>CM074733.1:158226926-158531926 GCA_037367245.1 Phrynocephalus guinanensis | reverse complement strand
GGTGCAGAAGAGAGCGACTAAAATGATTACTGGCCTGGGGCACCTCCCTTATGAAGAAAGCCTAACAAATCTGGGCATCTTTAGTCTGGAAAAAAGGCGCTTGAGGGGGGATATGATTGAGACATACAAAATAATGCAGGGTATGAGTAAAGTGGATAGAGGGAAGCTCTTCTCTCTCTCCCAAAATACCAGAACTAGGGGACATACACTCAAATTGAAGGCTGGGAGAGTAAGAACTGAGAAAAGAAAATATTTTTTCACCCAGCGTGTTGTAAGTCTATGGAACTCCCTGCCACAGGATGTGGTGATGGCATCTGGCCTGGATGCCTTCAAAAGGGGATTGGACAGATTCCTGGAGGAAAAGTCCATCACAGGTTACAAACCATGATGGAGAAACCAGGGTACTTCAAGGGCCAGATGCAGGGGAGTGGTATCAGGAGACAGATATCTAGTCTCATGCACTCCCAAACGCATCTGGTGGGGCCGCTATGAGATACAGGAAGCTGGACTAGATGGGCCTTTGGCCTGATCCAGCATGGCTCTTCTTATGTTCTTATGTTCTTATGTTCTTATGTAACCAGGTGAGGCTATCTAGAAGGTGAGTCATGGCAACAGGATTTCTTTTCTTGTGAGATTAAAATGTCTCATACTCATCCAAGTAGCTTCGTCAGGAAAGTTAGTGGTGAAGCTTCCAATGTATAGTTCACCTTGATTTCACATTGAATCAAGGTGATTCAAGATAATCCACATTGAAGTCTACTCGCCATGACTCAACTTCCAGGCCCTACAGAAATAGTTCAGACTTTATTTGATCAAGGACATGCTTGTTTGTCTTCATCAGTGCCACTTCCTAGTGGTTCTACGTGGCTGAGCAGAGGGAGTCTGTCCCTCTATCCACTATACCAGACTAACTGCTCATCTGTGAGATGAGAAGTAGTTCATACTGTGAAAACCTAATAGGTTTATCCTCCAGTGATTAGTTTATCTGTTCAGTTTGACCCCTGAGCAGATTCTTTCTTCAGGGTAACTTTAAAGGGAGGGCTTCCAGATTCCAAGAACCACAATTTGTTTACATGTGCCACTTTTAGCAACACCAGGGTTGTTGAGATTTTCTGCTCATGAGACTTCTTAAATACATTTTCTTTTTAAATCAAATGCACAGTACATGGGGATGAGTGGTTCAAGCTGGGATATGTGTTCAATTATCTGCCTAGATGCCCTAAGAGCATATCCAATCCTGCCTGATTTCTGAAGCTCAGCAGGGTCGGCCCTGGTTTGTACTTGGATGGGAGACCACCAGGGAATAGTAGGCCGTGGAGTAGGAACTGGCAAATCGTTCCAGTATTCCTGCCAAGAAAACTCCATGGACATGGGGTCTTGAAGAGTCGGTCACGACTGTAACAACAACGCACGCACACACACACACACACACACACACACACACACACACACACACACACACACACACACAAAGTGTTCAATTAACAGAATTAATTTGACAGAGTTCCTTTATGGTTTATTGGTACATGTTGGAAATGGACTCTGAAGAGCTCTTCAAGCCAAGCCTCTGGGAAGATTTATGAATATTTCAGTGGAATGTTTTACACCATCTTTCACGATACATTATTTAGAAGAGGAAAAGGTTGCCATCAGGATGAGAAACTGTGCCCTTGAAATCTTTGACCTACTCTTCCAATTTAACACATTTCAAAAGTGAAGGGTGTGTGGGAGTCTCACTTCTGGGTCTAATGTGATGGGTTTGTCATGATTTGCAAAAAGATGACTGCCCTGAAAGGAAAGGGGGGGGGTTCCTTAATGGGAAACACACTCTTAAGTCAAAGGTGCCATGGCAAGGGACAAGGCAGAACCCTTACTATGGAGAAGAAATGCCTCCTTGCACACAGAAATGCCCAAATGCTGGGGTTCCTTTAAATGGCTGGTTGACACACACAGCCCTTCTTTTTTAAAGGGAGCATTTTATTCCATGTTTTTATTAGAGTTTTTATTGCGGGTTTTACTGTGATATCAAACAGCATGCTTTTCCACAGGCTCTTCTTAAAAATCTCCCAGCAAGAGAGACAGTTTGCGGATGGAACTGCTGCTGTCATTTAGATCTGCGCGCCGAAAGAAAGAAAAAGAAAGAAAGGGAAGGAGAGGAAGGTTGATCAAGAGATGGCCATATGTTGCCACTTCCAAACCTCCTCCAATCACGAACATTGGTGAGTAGACAAAATTAGGGTGGTTCTGATTTCCATAATGGCTAGGTCGAGCGGTGTTGGGATGTCACACACAGCTTCAGCCTGATAAGGGCAGCTCAGGGCGCTTTTACACGACCTCTAAAATCCGCTCACAACTTAAATTTGGACCAGAGATCGTGGGGGTTTGTTCTGCTTCCTGTGTTCCCACCCTTCCACACTCCATTGCCTCTGCCTGCGGTGAGGGCAGGGAGAAAAAAAGGAGAAAAGAATGCAGGCTCAACTCCGCTCACCTCTGTGTGCCATCGGAGCAGCCCTGTAGGGATTCCAGGCTGTTGAAGGGGCAGCGGGGACAAAAAAACAAACAGAAGGTGAGGAGGGCCCAGCACCCACAGCTTTATAATCCGCATTGGAATGCGCTGGGGCATGCTTAGGTGGGCGTGGCCATACTTAAATTTTTTTTAAGTCCGCAGCTGGTGGGAAAACAATGTTAAGCTCCGCATCTGGGAGCCCTTTGCCTCGGATTTTAGGGTCATGTAAAAGCAGCCTCAGTTAGCTGTTGGTCATCTTGGTTAGTTGGGAATTGTGCTTATTATCTATATTATCTATATACTGCATAAACAAAAGGTGCTTGTTTCCAAGCCCTCCCTGCCTATTTCCTATCTCTAACATCGCAATGCCCTACAAGGTACTCAATGAAATTATCTAGCACATCAAGGATGTGCAAAGGTATAGCCCTCCGGATGTTATTGGACAGCAACTCCTATTGGCCATGGCCAGCACAGGGATGCCAAAAATGCTAAATTCTTTGTTTTCATCAGCTTCAGCTATCTGGAGCTGACAATGCGTCTCAAGGAGGGACTGGCAATTGTACCTGTGAGATTCCTCACGTCCAGGTATGAGTGAGGTAAGAGGTGCTCTTTTTTAGCCAAAGTCCCTTCTAATCTTTGCAATTGGTCTGCACAAAAATAGAAACCTTTCCCTTTGAGACACAACACACACCTACAGGCTGATTGCTGAAAAAAGATACCCCATCAATACTTTTAACCTTTCAAAGTCCATCAACAAAGCGGCAACCATTGCTGTTTTTACATAAGCTGTGTTCTTTAGAACAGTTCTAATTACTCTCCACATGCAAAAAAGAGGAAAATACCCAAACACACCACTATCATCTCATTTCCTTCTGATGTTGAGGAAGCAAATAAATAAATAAAATGCCCCACTCTCTCCTTGGGCGAGGAAAATAATGTTGCAGTTTCTCATCCTAATCTGTAAGGAGGAGATTACGGATTTTCATCCCCCACCCTGCCAGAAGATTTTGGAGGACCACATTTTGCGCTCTCGCTCTTGCTCTCACCCTCTCTGTCTCTCTCTCTCTCTCCTCATACACACACAAACATACAGAATGTTAAATTACATGAGATGTCCTCACTGTTATTCTTGGGGTCAAGTGTGTTAGGAAATTAAGTGTGGCTTTAAAATTAAAAATAAATACAGTGGTACCTCGTGGTACGAAATTAATACGTTCCACAGGATGCTTCGTATTGTGAAACTTTCGTATCATGGATCCGAATGGGGAGCAATGCTTCCTGGGAATGGAAGTCTTCCACAACATTTTCGTATCTCAGGGCATTCCATAGGTAATATTCATATCTCAAGTTTTTGTGGAAGACTTCCATTCCCAGGGTGCATTGCACCCCAGATGGACTTCCCTTTCATATTGTGTCATGGGGCGCCCATATCACGAGGTACTACTGTAAAGTCCTTCTAATTACATACCAAATAAAATAGCTCAGACAAGAACCTACAGAACAGATCAAGCTACAAGTCTCCCTCAGCAGTCCACTCCTGATTTTTTTTAGTTTACCTCAACTACCGCTTACTGCAGGCATGTCCAAACTTCGGCCCTCCAGATGTTTTGGACTGCAACCCCCACAGTCCTTTGCCGTTGGAAATACAGGCTTAGAATTCTGGGAATTGTGGTCCAAAACATCAGGAGGGCTGAAGTTTGGAGATGTCGGGCTTACTGTCTCAATGCCACAGGTCAGGGCAATAGATAATGAGAAAAAATAAATAAATGTTTCTGTTAACTTCTAGTTCTCCACAGATAAAAATAAACACAATGCTGTATAAATATTAACATATCACTGTCTGAAAATATTAACATGTCACAGAGGTTAACTGATTAACTAGCTTCATTACTGACTGACTGATTATATAGCTTTCAGAACACATCACATCTCACAGATTCCATTACTGACACTGACAGCACCCTAACTAGGAAAAGGTGGGTGGGTGGGAAGGAAATCAGAGTTAGAGAGAAAACTATTGGCTGTTACTAGACTGATTGACATTCAACCCCAGTCCAGAAAAGTTCCTCCTAACTGAAAGCTCCTTGAAGGCATTGTGTGTACTGTGTAGGCTGCAATATATTTAACAATTGCCAGTATATGTTACAATGTGATACTGGGGATGATGTGTATAAAGAGAGGCCAACAGCATCTTTGCCATAACTCAGCATGTTTACAATGTACAGTAGTTTATAAACACAGGCAGACATATATTCAGCAGGGCTAGAGGAGAAATAACGCAATGTATAATCAATGTGAAAGACACAGGGTAAACTTGATGGGTTTCTGTGAATAGCCTCATTGCAGGAGTCACATACAGACTAGTATTTATGGAACTATTGCAAATATACGTTGACCTTATGGAAGGAAACATGCTGTTGTTTTTTAAATCCTACCCAGAATAGTGTTTGTATTGGGTGTCTGCTTTTGTGTATTACATTAAAACACAAATGCTATTACACTGGAAATACTCTTCAGGGATGTGCCCTGCACATGAGAAAATAACCTAAGACACACTTTTTAAAGGGTTTTTTCCCCCCATCCAAATACATTTTATTTTGCAGTTCATCACCTTGTCTCTCACCTCTGGGATCAGTGTGAAAGTGATTGTTTCTGGTATTAGGACTGCAATTTTTTTCCAGGCATCAAAAGCATAGACTGTCAGCCGTGGGGGAGCCAAATGGACTATTGCCAAGATATATGCACACATTTTGAAAAGAGAATGAAAAAACATGATCCTCTCTTAATTTACCACAACTCTAGGGAAACTGTAAATTATACGTTGACAGTTTCCATATGTGTTTTGTTGCTCCTTAGACCTACTATTCAATATAGAATGTGGCATTAGCAGAAAACAAACTATATTTCATTCAGAAACGATGCCTATGATACCAAATACCATTTTGAAGAGGGGGGAGTGGGTTCCTATGTCATATGGCTGTTTGTACTTTTCCAACAGTACAAGGGGGGAAGCATAAACGACAGACCAGATATTTTCCCATTGTTATATCTTGTCATCATTATTATTGTCATTGTTATCGTTGTCCTCATTTGCCACCCATTTTCCTCTGCTCCAGAGGATTTAGATTTAGGAGCCACAATCCCAAAGGAAACCTGGAAGGGAGGTGTTTTAATTCAAGAAAACTTAAACGAGATCCTCAAAAGCAAACTCTAGACCAGTGACGGCAAGCCTTTTAGAGACTGAGTGCCCAAACTGCATTTCAAAACTCACTAATTTTTCACAAAGTGCCAATACAGCAATTTAACCTGAACAGAGGTGGTTGTGAAGGGGAGATGTCAGGTGCCCACAGAAAGGGCTCCAAGTGCCACCTTTGGCACCCGTGTCATAGGTTCGCCAACACTGATCTAGACTGTTTTCATGTACTGCCACAAACAAACTATCTCTAGGTTTTGTCACAAGCATGTTATCACCAAATGAATTAATGTTGGCTGCCATCGGGACAACTGCTGTGTTATCTGGCCACAAAATACCACAGCATGTTTTTTTATCTGCTAACATTTTATTCCTATCCAGTATTTTTATTAGAGGCACTATTGGTAGTAGCGCAAACTCCAATAGAGTTTGGGATTTCTTTTTTGACAGGCAAATAGCATGGTTTCCTACCCATGGTAGCCGTCATATCAATTATTTGATTCATTAAAATACCTACGTACTTTGGGCTGCTTTTCATTGTCTGTTTGGGTCTTTTTGATATGACTCTCTAGTTTGTAATCCATACACCTCTCTCAAATGAAATTGCAACAATGCTAAGAATTCTTGATTACCTGGATTGGACTTCCACAGTTCTGCAATGGCCACTAGCCAGGTCCATGGGCTTTAGATAAGGTCATCACAAATCTATAGCTAATGTGGGACATTTGGGGTGTTCTCCTGAACTGGCAACTTCATGATTACTAATAGTGCACTAAGAAAAGAGCATTATATTGTATGCAATTCTAAGACTAATCCTTGTCCTTCAGTATTTTATCCTCACATCCCTCTGCTAACAGAATCAAATGGCATCTTCTTTCCAAGATGTAACTAGAAGATCCTTTTTCCCCCCCATCTTCAGATGCAAATCTGTTGGGACTCAGTGTAGAATGTGACTCAAAGATGAGAGGTACAATACTAGACTTTAATGCCTACAGATTAGACCACTGAATGTGCGTGTCAAAGGAATTAGGTTCCCTCGGTCTCCTACTCTGATCCAGACCATGCGGCCCCCATTCACTCCCGAATAAGGAAAACAATCTGCAGCTTAAGGGCAACCCCCTTACTATAAAAAGGTAAAAAAAACCCGCACATGTGTGCTAGTCATGTCCGACTCTAGGGGTGGTGCTCATCTCTGTATTCAAGCCGAAGAGCCAGTGTTACGCAAGTCCATGGCCATGTGGCCGGCATGGCTGCAAGGAAACACTGTTTTACCTTCCCACTTTTTACAGCGGTACCTATTTATCTACTTGCATTTACATGCTTTCAAACTGCTAGGTTGGCAGGAGCTGGGCTTATCAGCGGGAGCTCACTCTGCTGCGTGGCACCCGGGATTCGAACCGCCAAGCTGCTGACTTTGCAGCCAACAGTTTTCGGAGCTTTAATCCAATAAACCATCACCAAGGCAGAAATCTTAGTAGCTAGCAAATTTCTAAACCATGGGCGTTATTAAACTGTGGGAAACGCCATGCCTAGAAGCTGACATATTAGCAAAAAACAAAGCCCACCTTTGAACTGCAGAATTGGAAGGGAACCTATGGATAATCAAGTCTAGCCCCTCTCAAGAAACCTGGAAGTTGAGTCATGGCTACTGAACTTCTTTTTCTTGAGAGATAGAAACGTTTCACTGCTCATCCCAACAGCTTCATCAGTCTGAATACAGCTAGTCCGAGTCTTCCATCTTATAGTCAGCTTTGACCTCTTGTCACCCTGGTCTGAAATAGGCTCATAGGATAGACAATGGACTGAACAGGCTCATTAGGTAGACAATAGTGTCCATAGCCTTAAGTGAACAATGGCCTAAGGTGCTGAAACCTGTTAAGAATGGGTCATTAGCTATGGCCTTGGTGGTGAAGGCTTTTTTAATTTGCCTGGGTACTGTTGAAAGCACACCCTGATAAGTAGCAGATAGACTATGCCTGAGGCCCCCACCTCTCTTGAGGGAGGAGGTTTCAATGCTCACATGAATGCCTTCCCTGACTCCTGTCTCAAACCACCTCTCTTCTCTGTCTAATATGTGTACATCCTCATCTTTGAACGATCTCAAGAAGTCATGCTGGGGGACTGATGGCCCAACCTCTGGCTCTGGAGTCAGAAACCTAAGCTGCCGAGCTAACCAGGAGAGTTAATTTACTCATTAGTGAATTAATTAAAACATTTCTATGGTAAATGGTCCATGATATGGAAAGGAATACACTATGTATATACCCTGCAAAGGTAAAGTCAGTACAGTACTGTACAATTTTTTCACACTGGAGAGTCAGCAACAGGTAGTATTATTGGAAATCTGGCCTTCTGGTCATGGCAGCTTCCTGCCACTGCACTTCTCAAACAAGAAATGAAAGAGATCAGAGGGGAAGGGGATTTGTTAGCTGACAATTCCAGAGGAGCAAACGTGAGGGTCATGGCCATTCTCTTGACTGGCAAGCCAATACAACTTTCTAAAAGCCTGTTCGGGAAAGGCTTCCACTCCGACCTGGATGAGCTGAGGTAATCTTACCTCGCTTTTCAGTCATTTGTTATTTGTATTTTGGTGTTTTTTATTTTCTGTTTAATGCAGTTTTACTAAGGCTCTGGAGTCCTCTCTTTCTGCATGGTTTGATTGTTTATGGTTTTGTTATATTAATTATTTGACTGTGTATTTTATTGTGAACTGCCCAGAGTACTGATGCGGCACTAATGGGAGCTGTTTATTAAATTTAAATAAATAAATAAAATTATGGTACCTATAAAACGTGTTTTGTAGCACTGCTGGCCGTCACCATTAGGACTGGGCCACTCTGGCACTGAGGCAGTGATGCAGAAGGTCAATCATAATGCAAGGGAAAATATGCCTTATGGATTCCTGTGGGTAGTCAAACCTGCATGGGATCCTATTTACAGATGGTCGCATTCAGGCAGGGTGGAGAGAAATCAACAATTTTAAAAAATAAAACACAATTTATATTTTTTAAAAACACAGTTTTTAATATACTTTAAAGATATATAAGAAATATATAAGATTTTAAAAAAAATCAACCTTGATTTAAATTTGAATCAGATCCACCCTGCATCAAGCCCTAATCCCCCAGTGAATTCCGTAGGACTGATTTCAGGAAGCCTACTGTGATTTAGTGCTACAGTATGTGCCTCAGTGGCCGTGATGCATGGCTTGTGTATGCTAGCCCTAAGTGCGTCAATGACAGGATAAGAACCAGAATATTTTCTTTTATCTCTAACTTACCGTCTGCCATCTCAGCACAGAGTTGCAATCCTAAATTGTTCTGTGGATTGATCACCCAGTGATTGCTGGTCACAGTGATGTCAAAGACGAGCCAGCCAACATCAGATGCTTGAACACGTCTTGTGTCCAACAGGAACAGGTCGGCGTCCCTAGTTTTGAAAACAAAGAGAAGGTCTTTGGCTTAGCTATGCTTCTGCCACCGATAAGGACACTATCTCACTACCGTTTAGAACCGCTTCAAACCGCAGGAAAATGCGGCTCATAAGATCATGTCCCCCATGACCAGCGAGGTTTTTAAAAATTAAGTGCAGCCATGCCCACTTTAGCGTGACCCAATGAGTTTTCCAAGTACCAGGTTGGGAGGTAGTACAAAGCTTGCTGAAGTTCTGATGCAGCTTTTTTAACCAGTACAAATCTATGGGGACTCAGAAACACCACTGTATTCTGCTTTGGTGGTGCCTCTGGGCAGGGAGAAGTGAGCAAAAGTCCCCATGCTGCAGGTCTCATGTTCCCCAAGATGGCTGGCTTGAGAGCCACCCGCTGAGTTCCACAGTCTCCCAGCTCCGCCCTGCCTTCCAAGCCACTCAAGAGGCCGGGAGAGCGCATCAACGTGCTCCGTCCCCAGTGCTTGCCTCCATTCCTTGACTGCTGCAAAGCCAGAGCACGCCTTACTCAAATAGAGCCAGAACCCACTGCTATCTTCAAAACTGTGTGTGTGTGTGTGTGTGTGTGTGTGTGTGTCTGTGTGTGTCTGTGCGCATGTGTGTGAGAGACTCTATGTCTCTCCCCTCCCTCCTCCTCCAGCAAGTAAGGCAGCCAGCAAGAAGCGAAGGCAGCGTGAGGACTGATATACTCAGCTAGCTCATAGTGCCCCACCTCCACCTCCACCGCCGCCGCTCTCCCACACATACACCCTTCTTTTTTTTCTTTTTCTTTTTTTGTCAAATGGAAGAACATGGATAAAAGACGGGGAGAGGAAGCGGCAAGATGGCGGGGAGAGATATAGCAGGGGGAAAGAAGGGACAGAGACAGTCTTACATAAAAGAGAAATGGAGAAGAGGGTGGAGGAGAAAATATTGACAGCCACGGAGACAGGAAGGCTGCTTGATGGAGACGCCAGTGCAACGGGCAGGAGGAAGCGGGCTATGCCGAAGGGTTGTGGAGGCACGGGAACCACCTCTTGGCTCATGTCAGCATTACTTGGTAAAAGCCGGGTTTTCTTTCTTGCAGTTTGAAGCAGTTCTAAAGTGGTTGTGAGATAGTGCCCTAAGGCACATACTCTTTCTTTGATTGCAACATGAGCACACGCATTGCTGCTATCTTTTGTGGAAATTAAGACTGCGGCCACAAAACCGCGTTCTTTGAGTTTATTCCAAAAAGAGTTTTGTTCTTATTTACATTTCTAGGCTGCATTATCCATATGATCTACCTATGCCAAAGCACATGAAAGACCCCTTGAAAGGAACCACAGACATTTTCCATATGGTATCTACTGGCTGCATTCTGCCCATTTCTATCTATACACATATATAAGTCCTGTGTGCATACTGTATACAGTAAATGTTCCATAGAAGCAATAGAGAATTCAACTGTGTGTGTGTGCAGTGCACAGAAAATAATGTGACACCCATTCTTCACACTTCGTAAGACATCCTAGTGTTGTTCTAGGACTATTTTTCATCGTTATTAGAAGAGAAGCTGTGTTTGGTCTACTACTCCATTAAAAACCACATCACATATAAAGCCAGGTCTAGAGACTTCAAAGAAATAGAGATGGGTTTCTCTCACGTTTGATCAGTAGTAGCTGTTTTAGATATACAGTTCACAGATACTTCTAGAAGCTCCAAAACCAAGGTTATCACTTTATCCGTATCTTACGTACAAACTATTTGCCTTCAAAGTTACCGTAGTTTCTGTCTATAAGACGCCCCATGTATAAGACGACCTTCACTTTCCCAACCCAAATTTACTGTTTCACAACCATGCAGTTATCTCCTTGGCTTACTTCCCTGTATAAGACGACCCTCAATTTTTAGTCAAACAATTTTAGACAAAAATATAGTCTTATACATGGGGAAATGACATGGGGTATGGAGGGGGCAAGCCTAATCTTAAAGTTCATTCATGGCTTAATGTGCCCAACGAGCTATTCCCACTCGTACACAAAAGTCCTACACAGTATATAGATTAAGAAAATAAATGTAGCTCTTTGGTTCTGTAAAAATAAATAGAGTTGAGCCATATAGTATATCCCTTGTTGCAGTTAAATTAAACTTGGCTTGTCTTAGTCATATTTTAGGGCAACGTGTATTTTTTAAAAGAAAACCTAGTCATTTAAATTGTGCATGTAATCCTCTACATTTGCTCATCCATAACGGTTAACCTAACTAATCATTTACATGATGAAACTGGAAAATCGGATACCTGTGAATTTTCCTTCTGGCACCCTCACTGGACAGCAGTACAACAGATGGGTTGTTCAACTTTCCAACCACTAGGAGAAAAAGACTCCAGGTAGAGGCTGAAAACAGATATGCTTGTATTAGGAACCACTGCTCTGTTCTGAATCCAAATCTATATTCTTCTCCTGGCAAAATTGCCGAGTTGTGTGGATATATATTCAAAGCAGTTGTGTGGATATATATTCGACACAGACTCTGTTCGGGGGCTTTGTTGGCATACAAAAAGATACAGATTTAATGCTTTGGATGGACTCTTTCTCCTATAAAAGGCCCTGTAAAAGACAACTAACTATCAAAGCACGAATGTCCATTTACTGCAATGAGTACATGCACACAATGTCATTCTAGTTCTCTGGCTGTCCTTTTAAAGAATATATGCAAAATTCTAGTTCCCTCTGAGGCTATATCTGGGCTGTATACCATTTCAGAGGAGGAGGTGACAACTTCATAACTCTGCATTCAAAAAACTTTATTCTTTATATGCAAACCTGGTTTGTCAAGGAGAAGGTCTCTAATCTGACCATGTACAGCTTTCTCACAGGCTATTAATATTCTAGGTACAAGGGATGTTTCCATATGGCTTCTACTTTCTCTCTCTTTGCGGCTAAGACCCAGATGTACTGGCTCAATAAGATTCAAGTTATTTATTTATTTATTTATTTATTTATTTATTTATTTATTTATTTATTTATTTACATTTATAGACTGCCCGACTTTCCCATAGGAAAGTTACAAGGGATCTGATCACAAATAAAGCATTTTGCATATGAAAATTCGTCAAGACTGGGGCCTGTTTTTGCTTTGCATTTGTTGATGCAGGATCAACAATCAGCACATTGTCACATAGCCTCATTTAGTTCTCCCCGTTGCTGGCTCATGGGAGCAGACCCAAGGGTCAAAGCTAAAAATTAGAAGTCAACTTGTGAGTTTTAGAGAATTTGTGAAGGAGATGACATATCTGCAAAATCTCTGGTTTCTGAATTTCAGGAAGCAAATCAGTAGCTACTGGCAACTGCTTTACATTGGTTAGCCAATACTTTGCAACAACTCCGGTTGCTAAAAATTTGTACGGGGAGCAAGATTACCTGATCTTATTTCCATATGTCCCCAACTCTTTAACTTCTTGCATCATCATCATCAGTAGTAACAAGGCAAAGTGACAGCAGCCATTTGGGTGTTGGCTGTCTCCTTCCTAGGAGGTACTGCAGCCGTCCTAAGGATCACAGGGCAGCTTCCCCTACAGCCAATCAAGTCGGCCAGGAGAGGCATATCTTCCAATAGGCCAGGGGTAGGGAAACTTTGGCCCTCCAGATGTTCTGGACCAAAACTCTCACAGTCCTTCATCATTAACAATATAGGCTGGGGATTCTGAGAATTGTGGTCCAAAACTTTTGGAGGGCCAGATGTTCCCCAAACCTGTCATAGGTGGTCCAGATTGGAAAAAAATCAAATTTGGATCATCTGTGGAGGGTTTTAAAGGGGGAGGTGTCCACCATTTGCCACCATTCAGTTTGGGTGTTTTCTTATCCACCACCCCCTTTCTTGTTCTTTTGGTCCTTTGGTTGCAAGAAAAAGGGATGGTTCTGTAACAGCTTTGTTGGGGGGGGGGGGAGGGAAGCATGAGAAGAAGATCAGGTAGGATGCATGATAGGATGAGGAAGGTAGTGAATTTCCTTTAAGGGGGTGACGTTAGGATTCAGCTCAAGACATCATAAACTCTCTACCCTACCAGAGCTGGAAGTGGCAGATGCCCACATGGTTAACTCTATATTTTTCTTTGGTCACTTTGCTTACAGTATCAGTCAGAAGACAGGTCAGCTGAAGTCAGCCCATCCTCCATGCGGATGCCAGTACTAGTGACAGCTGTTACCAACAAAGTCAATGTTGTTTTGCTATCAGGGCTTCCAATACTGGTCTTGGACCACCACCTTCCTGGCTTGGACTATTATTATCATTATTATGGTGGTGGTGGTGGTGAGTGCAGTAGAAGCATTGGGGAAGTGGTGCTTAGTCCTTTCTTGTGGGCAGTTTTTGTGATCTGACTTGCTCTAGTTTTTGTGATCTGACTTGCTCTTCTCATGCAGGGTGTTTTTGGGGTGTGTTTGTGTGTGCGTTATATTCTCTTTTTTGTGTTTGCCACCCAAAGTAGTGGGTTACCACTAACTAAATAAATAAATAAATAAATAAATAAATAAATAAATAAATAAATAAATAATGCTTTTCCCCATGCATGGTGGGTGGATGGATATGAATTGGACATATGTGATGGAGATATTGCTCCTGTACACAGAGGTGTATGTTTGAGAACAATTTCAACTGCACAGATGAAATGGATCAAGACATTAATTGCCTATCCTCCACTTTGATTCTTGCAGGATATATATATATATATATATATATATATATATATATATATATATATATATATATATATATATATATATATATATATATATATATATATATGTTTTCGTAGATTTTCACGGGTATAGGTATGCATGTTAGGGTGGATTCGGGTTTCTTCCCGTGTAGAAATCTGGTTGTTTTGGCGACGTTTCGACGTTTCGACATCCAGCACCTCACCCACACAGGATGTCTCTAAACAGCCATCTAACCCACCAGCAGTTAAGCCCTTAACGATCGCCTCAGCCACACAGCAGATCACAAAAGAACAAACGAACCTACAATCAGCAACAGAGCAAGCAAACCACACCCCCCAGCAGTATTTATAGAAGGACTTCAACTGAAATCACGCATTGCTTCAAGAAGAAAGAAGCCAGAACACCAGCCTGAAGATGACGAGTGAGACCTCGTCGAAACGTCGCCAAAACAACCAGATTTCTACACGGGAAGAAACCCGAATCCACCCTAACATGCATATATATATATATATATATATATGCAGCACTGTAGGCATACATTTAAAATCTCTCTCTCTCTCTCTCTCTCTCTCTCTCTCTCTCTCTCTCTCTCTCTCTCTCTCTCTCTCTCTCTCTCTGTGTGTGTGTGTGTGTGTGTGTGTGTTTAAGGCTTGGGAGATCAATCACCAGTCTCTCAAAGGGTGGGAAAGGTCCCAGAAAGCTAGAAGGCATGCAGTTATGTGCCTTGGCTGGCTCCCAGGCAGAATGGAGTGACCAGAAAATCACGTGGAAGTCCCTAAAGTTGTGCAAATCCTTCATACAATCTGTTTGGGGAAACACTCTGTGAAGTCAATGACCAAGTATTCCATTCCATGAAAAGCCAAAGATGCCCATTCTGTATCCTTTGCCTGACTTATCCTGCTTGACTTACCAGAAAAACAAGAGGTTGAAGTTGGCAGCAGCTAGGGACTAGGACAGTTAAGAACAGAATTGCCAAGGGAGTGTAATATCTCCAGATAGTTCACAAGAAACTATCTCAAGCTACCTAAAACCTATCAACGATTTCAGAACATTTTAAGGAGGCCATGTTGCAAATCATGTAAAAAGTAACTTAAAATTATTGTACGGAATAACATGGCACACTGCAAGCACGTGCTACATAAGAAACATCCATGTGTTACTTTTTAGCAAAGTAATAAATTACTTTTCAAAAAAAATATTCCAGTATCTGTAAAGGTGGGAGGCTCCATATCTTTTACATTCTTTTGGCCCCTGATGAGAGGTGCTTGGCTAATAATAATAATAATAATAATAATAATAATAATAATAATAATAATAATAATAATAATAATAATAATAATAATAATAATAATAATAATAATACAGGTGGTAATCAGCACACTGGGCACAGAGACTAAAGAGCTAAGCAAGTATTTAGTAGAAATTGGAGTTGACAAAGTCACCATCAGTCAGCTGCAAAAAGCCAACTTATTGGGATCTGCTCACATAATTCGCTGATACACCACATAGTCCTAAACGCTTGGGAAGTGTTCAACTAGTGACTTGCAATACAAAATCCAGTGTAGTTATCTTGTCTGCTATGTGATAATTTCATAATAATAACAATAATAAATCTGACATCAAGTTGATTCAACTCAAAGCCCCTCAAAAATATTCTGTCTTGATTTCTTATACAATAATACCTTGGTTTAAGAGTAAGTGTGTTTTGCAAGACAAGCAAACAATCGTTCTAAATTTTGCCTTGATCAACAAGCAATGTTTTGATATATAAACACTGGACGGGTCATATGATCAGGAGTGAGCCAGTGGTGGCTCTCTCTTTTTCCTCTCTGCTGGATTGTGGGTGTGTCTGGAACGTTCCCTCTGAGGCAGCCTCCAAAGCAGAGGGAGGAGAGAGGAGTGGAGATCTCCCTTGCACCAACCAGGAACGTTTTCAAAGTGCAGTGCTAGTTAGGGTTTTATTTTTCTTTATAGTTATATTTTTCTTTAATTTGGCTTTCTTATTTTTCAAACCATTTCTAGACATGGGACAGCTAGTTAAGTGTATATGGCTATAAATTGTACTTTATTATTGTCACCTTAGAAACACAGAGTAAAATCCAGTTGTTAGTTCCAAGCAGAGCAGATTCCACAACTAGGTACCTAAACCATGGTGTGCATGTGGAATTCTAGCCAACTTATTTTGTGAATGTTGGTATTTTGTGTGTATAGTATGTGGTCTGTTGGGCCCCAGAATGAATCCTCTGAATTTGCATTATTTCTTATGGAGAAATTTGCTTTGATATAAGAGTGTTTTGGTTTACAAGCATGTTTCTGGAATGGATTATGCTCGTAACCCAAGGTATTATTGTATTTCAGATAAAGTGAATATACATTTATTAATTAGGCCCAATGGTCTCAAGTTGTTAACTATTAAAATAGGGAAGGACAGGGAATCCAAATAAATAAAGGCAAATACTGTTTCCATGATCTGGAAATCTCAAAAATAGGAGGAATGGATGCCTGTCCAGTTATAAAGGGTCTTAAAGGAAAATTCACAGGTAAGACCATTTGTTTTGCACTCCCTTGCACCTTTATCATAACAGATAAAATATCAAGTATGGCTCTTGACAGGCAAATGACAGCTGTGACTTTGATGATGGAATTCAGATCTTCCATGTTGAGTTAATGAACCCATTGAAATGTTTAAGAACCAAGATCCGAGTTATGCTCTCCAGTGGCTCTGTTGACTGGGGGTCTCTAGGAGTTGAACCCGCCCCCAAAAGGAATTTTTCCAAGCTCCAGTTAGAATGGGCATCATTGTGCCATTTAACTAAGGATGTGTACTGAACCCATGCCTTCAGCTGCATTTTATTCCATTTCATTTTACCCTCTAGTTATTCCAATATTGTTTCTGTCACCTTGCTGGCATACACCTGCTTCCTTCACTCAGGATTGCTAAGATCAAACTCTCTTTCTTTCCTTAAAAATTATAGCAAATGTGCCCCACTCCATCCATGCACCGGCACAAGCCCACTCCCAATAACGTTGATGTGGTAAGGCCCCCTCTAGGAAGGGGGAGCCTTTGAAAAAAGAATGCTGCTCTACAAGGTCTTTCCACACCTTGAAAAGATGGGCAGGGAGGTAACTGGCCAAGTTGTTTATTGGGAATTGCACAACACCCATTGATTATAAGAACCTTTGGGCAAAGGATAGAGAATATCTCCTGGAAGAGATGTCAGAAAATATTTATCCTGGTTATTGGCAGCTACTAGAATGCATTTATAACAAACCTGTTTTAAATGTTGAAATTAAGTAAGATCTTACTCCTAGCAGAGGTTCACCTAAATGGTGGTGTTCGCAGCTTCACAGCATCATTTTCTATGTCCAGAAATTTAGACACATGCTTTCCTAGACCGATGAAGCTGTTTGGATGAACAGCGAAACGTTTCTATCTCTCAAAAGAAGTCCAGTAGCCATGACTCAACTCCCAGTTAAACGAACCTGGATGACTGAGAATCTTCACAGACGCTTTCCTAGATAGTATGAAGGTTCTAGATAGTATGATAAATCAGCGCCTTAATATCTTGAAGGTGGAATGCACAGTCATGGCTAGTAGACTCTCCATCAGTTCCCATGGGAGCAGAGTCCTAGTTAAGTCAAAATACATTAAGACCAGCATTTGATCGCTATTTTAGACTACTACTGGCCAGGCAGACTAAAGGATTCTCTGGCAATCCAAAAAGTGGCATTCAATCTCTGGACAAGACCATTTTATGACACTGGCTTATAGAATGAAATCATTCCCATTATTTTTAAGGAGGCCTGTTTCTTTACCGATAGGTCGAGATATTATTCTGACCATTAACATCCTCTGGAAAAGTTACCACCATTCCCGTTCATCACAAACTAGGCTTTGCTTCAGCATCAAAAATGTTGCTTGTTTGTCCTTTAAATCTACAAGATGGTAACAAGCTAAGAATGTATCATTTGTGTATAAAAGCATATTTCCCACTCGGCACAAAATATTATTTGACATCACACAAATCACATAATTATTTCAGACATAATACCATATTTGTTTATACAAAGTATTCCATAGATATACACTATAGGCTAGTGGTGGCGAACCTTCAGCACTCCAGATGTTTTGGACCACAGCTCCCAGAATTCCAAGCCTAAATTGCCAACGACAAATGGCTGTGGGAGTTGTGGTCCAAAACATCTGGAGTGCCAAAGGTTCACCACCACTGGTACTGGCAAACTATGCTTTGTGTGATTTTCCTGTTCCCTAAATATCCTTAGCTGCCTAGATGCCCTAAGCACATCCGATCTCACCTGATTTCGGAAGCTAAGCAGGGTCAGCTCTGGTTAGTACTTGGATGGGAGACCACTAAGGAATACCAGGTGCTGTAGGCACCTGGAGTAGGAACTGGCAAAACCACTCCAGTATTCCTGCCAAGAAAACTCCATGGACATGGAGTCACGAAGAGTCGGTCACGACTGTAATGACACAACACACACACACAAATATCCTTGGATACGCTCCTAAACAGCACGCTCCTGAGGTGGAACAAGGCTCCCAAACATGTTTTGTTAATTTGAACTATGTTTTGTTGGCTAGCTTCAAAACACTGTTTCAAATCCTGGTTGAATAAACTGTTTTGCTGAATGGTATCAGGTCAGATGTCATGAGCAGTTCTGGCTTCTCTTTGCAAGCCATGGTTTGGCATTATGTCTTACTCTGAACCCAGTGCATGGCTTCACTTATCTTGCATTCCACAGAACAAGGTCCAATCTCTTGTCTCTAGAAAGGAAGACATAATCTGAAATACTGTCAGAAGAAAGGGCACCTGTTTGGATACTCTTTGATGATCTGATAAATGCTAATCTTAATGGTTTCATTCTCAAATCGACTGTAACTTCGATCCTTGTAAATCCGGAATTCTGCTGCTGTCACTGCCTCTCCATACGGGATTTGGGTCAGGTCAAATCGGAATTCTTTGTAGTGCCGTCGCTGATGGGAAAAATCCTTGTCTCTTTCCACTGTGAAAACAAAATAAAATGAGGGGTTAAAACAGCAAACCAATAATTAATTCAGTATTCATTATATGCTTTAAATACAAACAAAGGGATCAACATGGAATCAGGCAAATGTCCAAATCACAAGCCTTGATTTATTGACATTGTTAACAATCTGGGTGTTGTGATGTCTAAGAGAAAAGCCCATTATGATTGTATTCACCTTTTCAGAAGCCAAATGATATATTGAAGACCCAAAATGGTGGAAAAGCAGGCATATTTTAATAGAAAATGTGCATCAATAGAAATGCAAGCTAACTTGTGTTACTCGTTATGTCTTAGCAGCCAAAACACAGCTGTCATTACTCTTGTCCTGACTACACAAGCAATTCCTTGCATTCTGGATAATTAATTCTTTGTGTTGTGGTTACCACCTACTATAGGTTGGAAAACTATAACGAAATACTCTCTAGTTCCCTCTCACAACCAATTCTGATACTATACTTGGAAAAAGTTCTGCAAAGACACAAGACAAAAGACAAAATCAGAAAATATTCCCTTGACACTTTTAGGATTAGAAAGATAGCAGTATGGAAAATGAAGAAATCCTGTCTAGGTACTGTACTTCTAAAAAATCTTGCAAAAGGCCTTTAAAAAGTAACTTTGGAAAATCAGAATGGTGGCTGAAAATGCAGTAGTAAGCTTCATGTTGAGTAGAGCCACCAAATCAATGGAACCTAAGAGTTGGCCTACTCTAACAACAGCTTACTGCTGGATTTCAACCAATGTTACTCACTTCACCTAAATGGCTTAAGTGATACTCACTGGACTAACAAGTAACTTGATAACCACTCATTGCATTGTTCATTACTTCAAAGGTAAATGGCTCCAGATGACGATGTTTCCTATAACTGGTTACTTCCTGGCTCTGAGTAGAATTGACAAGTGGTTAGATTTTTAGCATAGTATACAAGTGGAAATTATCTGCCAATTATCTTGACATATGTCACAGAGGGCAGAATTTGAACAAGAAGAAGCTGTACCCTTAAACTATGGTACCATTTTACTTTAAATTTTTGTTTTGTTTTGTTTTGTTTCCTCCATGAAATAATAAAGCTACATGGTTAAATGGAAAGATGGGTAGAAGACTGAATAGTCAGTCAGTCACAGGCAATTAGGGAGACACCGTTTGGCTTGGAAACAGAGATGAGCACTGCCCCTAAAGCTGGACATGACTGGTACGCAAGTGCGGGGGGAACCTTTACCTTTTTTATCTATTTGTCTGTCTGTCTGTCTGTCTGTCTGTATGTCATATTCATAAAATACAGTAAAATATTGTACAGTGTAAGCCAGATGGGGTCAGAAGTACCAGGTTGATGTTTTTCTCTTCTGAGTAACATTTGAGCAAGACACTTTCCATTCTCCTAAGTGTTACTTGCGGGTACATTCGAAACTGTTGTCAACATACCTCAACAACACGAACTGATCTGTGGCATATAAATAAAATCTAATATATGGTTGTGTCTTAATTCGTATACACCACCATTTCAACAATTTGCAAACATCACTGCCTCCTATTAAGATCAGTGTATGGACCTCCTGTTGGTAGACAACGATCCTAAATATAATCTGCTTTGGTGAGAAGCAGGGATCTTCTGTGAATCTTCTGTTCCCTGGAGGAGAAGCAGCTCTTGGTACCAACCACTTCTAGGTGAGGGAGGTTACTGTAAGCTGATGCAGCACAAAGGACACATGTTTACATCTTGAAATCAATGAAATGACGGTTTATCTTCAGTAAATACTTTGGGTTATCTGACAAGCACAGGTCAAAGGTTCCAAGAGTTTCCTCTTGAAATTACTGAGTGCTTTTTTCTGAGGACTGATAATTGAAAGCAGAGGCTGGAAATATCGAACGTGGTAGGTGACAGATAAGTCACAGATAAAGGCCAAGACTCTGGTTCCTACACACTCAAAGGGCAGAGGCCCCAGGAATTTGCCCTTGTGTTACTGGAAACAGACAAGAGACACCAACCAGTTATCATACTTGTTCTTTGCTCTGCTTTCCGCCTTCCGACAGTCAAATACCAAAAACTGGCTCTCGCCGGGCCTCTTGGGTTCTTTTTCATCCATGCAACTGATGAATGCCCGAGGTCTTTGAACAGAAAGTGTGATCAGAAGGAAACGCCATACATCACTGATTTGGTTTTTGCTGTGGTCCCTTGACTCTGTGAGAACTATTTAAATTCACTGCAAAACTGGGGAGGGATTGGAATCACAAGAGGTTCTCAAATACAACCCTTGTCTTTTCTTATGTTAGTCTTCTCTGAGTAACCCCTATACTCCAGCCCATCAAACTCTGTGCTGTGCAAATGTTTCGGTCTCATCACAACAGTGCCTCCCACTGCAGGTGGTGGCAGACTGGGTCAGCCAGAATCCATAAGGGTTCATTTCCTGATTCACAGCCAGGACCTCCTCTGGTTATCTGCACCACTGTTTTTGAGGGAGATTATTTGGCTGAAACCAGAATCGGTGAAAAGGCAAGACTATGTTTCCAGAATAGTCCAGGTTTCAGATATACAGCTTCCAGGTATAAATCCATTTATTAAATCCCAGTTAGAGCAAATCTATTCAAACAATGCTAACATAAATGTTAACCTACTGTATTCCCACTGACTTGATCCCGTGGAAAAAGTTAAAGGTTACACACACACACACACACACACACACACACACACACACACACACACACACACACACACACACGCATGCATGCTAGTCATGTTTGACTCTAGGGGTGACGCTCATCCCCATTTCCAAGCCCAAGAGCCAGTGTTGTGCAAGTCCGTGGCCATGTGGCTGGCATGGCTGAATGCATTTCTGCACATGGAGCACTTTTTACCTTCCCACTTTTTACAGCAGTACCTAATTATCTACCTGCATTTACATGCTTTCAAATCTTACTCTAATTAGGACCAAGAACTGGGTGTAAACTAAAGGGTGGTTGCTACATCTGTGGAGCTGGGATCAATGGTAACAACACATGCTCTCCCAACCATCATTTGTTTTCAATGGTTTCTAGGAGGAACATCGCTGGGAAAGGGGATGATCAGCTTGTTTTATACCTTGTTCACATTTTTTTATTTGAGACAGAAGTTAGAAACATGGCGGTGAAAATCCTGTTGCATAGTCATACAAGTGTAAGGAAAATGGCACAAGTCACAATGGCAAACTACTACTTAATGACAAGTCCTCACTTGGATTGCTGATCTCAGACCAAGTCCTCTGAGTGGTATACAACAAGGCATCCAAGCAGAGGCTCATTAATTCACTGCAATTTGTTGCTGTGAGTGAGGAAACTTTCCTTCTGCCAGCGGAACTATGCGACAGGATAGGCTGCTCTTTAGACCATATAATATACTAGAATTGCATTGTGTATACTGCAGAACATTTGAACATTACTTTTAAGACTACAACTCCCAGAATACACACACACACACACACACACACACACACACACACACACACACACACACACACACACACAAGCCCACAGCCACACCAGCATTCTGAGAGTCTAGAAGCTGAACTCTGAAAATGTAACTTTTCCAAGTTCTGTCATCCAGGTGGGACCAAACTGAACAGGGAGTTTATAAACTGTCCCAAACTCTTAGGATACGGAGGGATATAAACAAACACATTTTTAATCCTTGCTGAGCCAACTGGAATGCGGACAAGTGGGCTATGCCCACTTTTAGCTTCATTAACAGCTTACTGGTAACAGCCTACATATCCTTGTTCCCATCACCCACCTCGACATGCACATTCCTGTTAGCATTTGGAAAAAGAAACCCAGGACTCTATGTCACAGGGGCACAACTCAACTAGGGTTCCCCCAACCAGCACCTATTGGTGCCAGCGTTCAGTTGGTGCCACCGACGTGTTTTTAATCCAACAACTGTAGCTATGCCATTTGGCTGTGTCTGAAAAAGGAAAGAATGGGGGCCATAAAAACAACTTTCAGGTCACATGTCGGCCAAATATAGTCCATTGTCCCACTCGGTCATCATACACCACATTTCCTCAGCTCCCATAACCAGCAGCCAGTGACCATGAAGCAGGGAATGAATTCATGCTTGGCATTAGGATATCATGATACTCTTTAAAAACAAAACAAAACCATACATTGGCAACAGTGGGGCATGGGGCATAGTGTGATTTCTCCATCTTCCATAACATTAAGCTGCCCTGTTCTTGCAACTTTCTTTGGACAAAATCAGTACAGTATTCTAAGGAGACTCTGAAGCGTAATGGGATGCTGTACTAGCCTGTAAATCAACCAAAATGCTATATAAACTGCCTATTCTTACAGAAACCTAAAACTTTACCTAATTCTTTCCTTTTCCTTTAAACTCTAAGCTGTTCACTTTCCAAAATCCCTGAACTTGGAAAGAAACAGATTTTCTTTTATGACCATCTTAACCACTAAAGTGTTTCCTTTTATAGATTAGATAAGATGTTTGCTTCCTGTAAGAATGTAAGGGCCAGGTTTTAAAATACTTTTTGCGGTAGAGAAATAGCTTCTCAATAAAATGAATTCTCAGTCACTTCTGCTTTAGCAAAAGTTCCTGGCGCTACTAAAAACCAGGTCAAAGTACTGGGGGACTCAAATAGTGAGTTCACTGACCCCCCCTCAAATGACAGTATTTTCCCATCTAAGAGACACCCCTATGTATAACAGTGTTTTTCAACCTTTTTGGGGCAAAGGCACACTTGTTTCATGAAAAAAATCACGAGGCACACCACCATTAGAAAATGTTAAAAAATTTAACTCTGTGCCTATATCAGTCTCTAAAAGGTTCGCCATTGCTGGTGTAGGGAGAAGCAGGACAGAGGGGCCACAGATTGAGGCAGCCCGCTCTCTAGCACCCAGTTCCCACTTACCTGTGTTGTTTTTTTAAAGACATTTTGCCCTGCATGGACTTCTGTGTCCAGTGGAGACCTGAGAAGGGGCACTGACTCTCCAGGAACACAAATAAGACCCAAAAGCCCATCTTGCTCTCCACACTGTGGCCAAGGCAGATGCCTTCAGCAAGTCCAGCGACAGGAGGGGAGGAGGATGAAGGAAGGCAGGAAGGAAAGAAGGCAGAAAGTGTTCTGCTTGTATACCGCCCCTTACCACTTCAAGGAGTCTCTGGGCGGTTTACAGTTTTAATTACAGTAGGCAGGCTGCTAGACATACACATATGCAGGCTAGAAATGAGCACGTTTCTATGAAGAGGGGAAAGGGTACGAATGGAAAGAGAGAGGTGGGGGAAAAAAGAAAGAAAAGACAGAGAGAGAGAAGAGGGCGATCCAAGACAGAAAGGGGGAAGACTTCAAGGAACCCATCGTGGGGCCCCTCAGAGATGACTCTTACTCTCCCGGACCCTAAAGGCCGTCCGTCCGTCCGTCCAGCCGTGCCAGTAGCCCCCCCCGCCCGCCCGCCTCCTCAGCCCAGGCCCGGCGGAGGCCTCCTCCATCCCCTCCTCCTCGCAGCCCTGCCGCGGTGCTCGTGGGGCAGCCGGGCGCCCCTCCTCCCCTTCCCCTCACCTGGTGGTTTGTTCTGGGCTGGGGCTCCCGGGCCGGCTCGTGTTGGCGGGCGGGCTGTCGGGCGGCTCAGTCCATTGGTAGCTCCCAGGAAAGGGGTGGTGGTGGTCCAGGGTAAAAAAAGGAGGGGGAGAGGGAAGCGAGCGAGTCGCGGCGGCGGCGGCAGGCACAGGGCAAACACTAAGAGAATGAGCGTGGCCAGGTCCGGCCGGAGAGGAAGTGACGCCAGCGCCGCGGGCCTCGGGGGGGGAGGAGCCAAGCTTGCCCTTGGACGCTATTTATAGCGCCTCCCAGCTGTGGGCCGCCCGCCGGCCCTGGGTTGAATTTCTTTAGACTTTTTCAATTTTCCCCACGGCACACCAGGCAACATCTCGCGGCACACTAGTGTGCCGCGGAACAGTGGTTGAAAAACACTGATGTATAAGATGGCCCCCACTTTTCCAACCCCAAATTACAGTCTTCCAACCGGCAGTTCTCTCCTTGGCTTTGTTGTTGTTCAGTCGTTCAGTCGTGTCCGACTCTTCGTGACCCCATGGACCAGAGCTCGCCAGGCCTTCCTAGCCTCCACTGCCTCCCGGAGTTTTGTCAAATTCATTTTGGTTGCATCGATGACACCATCCAACCATCTCATTCTCTGTCGTCCTCTTTTCCTTTTGCCTTCGATTTTTCCCAGCATCAGGGCCTTTTCCAGGGAGTCCTCTCTTCTCATGAGGTGGCCAAAGTACTGGAGCCTCAGCTTCAAAATCTGTCCTTCCAGTGAGCATTCGGGGTTGATTTCTTTCAGAATGGATAGGTTTGATCTCTTTGCAGTCCAGGGGACTCTCAAGACTCTCCTCCAGCACCACAGCTCAAAAGCATCAATTCTGCGGCGATCAGCCTTCTTTATAGTCCAGCTCTCACTTCCATACATCACTACTGGAAAAACCATAGCTTTAACCATCCTGACCTTAGTTGGCAAAGTGATGTCTCTGCTCTTTAGGATGCTATCTAGGTTTGCCATTGCTTTCCTCCCAAGAAGCAGGCGTCTTTTTATTTCGTTGCTGCAGTCGCCATCTGCAGTGATCAAGGAGCCCAAGAAAATAAACTCTGTCATTGCCTCTATTTCTTCCCCTTCTATTTGCCAGGAGGTGATGGGACCAGTGGCCATGATCTTAGTTTTTTTTATGTTGAGCTTCAGCCCATTTTTTCACTCTCCTCTTTCACCCTCATTAAGAGGTTCTTTAATTTCTTCCTCACTCTCTGCTATTAGAGTAGTATCATCTGCGTATCTGAGGTTGTTGATATTTCTTCCGGCAATCTTAATTCCGGCTTGAGATTCATCCAGACCGGCCTTTCTCATGATGTACTCTGCATATAAGTTAAATAGGCAAGGTGACAGTATACAGCCTTGTCGTACTCCTTTCCCGATTCTAAACCAGTCAGTTGTTCCATATCCAGTTCTGACGGTTGCTGCTTGTCCCACATATAGATTTCTTAGGAGACAGATAAGGTGTTCAGGCACTCCCATTCCTTTAAGGACTTGCCATAGTTTGTTGTGGTCTACACAGTCAAAGGCTTTGGCATAGTCAATGAAGCAGAAAGTAGATGTTTTTCTGGAACTCTCTGGCTTTCTCCATAATCCAGCGCATGTTGGCGATTTGGTCTCTAGTTCCTCTGCCCCTTCGAAATCCAGCTTGTAGTTCTGGAAGTTCTCTTTCCACATACTGCTGAAGCCTGCCTTGTAGAATTTTGAGCATAACCTTGCTAGCATGTGAAATGAGTGCAATTGTGCGATAGTTGGATCATTCTTTGGCGTTTCCTTTCTTTGGGATTGGAATGTAGACCGATCTTTTCCAGTCCTCTGGCCACTGCTGGGTTTTCCAAATTTGCTGGCATATCTTATGCAGCACCTTTACAGGATCCTCTTTTAAGATTTTAAAGAGTTCAATTGGAACCCTTGGCTTACTTCCCTGTATAAAACGACCCTCAATTTTTAGTCTAAGCATTTTAGGCAAAAATATAGTCTTAAACACGTGTGACAAGTTGGCCCCTAACAGAGGTGAATCCAGAAGCTTCAAACTGAATGTAACTGTGTTTTCCCATGAACCATCTTACCTTACTACCTGGCTATAATAAATAGCACAATCAGTATCACTGACTTCTGACAATTGAAAAATAAACTATTTTAAAATCTCTCCAGCTGAAAAACAGCAACGCCACATGTCAATTAAGGAAACTCTCTCACCTCATAAAGCAATGTTGGGATGAAAAGTTCATTTGTAAAACATGTGCTGTGTGTTCCGTTCATAATTTCCTTCAATGTTCCAACTCATATGCAGCCCCTTTGCATGTCAAAACAAGCGCAAAGTCGCAGCCGCCATTCTAATATTAAATTCTGGCGCTATTTCAGTTGTTGATATTTTAAGTGGGAAAACGACACTTCCTCCTACCCTCTGCTAGTCTGATCCTTGCCAGTGAAACAGGCCGGGGTTTATGTTTTCTTAATGAAACAAAGAACAAATTGGTGTATTATATAGATTAGGTTGGGAAACAAGATCCTGGAAACAGGACAACAATAAATATGTACTTTGCCACAGAGACGATAGTATTAGGCAATGTGTGCTTAGAGCCTGTTTGCTTGCATTTTCCTTTATGGGCTTTGTTTGTATTTGGAAAATTCAAATATCTCTTGAAATCGGTGTCTCCGTATCATTGATCTCTGTGGTCTTCGTCAAAATACACTAACAATCTCTCCCAACTTCAGAAGGTTCCCCACCCCACCCCCATCTAGAACATGAATGAAAAGCACTAGCATTCCCCTTTACTAACAGTTGGACAAAACCAAGGCTGCCAGTTATGTGACGGCCTTTTTGTTTTGTTTCGTTTCTCGTGATCTATACTCAGATCTATAGGATTCAGGCCAAGACACAGGCACAAAGAAATACTTTTTTTTTTTTTTTAGTCTCACGGCTCGGTAACTCTGGGCTACCGTCTACACGTATTGATGTGTACAGTGATGTGCCACTGGACACTTAACTGGGAGCCTCTCCCCTTCGCCCATAGCTAAAACACAAAAACTAGGTCAGGAGGCAAAAATGAATCATCCTTCCTGCCTCCGCACTCAGGTTGATGATGAAAGTCAGCCAATGTTAAGAAAGTGAAATGTTCATCTTACACAAAGGAATATTAAAGTGATTTTTTTTTTTTAGGGTGGGTGGGTTAGGATGATACATCCTAAGGGGTGGGCGTGCAACTCCCATCATCCTCAGCAAGGTCTGTGCTGGATAAGACTGATGGAAGGTCTCCAGCTCTGGAGCCAACGTTTGGGAGTTCAATTCCCCGCTGTGCCTCCTTGACAGGCTGGACCTTGCTGCCAGATAGGAGATACTGTATAACAATCGAATAAATAAATAAATAAATAAATAAATAAATCCATAGGGTCCTTTCCAGCATTGCAGTTTTCAGATGATTATAAATTATAATTTGCAACCCAAAAGCCTCTGGAAGGCTAAAGGTTGTCCACTTTTACTTTAAGAAACACAGACAGACAGACAGACAGACACACACACACACACACACACACACACAGGGTTTTACTTTGGATGACATAATGTAAAACCCTGTTTTACTGAAACATTTCTCAATTTCAGCAGGCTAAAGCACTTAAAACTGTTGGCTGCAAAGCAGGCAGCTCGGCGGTTCGAATCCCGGGTGCCGCCACGCAGTAGAGTGAGCTCCCACTGTTAACACAAACTCCTGCCAACCTAGCAGTTCGAAAGCATGTAAATGCAACTAGATAAATAGGTACCACTATAAAAAGCGGGAAGGTAAACAGTGATCCATGTGGAGAAATGCATTCAGCCATGCTGGCCACATGGCCACGGACTTGTGCAACACTGGCTCTTTGGCTTAGAAATGGAGATGAGCACCGTCCGTAGAGCTGGACATGGGAACCTTTACCTTTTACCTTTCTTCATTTCTGCTTCCTCAACTCCACTTCAGCGTCACCTCTCTAAAGGCAGGCACAAGTGGCCACTGGTTGTCATGTAGCTGAACTGCTAGATCACCAAAAAGTATGCAGCTTAATTCTTCTGTGAGCTTCACAAGACTGACACTTACATTGCAGAGTTGCAGAGTTTAAGAGTGTTGCTTTTCTTGGTTGCTAGATAGCTCGGAGTGTCCCACTATGTGGAAAGTTACTTTTTGGGGACGATGGCTCCCATTCTCTCTGGGTAACATGTTGTGAATCTGGGGACAGTGGTCCAAAAAGTGTCTTTTAAAAAACAAAGCTTTTGAAACTAGATATTTCTTAGACTGGAATGGTCTGGCTGGGATGAGTTTTAATTTTATTTCAATTTTATATTTCAAATGTAATTAAATATCTGTTCCTGGGTCTACTTGTTTTTCAGTCCATAAATGAATAAAGATGTAAAGGACTCACAGAATGCAATATTCATTTCCCTTCCTGAAAACATAAAGTCTTCTAAAGAATGGAGCTAACACTCCCTTTTCAGTAGGGAAAGCCTTGGGAAATTAATATCATGCGGGTATAGAGTGGAATACAGTAAAACTCCTGTTTCAAGTTGGGAAGTCAAATTTTCCACATTTACTTCACGTCCTGTTAGGAAGCCAGTTTCTGCTATACAGTTCCTGATTAGGAAAAGGGAAAGGTAAGACTGTAATTGCCTGTATGTCAAATAAATTGTTTTGCCTACTAAGGCTGAAATGTAAGGAAAATCAAGTTCACATGAAGTTGCTTTGGTTACTGCCTACCGCTTCTACTTGACTTCTGTCGGGGTCAGCAGAAAAAGAGAGGCCATGGAAAGATAGGGCTGACAGTCCAGTGTTCCTCACAAAGCAACAAGTGAAGAAGACGTAAGAACATAAGAACATAAGAAGAGCCATGCTGGATCAGGCCAAAGGCCCATCTAGTCCAGCTTCTTGTATCTCACAGTGACCCCATCAAATGCATCTGGGAGCACATGAGACTAGATATCTGTCTCCTGATATGACTCCCCTGCATCTGGCCCTTGAAGTACCCTGGTTTTAAGCCTGGAGATTACACATCTCCATCATAGTTTGCAACCTGTGATGGACTTCTCCTCCAGGAATCTGTCCAATCCCCTTTTGAAGGCATCATGCCACATCCATTGACCCACCACCCTATGAACTTTTCGCTTGAACCCACCACTACCCTGGACGCCACAAAGACTCAGAAACCTTCCCTTCCATTAGAAGCCCCCTGTTTGGGGGAAATATTGGTTCCAAACATGTTCACAATTCCTTTTCCTCCAGCTTTTCTGTGTCGGGGGCTGCTCTTGAGTTACACAGGACCAAATTGGAAGATTTGGCTTCTGTTTAACTGGGGGAATAGAAGGGCAAGCTCAGATGGAGAGCCAAACACACTTGAAATTTGGCCTAAATGGAGGGGGGGTGTTGCCTGACTGCAGCCATTCATCGAAGCTGCTTCAGGAAGAGAGGAAGTGGTCATTTCTGCTGGAAGACCAGATTTTTCTGGCATCTCATTCCCTCAGCAGCCATTCTATCAAGCATCAGCACAGGAAGGGATGGGAAGGACAGGCATGCCATCAATTTGCTTAAGGCAGGGGTGCCCAAACTTTTTGTAAGGAGGGCCAGATTCGGTGACTGAGAAGGTGTCAGGGGCTGGTTGCTCCCTGACCCTGCCACCCCACTGCAAGCCCCACCCACTGACCCATAAGCCCCACCCACTGACCCCTTGCAACCCCACCCACAGGAAGGAAGGCAGGCACCAAGGGAGGGAGGGAGGGAGGTGGAAACCAAGAGAGGAAGGAAGGAATGTGGGGAACAAGGGAGGGAGGAAAGAAGGGAGAAAGGTGGGGACTAAGGGAGGGAGGAAAGAAGGAAGGTGGGGACCAAAGGACGCACAGGGAGCCGTGGCCACAGGTCACCCTTTGGAAGAGGCAATCTGTGCGACCTTGCACCCCCCCCCAAAGCTCCCCAGCATGGGGAGCAGGAGGGGGAGGGAGGGGCAGGCCAGCCAGCCGCGGGCCACTCAGAATGGCCTGACGGGCCGGATTTGGCCCCTGGGCCAGACTTTGGGCAGGCTTGGCTTAAGGCACAATCACATTTTAAAGCTCAATCACATTTGCCTTCTTCTTTTCCTCAGCTTTATTTTCCATTTTGGCCAATCATGACAAAACCTATGATTGAATTCTTTGAAAACTGATCCTGTCAGGAGGGGAAAGGGGGGGTTACAGAGAATATATAGTGATTTTGACTGAAAAACAAGTGTCATATCAGCTTAGAGACCACACCTTATTCCATGCAAAATCATGGACAGTATGATCGCAGTCAGACCTGCGTTTCCTGCGTAATTTCCCGTTGGCGAACTATGCAGTAAAAGATTGCGTGCTAACCAGGAAGAGAAGCAAATTCTGCTCCCGGCCGACCACGTCCCTCGAAGAGCAGTTTCAGCGAAGTTTCCCAAACCACCGCCAGGGACTGGATTTAGAAACTTTGCTCGAAAATGCTTAGTTATTTGTTTCTGTCACCACAACAGGACACAGAAAATACGCAGTAAAAACGGTTTTTGCCATAGAGGCTTGGAAACTGGAGCCGGAAAGTAGGACAAAATGCGTAGTATACAGGTTAGGACCAAACCAGAATAGAAAAGTACGACGCAGAGGAGAGGACACCAATTGCTCATTAAAAACCATGTGACCACCCGGGAAAAAAATATGCAGGATATTTAAATACGCAGAAAATCCAGGTATGACTGCGGCCTATGTACTACTGTAATACTAGCTTTAAGTCTCAATTTACCTCACAGCAGGGTGCTTTTTAGACCTTTTCAAGCTTCCTGATCTGGAGTGTATGAAAAGCTCAGTTTATACAAATCTGAACTGTGTGGTTGCCACTGCCTCTGTGGCTGTGCCGATGTTGCTCCAGGAATGTTTCAAACCTTCCACCCACGTGGTTTCACTTTACACTGGCTTTTGTATAGTAGAGTAGAGTGACAGTTGCTCCCTTGGGAAATGCGTCAACTGCATGTTATGTAAACACAGGGTAAAGCAAAAACACATGAGGCAGCCATTTAAAAAAAAATTCCAGGGGCAGTGGAGGCCAGGCTTTCTAGAAATATATCTCTGTAGGAACTAATTCCTATGGAAATGAATTGGTCTTCTTTTCACAAGAATGCTTTCTACTGCCGTTGTCTTTATTTCAATATGGCGCCAATGATTTCTAGCTGTTGAGCTTTCAACAAAGCTTTCCTCAACTTGGTACCCTCGCCTGTGCTCCGTTACTTCTCCCTGATCCCATGCTCACTAGCTACACTAGAAAGGATGAAAGTTCTAGATTTATCAAGGAGAATTTAAAAGAATACCAAGCAATGACTGGAAAGGGACCTATGGGCTTTCTGGAGGAAGAAAAGCAGATAGACAGATAGACAGACCAATCTTTACTCTCTTTCAGTGGTACAAGAGAACAGTGCATTCCAAGCATTCGAAATAACAGAGCAGTAAATCACCAGAACAAGATACCAGCTCCTATATTTGTCACGCCTTGAATGGAAAATGCCCCCGTTTTCATCCCTAATGTCTCCCACATTTTGTTGCAAGGGATCGAGCATGTGCTGTGGGCAAATCTTTGCCTGACATGTTGGAAAGCTGCCGCCAGTAGAGTAAGCCATGCTGGACTAGATGAACAAACAGCCTGAGCTGGTCAAAGAGAAGCTTCTTCCTCTCCAGATGGAGACCTCTTAGGAAGACGATAATCCTTAGATCTCCCTATCTACACTCAAGTGCCGTTACTGATTATTCAAAGACCTACATCCTGAACAATGCTTCTCGAGAGCATTCCACCTCTAAAAAAAGCAAACAGGAAAGTCCTTTATCACAAGATGTTTCTTTCTCTCTCTCTCTCTCTCTCTCTCTCTCTCTCTCTCTCTCTCTCTCTCTCTCTCTCTCTCTCTCTCCCTTTTTTAAGCTCTTGGTTCAAAAGCTTCACTCTACTACAAGCTACTACAAAACTTCTCCTTTTGAGACCGGGCTTTAGTCCAATTGTTATTATTATTGCAAGCCTTCATACCCTCTTCTAAGAACTCTACCGAGTTCTTGTGCTCATTTCAAAATGTTAACACAGGATGCAATTACCGGTAAATAAAATTAGCCAGAGGACTGGAGTCAGATGGTCAGCGGACAAAACTTGGCTCAAATAAAGTATCACACAGAGGTCAGTGGTGCACTTTAATGATCTGAAAGCACGGTGAAGATTTTTTAAGAGCACACCGAAGCAGTTAGATCACATCAAGAGATTTTATTTTAATTCACCTGTCTTTAGAAAAGCAAAATATGCTGTATTCTGTCCTTCAAATTAAATACATTATGGCTGCAATGTTGAATATATGGAATAAGTGGGACTTATGGCCATGTATGCCCACTAGGGAGTATGATTGTCCTTTAAAATGATTGATGATGATGATGATGATGATGATGATGATGATGATGATGATGATGATGATGATGATGATGATGATGATGATGATGATGATGATGATCTAACTATATTGTGTATGGATTTGTGCATTCCTCCGAGAAATGATGAAGAAATTCAGTTGGTTTGCTTTTTAATGGGAGTATCTTGTTTATTCTATAAACTGAAACATCCCTTGAGATTTGGGTGAAGGGCCTGGGTCATCTCATCCCAAAGGTTTAAGAGTGTACCCGCCCTTCCTCAGTTATAAACGATTGCTGCACTGAGATGTGGACTTCTCAGAATTTTGAAGTACATGAATAGGCAATTAGGCATCATAGGACATAACCTGTGTACATATTAGTCAAGATAGTGTATACAAATGGCACAAGATTAGGAATAATGGCTCGCAGAAATGTATATTAGGCATGCAAAGTGATGCATGTTAAAAGAGACATGTGCACCAAAATGCATTAAAATATTTGTGTATTTCCCAGCAACAAGAGTCGCAGAGTGATGGACCCAGAGAATTGTCATCTGCTGAGTCAAATCTCCTTGAAAAATAAGGTTTGTGCTGAGCAGGAAAGAGAATGGAATGCTGTGTGTGAATGAACAGGATGCAAAGATGAAGCCTGCCAGCCTCAGTATGGAGTCTCTCAAGAACAGAGTCAAGGAAACAAAACAATTAAAAGAAGTATCCCCTATAACAGGCCTGCCCAACAGGTAGACCGGGGGCTACCAGTAGCCCGCAAAGGGTTCAAAAGTAGCCCGCCGGCCATCAATAAAAAATGTGAGGGGATAAGTTCTCCATCCCTACCTCCCCCACCCCAAGGACCACCACCATTCCATTTCCTTTGTTTTATTGATTTATTATTAATGATTTTTTTAAAAAAATCATAATGAAACAAAATGATACAAAACAATTCTTCATTACACTATATGGGTCTGCTCTCCTGGATCCTAGAGGCACCCCCTTTTGTGGGTAGCTTGAAAGTCAGGACAGCAAGCTGGAAATTGCAATCTGTGGGCAGAGAGATGGGACCTAGGAATGAATGATGTACCAGTAAGATATTGTGGTCCGTCTGTGGGAAGAGATGGGCCGCCAGGTAGATCAGTGTGGCGGATGATTTGATGGTAATTTGGGAAAGATCCCATCAAGAGGATAGGGTAAGATCTGGCTTCTTTTCCCCGTAAACCTCTTTTATTTATATTTATATAAAAGCCAATTTCGCTGTATATGGGTTGTACACTGACAATAAAGGTTATTATTATTAAAGAGAGAGGATTGGCTGGTGCCTATGTGCATCGCCGATACATTGAATACAGTAAGGTGGATCTTTCCCAAATCACCACCAAATCATCCTCCACGCTGATTTACCTGGCAGCCCATCTTGTTCCACAGATGGACCACTATATCTTGCTGGTACATCATCCATTCCTAGGTCCCATCTCTCTGCACACAGATGGCAATCTCCAGCCTGCCTGATTCCCTAGGATGGTTTTGGTTTGTCCTATCAAGGTAGGATGAAACATTTTATTTCTGAAATAGAAAATGGCATTTCATTTTGGTACCTGATGGAATGCTTGCTTGCACTTTGGGCGTTTATACACAACCCCTAAGCTCCGCTGCAAATGGCTGCAAGCTCCGGAGCTTAAAAATGTTTCCCCATCAGCTCCGGAGTTTGCAGACAATTAAGTGTGACCCCACCCACCTAAGTGCGACCCAGCGCACTTTTCTTGTACCTGCTCGAGGAGGGTGAAAATCGCCAGGTCCGGATTTAATCTGGTCAGTGCGGGGCTCTCCTGGCTTCTGTTTTTTTTTTCCTCCCGCCCCTTTAAGAGAAGGGGTGGGAGGAAAAAAAAGCAAACAAAGAGAAGGAATCAGCACAATGGAGCTCCGGCAGCTTCTCCGAGGTGAGTCTGCATTTCCCCCCCCCCACTTTTTTCCTCCCTCCCCTCACGCAGACAGGAGCCAGAAAGTGCGGAGTGGTGGGGAGGAAGGAAGAGCAACGAACCCCTAAGATCTCTGGTCCGAATTTAAGTGGCCAGCGGATCTTAGGGGTCGTGTGAAAAGGCCCTTTGTTTCATTTCATAATGATTTGTTACACAATGAAACAATAAAACAGCGTGTTGTGTTACATTTTGTGCCCATCTTTACTGTATAGATACTGAATCTAATTCCTTCCCATTTGAGAAACTAGAAACCAGAATTGGAAATGAAGCAAGTTTGAGTTCTACCAATTTTCATTTCTTCCAACATGCAGAATTTATTTATTTATTTATTTATTTATTTATTTATTTATTTATACAACCTATATGCCGCCCACTACCCAAAGGTCTCTGGGCAGCTTATAATCAAAAGAATTAAAACAGTTAAAAATAGAATATCAATAAATAATAAAAACAATAATAAAAACCTTACACTAAAATCATTAATAGGCCTTCGTTCATTCATCTTAGATCTGCCCTGCAAACGAGACCCTTTCCATCAAGGAGACCAGTCCCTGTCAAGGAGGAACCGGGGAACACTGAATTCTGGACCTCTGGCTCCGTAGCCAGATATTTAATTCACAGTGTCTTGCGGGAACATTCATTTGTTTGTTCCTTCATTGTATTGATCTCCTGCCTGTCTTCTGATAAAAAGATCCAAGGTGGCTTACAAAATATTTGAAGAACCAATGTGAAGGCAACAGAAAAATAATGTAAACCATAAGGCTAGAACACAATGAAACATGGCATACTAAAACTATGGAATACAGTGACTCCCCAACTATCGCGGGGGTTAGGGACCGACCTAATTAGTGATAATTGAAAATCCACGATATGCAGATGCAGGTTGGGTCCAGCCTGGGGGGGGGGCTAACTGGGGGCTCGGAAGCCTCTGAAATGATTTTTGGTGACCCGGAAGTGACATCTGGTTCACAGGGAGGCCTTTTGGGGCCTCCAGAAGGCCTGTGAAGGCCCTCACAGAACCATTTGGGGCAACCCCAGTCCTGGGGTAAGTATGGGAGGCCTTAAACAGGCCTTTGCCCCTTACCCCAGGGTCCTTTTTTCATCTACTGCGATCCTGCGACATGGCGGGACTGCATTAAAGGGCGGGAGACCACTGTAAAAATAAAATAAAACCTTTCCAAATGATTTTTTTTTAAAAAAATAAAATAAAATTTTAAAAAACCCTTTTTTGCAGCTTCTTAGTTACTAAATGCCTGTCCCAAAGAGGACATATAGAAGCAGAGAGGTGGCCAGCCTGGCTTTCTGCAGAAGGGAGTTCCACATTATGGGAAGAGACATTGAGAATGTTCTTTCTTGAGTCCTGTCCAAGTATGCCATGCAGGTGGAGAGACCAAGAAAAGAGAGGAAATGATGGAGAGGCTTCTTTTCAAGACTTGGGACTGGACAGTATTAGAGCCCTATAGATAGTCCATCACTAGAAGAGGAGGATCCCAAAGTTCAGATTGTATATGTTTGCGACAGGAGTTTTTCCCATTCCCTGCAACTTGCAAATTACGGTACATGACTTTGTTCTGTGATTGCTGTTCTAGCCAGAAGGGTGTTCTTGCTTCACGTCCTTCTTTCTTCCATGACTGGTTTGGTCCGTGATAGCATTGGTCGCGATCATGTGGTTTTGTCCCTGTTTCAGTGTTCCCATGGTCGTGATAACTTGTCTCGTGACAAGTGTTACCTCACAGTCTTGTACCGTGACAAACACTGAATTTGTCTAGCTTCCTTTTTCCTTTTTGGGGGGGCTTTAAAAATTATTTTTAGATATTTCACTTCTGAAAAGTAAACAACAACAACAACCGGACACAGTTTTCTGAGAGAAACAAATGTTTTGTTGTATGACAGTCGTTACTACACGGTGTCTTGTTTCGGAACAGAAAGTGGGAACAAAGAGTGACAAGGGAATCCCCTACCCCAGCACCAGGTACAGTATTGTCGTGCTTCGCACCAGGTACAGTATTGTCGTGCTTAGCACCCGTTCTGGGGGCATGGTTGAGACAAATTTCAGTAGTTGTGCGACAGACGTGAAGTAACTTTTTTTTACCACTCCTAAGCGCAACACTAACAGAGACAAAACGGACATGAAGTAACTGCCTAAGTTGGAGTTCTCAGACACAACAAGCTGTCCCCATTCAATCTCTTGAATACTCTGAAGATGAGCTGTTAAATGTTGTTTGGCCCAGAGACATACAACCTCTTGTTTTTTAATGGTATTTGGAACAAGTAACTTAAAATCTCCTTAATGGCGGGACTCAACTACCGTCAGTCTTGGACCGAAACCAAAGAACAGCTCAGTCTTTAGTGCACCATTGAAAACAAGCACCTCTACCACCACCATCCCACCAAAACAAGGTTACTAGTTGTCAGGACTGACAGGTTTTCCCTGTTATAGCACTGATGTTTTTTTAAAATAGGAATCTTTAGCCGGCAGTGTTATTTTAGGAGATGAGCAAATGGGGAAACCCCATAGCCTAGCCAATAACATATGAACTTAAGGTGCAATGAGGCACTCATAAATATGACTCTGAACAAGGGCACTCATTGTTCCGACTGACCTCCTTTTTTGCTTCCCTTCTGATGTCAGCCTCTCTGCGTGCGTCATTGCAGCCCTCATCCTTTAACCTGTGGTTTTCAGAGAGCGAGTGGTGGTGTTATTTATGGCCAGAAGCATTAGGAGCTGCTGTGTGCACGCCGTTTGCACTCACATGCTAAGGTGGGATGGGGGTCTCTCTCTCTCTCTCTCTCTCTCTCTCTCTCTCTCTCTCTCTCTCTGTGTGTGTGTGTGTGTGTGTGTGTTTGACTTTGCCTGGGATGAAAGGAATTTGGCCTCGGGAACTGAGGTGGCTACTGTACGGCAAAGAGGACCGAGCAATTTCGATCCCTCCCTCTGCTTACAAAACTACAAGGGGAAATAAATGGGCCTCTTTCCCCCCCCACACACACACACACACCTGCACCTATCCTGTTTATGTGTCTAGAGGTCAGATTCAACTCTGCTTATGACTCCTTCCGTTCTTTGACTATCATTTTTCCAAGCGTCACAATCTTTCAGTCCCCTACACCAGTACAAGGAGATTCCGGGCATCTTTTAAGAGTTTTTTTCATTCCGGGGCAGTCTTCTTACATAGCTGTGTATTTCCTCTTCCAACATTTATGGCAGTGCCTGTAGTTTCTGCTTTTTGGCTGGTTTTATTGTGCGAGGTGCCGGAGAACTCCTGTCACGCTCATTCAGATTGTCTCACACAGCATATCAAACAGCAACTACATGTAACTTTTGTTTTTTTTTTTGTTTTTTAAAAAAAACTCAATAAAATCAATTACAACTCAAAGTAACGGGTTGTGCACCTGGGAGCTTGCCAGTTAGCTGTGGCAGCTTCCATAATTCGTTTCGAGCTGAAATCCTGTTCTATTAATGTTAGGCCATGTAAGACGAATGGTGTCATTAATTGTAGCTACATTTCAGAAACAACAACAGCAAATCTAATTACCCTCAATGTTCCCAAGGCTCCTGTCGGAATTCCTTTCATAACAGGGAAGCCATTGGGTACTGTAGGGTGAGTGTGTGGTGGTGGTGGTGGTGGTGGTGGTGGAATTCTTCTGTGGCCTAAAATTGCTGCCACTGGCATGACTTTGTCCCACACTGAAAGGGATTCTATGGGAGACCTTCAAGGGGAGGGAGAAGGGTTGGAATTGTTTTTATATTTCTAAACAAAACATCATGTTCAACGATGTAATCAGCCTTATACAGTGTATCTGTATGAGCAGAATTTCATCCACTAGTATCCAACGAGATTTAGGAAATATTTAATAAGGTACAAATACCGTAAGCTAACATGATTTTTATTTCAATTTGTATACAGCTTTTTAAAAATTTGCATTACCCAAAGCAACTAAACCAGAGAAAGATTAAAACCTAACATAGATGCTGTCTATGTCAATATGGAGCCCTCCACCTGTGCAGTGACAATGCTGAAGCATAAAGGGCAGCCTCACCTTATTCCACTGGCGAGACTTCCCAATTCGCTTGATAAGTTATTCAGGCAATGTATTATTCCAACACGCCGTTGCCGCCGCCACCAAAAAACCCTCAACACAGTATTTCCCATAGAGAAACACATGCGCGATGATCTCTCAAAGTAGTCAGAAATAGTCAATTTGCTTTTTGAAGAAAAAAGCACTTCCCCATTATCTCCTCAGCTACTGAGTCTATTCTAAATCTAGCCAAGAAAAACTTGGCTGTCCCTCCAAGCAGATTTAATGAAGCTGCTGGAAGAACTTTTAAAAAGTATCAATTTGAGTGAAAAGAAAAATGATATCAAAGGTTAATGAGATTTGTGCTAAAAATAGCACTACAGTGATCCCCCACCTATTGCGGGGGTTAGGGACCTGACCCGACCCACAATAATTGAAAATCCGCAATATGCGGATGCAGGTTGGGTCAGGCCTGAGGTGCCTAGCTGGGGGCTTTTGTATTTACCCCCAGCCTGGCACTGCCCCAAATGGGCCTGCAAGGGCCTTCCCAGGCCTTTGGGGGCCTCCAGAAGGTTCAGGAAAGCCCTCGCAGGCCCGTTTGGGGCAGCGCCAGTAAGTAAGGGAGGACTGAAACAAGCCTTTCCCCCCTTGCCCCAGGGGGCCTTTTTTCATATACTGTCTTCCCGCGATATAGCGGGACCGCAATATATGAACCGCGAATGGGTGGGGGACCACTGTACCAGCATGAATCAATTAATCAACTTGGGATTGTCCAGAGACTCAATCCTGTGCTTCACATGGGCTTGAGGAAGAACAGGTTCCAGATTTTATGTGGGCGAGCATGCTCCCTCTTCCATTGGAACCCTGCAAAACCTGCTCTATAGGCTGGGGGGGAGGACCAGTGGGGGAGGGGGGGCAAAATGGGACATTTGCCCCTGAGCTCAGCAATCTAGGGGCACCAAATTGATGTTATATGGCACAAGCGCCTTACCAGAGCAGGCAGCCTCCTTCGGAAGAGGAGGGGGAGGAGGAGGAAAGAGACAGGCGTCTGTGACTGCTGCCCCTGCAGCTGGGACAGAGGGATGTGTAAGCGAGCAGCATCTGCGGGTGCCAAATTGATGCCGATTCATGTCTCCTACTCTCTCCCATGAGAAGGGGGGGAAAGAAAGTGCCCTGTGAGCTGTGTAATTTCCTGTGGAGGCTGCAAGGCTGGGTGTTCTCTTTGCCTCCCCACTTCCTTCACTCACTCTACTAGGGGCTAACATGCTGTCCATACACACACACACACACACACACACACACACACACACACAGAGAGAGAGAGAGAGAGAGAGAGAGAGAGAGAGAGAGAGAGAGAGAGAGAGAGAGAGAGAGAGAGAGAGAGAGAGGCAGAGGTGCAACTCCTCCAGCACTTCCTCCTTCTTGCCTGCCTGAAGGGCGAAGCTGCCCTCGACCGCTCGGTTGCTTTTTGCCGGAGCTCGTCTCGGCTTGGGTGTTCTCTTCCTTGGTGTCCATCCCTAGTGGACAGCAAAGGCTGGCTGGCTGGAGGGGTGCAGGCGGGCAAGAAATAGAGGCAAGAAAGAGCTGTAGTGGTGGCCCTGGTGGCGACTAGTGAGGATAAGGTGCAAAAGCAGCAGGAGGGAAGGAAGAAAGGGAACAATGAGCGCCAGCAGTAGCAGTAGTGGCAGGCGCTCTTCCCATTGCTGTTCTTGGGCTCCTGAGCCTGAAAGGGGGGGGGGTAGAGAACCCACCCAAGCCATGCCTTTGCACCCAGTCCTCAGCCCTGTGGAGAGGAGGAGAAACTGCTCCATGAAATGGCTGCCCATCTGACTGCAGCTCCCTGTGTGCAGAATTCAGCTTTCCTAACCCCCACTTCACATCCCCCTCTTTTCCTAACTTCCAGAAGTGGTGAGCTGACCTGCTCTGAGGTAACACAGAGCTGAACCCCCCCTCCAAAACCAAACAAGATTGAACCCCCTCTTAGAGTTTGAAAAAGTTGTGTTGTAAGGTGGGTCAGACGTACAGTTATAAGGGTAAATGGATAATGAGGGGGCAGGAGGGGGGTTGTGAAAACTGACTTTGTCCCCAGGTGCTGCAAACCCTAGCTACACCTCTATAGAGGACTCCAGATTTACTTTTGAAAGGTCATTGTTGAAGAGAATGAAGTTATGGCAGACCATGTGCATTTCAAAATACAATACATTCATTGGTTTCAGGCATTTGCTGAGTGTTTTTTTAAGGAATGCCCTCATTCAAGTGTGCAATCCATGAGAGATTGTGTCAAGTACGAAAAATCCACATGACAAAAATCATCACACCCCACCATTATTAAAACAACCATAACAATATAAAATCTGACCACCATAAAATCTAACAATTGCACAAGTACAACACCACCTTAATACTGTAGCAGATGACACCAGGCAGGATTAGCAAAGAACAAACCACAAGAACAAGCCCTTCCATACCTGAAACAGGGCTGGGAGTTAGTTGTTTCAGTGCTGGTTAGTACATGCATGGGAGACCACCTGTTAATTCCAGGGGTCTCCAGGGAGAGCTAGGTCACCCTGCACAGCAGACGCCATTCAGACTTGACAATACTACCCAAGATGGACCAGTGCTTTGATTCATTATATGAACTTCCGGTGTTCTTAAGTGTTACCACTCCAGATTTCCAAAAGATACAACAACAAACATTTTCAAAACTTTCCCCCCCTTTGTTTCCAAAAACAAGAGTAGCCTTTGTTGCACCAGTAGTAAGATATCTCCCTGTCTCATATATTCCTTCAAGGAGTTTACAGGCTGACAGGTTTGATGAAGAGGATTCTTAACATTTTACGGGAAGGAGTCAATAACCGACCTCCATGAAATTCCAAGTTTCTTCTCCTACACTTTCAGGTAAAATATCTCAAGGACCAAGCCTCTGGGCCCTTGAACCCGAAGCCTTCAAGAATTACTTTCAGTAAATGTGCCAGACCAAGTGTCTAAGGCAGTGTTCCCAAACTTGGGTCCCCAGATGTTATTGGACAACAACTCCCAGAAATCCTGGCCAGGAAATTAGTGGTGAAGGTTTCTGGAAGTTTTAATTCAGGAATATCTAGGAACCCAAAAGGGGCATGGTGACTCAGCGGACTAAGGCTCCGAAACTGTCAGCTGCAAAGTTGGCTGCGCGGTGGTTTGAGTCCTGGGTGCCAAGCAGTGGAGCGAGCTCCTGCTGATAACCCCAGCTCCTGCCAACCTAGCAGTTTGAAAGCATGTAAATGCAAGTAGATAAACAGGTACCGCCGTGAAAAGTGGGAAGGTAAAACAGTGTTCCCTTGCAGCCATGCCAGCCACATGGTCATGGACTTGCACAACACTGGCCTTTGAGCTTGAATAGGGAGATGAGCACCGCCCCTACAGTTGGAGACGACTAGCACACATGTGCAGGGAGAGCCTTTATCTTTTTTATTTAGGGACCTGAGTTTGGGGAACCACTAGTCTAAGGTAATAAGATATGCTGGGAAGTTTTCCACCTATTTTTTTTCTCAGCTGGGCATGTATGTATGTACAATCGTGGATTCCACCCATACACCTTTCAGATTTACTTGCACAGGATAATTCAAGCATTTATAAATAGATTCAGTGATTTTACCAAGACTTGACAGGGGTCAAGAAACAAGGGAGGAAGATTACAAAAAAAACTATTGAAAAGGCAACACCTAAGGTAAGCTACCTACCTACCTAAGGAATCCTGGTGCCTTGGCATAATGCTGATTAATAATACTTGACGAGTGCCTACTGTAAGGTTTAGGGCAGGTAATGTGTTTATTAAATTGTGAAGGATTTTTCTCCATATAAAATTATAATTTCTCATCAGCTAATGAAATTAGTTTGAGATTTAGCCTAGACAAAAGAAAATACTTCTTCACCTAATTCTTCACCACAAACCCATGGGAGCGTCTTCTAATGGAAAGGCTAGTGGTGATTACTAGCTGAAATAGCTTTTCAGCAGGTTAAACAAAAAAATAAAGCTCCCAAGAGTAATAAAAAATTATATAGAACTTCCATGTTCACAGGGAATGGATCTTCTTACATTCTTAAGGCTGGAACAGAAGAGAACCCCACTTTGTAATTGGAAGCAGATTTGGATGAAGAAGCAAAGGATATCTGATTATCCATTATTTTCGAGCTTTGGGAGTTGCAAATTAACTTGCTTTGCTGATTGGGAGGTAGACATTAGTCTTAATCTGAATATGAATTGCACAAACATAGCCATTTTAAAGAACAGGTCTCTGCGGGAATAACATTTTCTCACTATTCTATTTGTAAAACAAATCTCATTTGCTAATGCCCTAAAATTTTGAGATTAAGGTTTGGCTACTTTTAATTATTTCTTATCTCTACTTGTGTTGAACGCACAGGATGTCCTCCTTTCGAAGCTGACTTTTCTGGACTCAAATATATGTTTTTGTTGCTGAGGGTAGAAAACTGAACAGAAAACTAATGATCTACCTTGCTTGTTCACTGGTACAGAGATGGAAGCGGTAAAGCAAAGTAGTCATACCTGTGGCCAGCCGCCTCCTACAACTCCCTCTCTGTGAGCACAGAGAAAGATCTGCACAAGTCTGTGTGACCCTCCTTCATGTTTATCATTTCTGTTTAAGAAAACAATACAATTCTTTACAAAGGGGGAGGGGAGAGAGGAGGACTGTTTTCCCATAGACAACTAGATCTGGAGGTCGAGTCCTGGCAACTGGACTTCTTTTTCTTGAGAGAGTGAAACCTTTCGCTGCTCATCCATACAGCTTCGTCAGTCTGAAGAAAGCTAGTGGTGAGTCCTCCATTTTATAGTTCACTTTGACCTCTTGTCAAAATGGAGGACTCGCCACTAGCTTTCCTCTGACTAACAACGCTGTTTGGATGAGCAGCGAAACATTTCACTCTCTCAAGAAAAAGAAGCTCAGTTGCCATGGCTCAGCTTCCAGAAAAACTCATGTGGATGGCTGAGAATCTTCACAGACATATAGACAACGAGAGTTTCTGAATTAATAGGAGGATCGCTGATACAGTCTTTGCCAGAATTACCAGGTGCCAAATTCTGTAAGTGATTAAGGCAGCCATTGCTGGTTTCAGGGTGGGCCTCCATACACCCCTCCTCTAAGTGAGGAGAAGGGAAGTGAGGCTGCTTCTCCTTTTTCTCTTTCTTCCTTCTCACTCCATTCTTAGAGGACGAACAAGGAGTCAGCAAGAACAAAGAGCTGCAAAATCCAGGAGTTCCCGAGAATAGCTGTGGCTTCCTGCAGAAGTGAGGGCCCTGGTAAGTATCCACTGACACCTATGTCTAGTGGTGACCTCTTAAAGCAGAGATTTCAACTGTACCACAGTTTCTGTATACAGTGGTACCTTGTATAAAGGAATTAATTCGTTCCAAATGAAATTGCGTTAAGCAAATTTTCCTTTGTACAAATTTCCCATAGGAATGCATTGAAAACGGAGTAATCCCTAATCACGACCGTTTTTCTGTTGTATGGATTCGCCCCATAGGCGATTCAGTAAAGCAAATTTCCCCTATCTCTGGAAATTTTTTCCTTTAAGAGGATTTTCTGTTAAACAAACTGCTTGTTATACTAGGGTCCACCGTATATATAACAGCACTTCATATGGAGCAGAGAGAGGGAATTTTCAGTGGCATTAGTAGCTCTGGCGGTTAGAAGAAGAACCAGGGAAGCAAGGAAGGAATCACATCCCATCACTCGAACGTAATTTCATATGCTTTAGCTTTCCTCACACAGCAAATAGCTAGTTGCCTACTGAGCTGTCTTATAATAGCCACAGGTTGGTCTTGTAAAAAAAATCTTTGTGTAGGAGCAGTTATGCTGGTTAGCAATACTGCGCACACCCCATGGTTTTCCAGGAAACAAGCAAGCTGCATAAACCAAACTGTTATAGTGGATTACTTTAATAGCTACCCATGGTTGCTATGAGTTTTCTGTTTCCCTAGTAAAACATGTATCGTATGCAACCCACAACTTCCCACCCAAAGCCTCTGTTTAGTCTGCAGAGGCACATGGTACTGGGGGGGGGGGAGCGAGCAGAATGTTATCAAGTCTCCTTCTTAACGGCAAAGCTATTAACAGCATGTTTCTGCATATCGATGTCCCCTCATCACCTTCTCCTAATTTACATCAATTTTTTCCCTGGATTCCTGTTAATTTCTTTCTCTCCCCATCCAGACAAAAGGGCTTTCTACCAAATTCATGCTGGGGGTGCAGGGGGAGGAGGAGGGAAAGGAAAATTAATTTCAAGATACTGCTAAATAATACCCCAGAACAGTTTGCTATGTATATCGTGAATGCCAATCCAGCTATCGGCAACACCGACAAAGGGAATTGGTTTGGGGAGTTTTTTTCTTAAATGAAACTCATTTGCACTCCTTTTGTTTTGCATTCTTTTTTCTGTACCCAGTATTCAAAACTGTTGTTCGAAGCTATTAGTCACACCTCTTTGTGCAAATATATGTAAGTCATTTTACCCCAAACATGGAGAAACATTGAATATATTTAAGACAAGAAAAAATGCCATCAGATGAGAGGAACTTGCAATTTATCTTGATTAATTTCAGAAAAAAACACAATATAATTTCCAGTGGTTTCCCACCACCCCAGTAAAAGCTGAATGGGCTCCCATGCTAGTGGCAGAAAAGATTTTCATAAGAAAGGGTATAAGAAACGATCTTACACCATTATGAACACAAATTGTAACACCCTGCACTGGAGAAAACTGATATTTTAAGATGTTTTCAAACGCTTGTTTGAAGAAGGCATTTTCCCAAAAGTACAGTCACAATGGGATATAAAACCACATTATGAATGAATGAGGCCCAAGGATCAGAGATGTGGGGAAGTCTTTAGGTTCAATTGCTGAGTCCAAGCCTTCAGGTCCAAGCTCCAAGTGCCAAGCCTTGTGTACGAGTCATGATGATCAGGAGCACGAGAAGCACGCTCAACATGGTGTACCGTCCACACTCTCTAACACACCTGAAGATCAAGGGATGCAGGTCCTGGTGCAAGGGATCAAGGACTTGGGAGCAAAACCTAAGGAAGAAGGTGCAGGGGCTGTAGGATCAGGCACCAGCTGTACAGCGACGGGGGACGGAATTGTAGAAAGCTTCCTCTTTAGGAAGGAAGGAGTGGGGGAGTGGAGCTTGGGGTAGGTGGAGCCAAGGGAGTGGACAATATAAAAGGGGAAGAAAAGGTGGAAAGGGGAAGGAAGGAGGAAAGAAGATGGATGAAAAATGAGAATGTGGAAGAGTGGAAGGTATATGTGTACAGGATAAGTCCCGATTCCGTTGGTGAATCTTGGCCCTTGACTCTGCGAGGAACTCAAACACATAAAATAATGAAGGTGGGCTTCTCTAAGGACACCACCACTTCTGCAAAATATTTATTAGTCAAAAGAACAATACACCAAGCAGTACTTCTGTTAACGTGCCTGCCTCTTGCAGGAAGTCTGTGCAAGTCCCATGGAAGCAAATATAGGTTGTGAAGAAGTCATTCTCAGTAGGTTGTTCTCAGAATGTAAAGAGTCCAAGTGTTACGGTAATTTATTACTTAGTTACAAAAAGGACTCCGTCATTGGTATGAGACACTAGGTCATCTCAGACCAATGACAATCTCCAGAGTGCCCTGCCCTCAGCAGCCATGCTCAGTTCTTGTAATCCCAAGGCTGTGGCTTCCTTGAAGGAGTGAATCAATCTCATAGTTGACCTTCATCTTTTCCCACTACCTTACTTTCCCCCCAGCTTTTTGGCAAATCCTGCCTTCTCATGATGAGCCTTAAGTTTCATCATGTTTGCCTCCAGAGACAGTTAACGTAAGGTTTGTTCTAGGACCCACTTGTTCCTTTTTCTGGCAGTCCGGGGTATCCACAAAGCTCTCCTCCAGCATCAATTGAAACAAAGACTTTCTGGTCAGCTTTCATCATTGCCCAACTTTCATACCTGTACCTAGAGAATCTCCAACCAGAACAAGACTCTAGCTGGACCGGCTGGAAGTCACATAAGAGATTATGAAGTGGAATGGGAAGATCAAAGAATAATCAAGTGAAAGGGGTTGCTTAGAAGGTTCCTGGCACAGTGGTTAAAGTGCAGTTCCGCAGTCAGGACTGCTCACAACCTGAGTGTGATCCCAATGTGCTCAGGTAAACAAGTTGAATCTACCTTGCATCCTTCTGGGGTCTGTAAATTGAATACCTGGGATTGCATAATTAATTAAACTGTAAACTACCCAAAATGTTTTATGCACTATGGGGCAGTAGGTAAGCAGCACATTTTGCTCTCTCTCTCTCTCTCTCTCTCTCTCTCTCTCTATCTATCTATCTATCTATCTATCTATCTATCTATCTATCTATCTATCTATCTATCTATCTATCTATCTATCTATCAAATATAATTCTCTTTTTCTCTATAATTCTGTTCTCTACTGTCCCCCCCCTCCATTTCCTATATACCGTATCTACTTGAGTATAAGTCAACCCAAGTATAAGTCGAGGCCACTAATTTAACCCCAAAAAACTGGGGAAACTTATTGACTCGAGTATAAGTCTAGGGTAGGAAATGCAGAAGGGCCTGGCAGCTTCTCCTTTGTGAGCTGGGGGAGCTGTGTGTGATGTTTAAAATGACTTTTAGCCACTGAGGCAAGCACTTGTCTTGGTGGCTAAAAGTCATTTTAAACATCATGCGCTGCGCCCCGGTGATGCGAGGGGGGGGCAGGAGAAGCAGCGCATGATGTTCAAAATGACTTTTAGCCACTGAACCAAGCACTTTCCTCGGTGGCTAAAAGTCATTTTAAACATTGCACGCCGCTCCCCCACAACGCTGGTGGGGGGCTCAGGAGAAGTGACGCACAATGTTTAAAATGACTTTTAGCCACCAACACACGCACTTGCCTCAGTGGCTAAAAGTATTGACCCGAATATAAGTCGAGGGCCCCCTTTTTCAGCCCCAAAAGTAGGGCTGAAAAACTAGACATATTCGGGTATATACAGTATATAAGACAAAATTTCTCTGTCTGTGGAGAAATTCAATTAATGCAACAATAATGAGAATGTAATTTCCACCATGTGTACAAAGGAATTACTCCAAATTAAATCTATCATGGTTTGGTAGAATAGCATTTGTAAAAATGAAGATACTTCCTAAAATTAACTTCCTTTTTAGAATGCTACCCATTCAGTACACAGAAGCTGAAATTAAAGCTTATCAAGATCTCATAAACAGATATTGTAACGGTGGTAAAAAAGAAAGAATAAGTAAAAGCTTTTGGTATAGATCTCAAAAGGATGGAGGCAAAGGTATACCTAACCTTAGAATCTATTATACAGCTAACCAGCTTAGCTGTGTGGGAGAAGTATTATATAAACCTAAAAAATTAATATGGTGGGAACTTGAATCAGATGAGTTAAATGGAGATATAAATAAACACTTGTTCAGTTTCCCCCAAAAAAGATATCCAATTAAAAACCCGCTCCTGAGTTCCCTATTAACCACTTGGAAAAAGTATGGAAGGAAATTGGCACCGGAAGGATCCCCTCTCGGTTTGGTGATAGATCAGAAAAATTTCCCCACGAATATGAAGACATATGGAGAATTATTTAAAACAATGAAAGTGGCAAGATTAAAAGAGTGAATTAAAAAGATGAGAACAAAGCAGGAAATTAAGCGCATACTGCAAGCCAAGGATTTATCTTGGTTGAATTATGCCCAATTAGAAAGTTGGACGAAAGAATGGACAAGGAGAAATACACAACTCAGAGAATATACAAAGTTTGGACAATTCTTGTTAACATATGAACCAGAGAAAGGAAATACAGGGAAAGGAGTGGTAGGTAAAATATATAAAATAATTCAGGACTCACTTGAGGAAAGGGAGCAAGTCACAATAAGAGAGGTTTGAAAACAAGACATAGATAAAGAAATAAAAAAGACGAATGGAAAAGAATTTGGAATTTGAGGATTTTACGATCATTATCAGTCAGAATAAAAGGAAATTACTTTAAACTAGTTTTAAGATGGTATATGACACCAGTCAGACTGAATAGAATAAACCCAAGATATTCTAAGCTTTGCTGGAAATGTGAAAAAAAAGACAGGCACCTATATTCATCTTTGGTGGCAATGTGAAATAGTTCAAAAATTTTGGCAACAGATTTTTGGTGAGATAAGAGAAATACTACAAACTGATATTAAATGTAAGCCGGAAATTGCATTGTTATCATTACCACCTAATAATGAATATGATATGACAACAAAAGAATTAATTGCAAATCTTATGACAGCAGCAAGACTGATTATAGCTAAAAATTGGAAACTGAAATTAGATTTTTAAATTGCTGACTGGTATAAGGAAGTGTGGGATATAGCTCTAAATGATAAATTGTCCTGCAATATAAAAGTCTTGCGAGGGGAAATGAGAAAGGATATTTTTATGATAATTGGGGAAAATTTATAGATTATGTACTACTAAAAGGGAAAGGGATACAACCGACGTATAATCCAACACAGTTCTGGAGAAAAGGACCTTAAGAAGCCAACTAGGAAAAAAAGAAGATGAAGAAGGAAGAGAAGATAAAAGAACACTGGATGGTCCCGGGGGGTTGCACTTTGTAGTGTTTGTTGGTATTATTGTTTATTGTATGTTTGTATGTTTGTTAGTTTTAAAATAAAAACAAATTAAAAAAAACAAATGAATATCTGGCAAATGGTCCAGAGAGTGCTATTGAAATAGCCAATTTCCTCTTCATCTGTATTTTATCCTGACATGCTTCCCTGTTGGCTTTTCAGCATTCCAAATCTGGGTTCAAATTTCCCCTTAATTTCTTGGATCTTCCGTCAGAGATCTCTTGTCGTTCCTCTTTTATTGTTTTATTCTATTTCTTTCCTCTGGCCATTATCATAGATCTCTTTGTCCCTATATGACAGCTACTTAAAAGCTGTGTTCAGGATTCTGACCTGAATTCTGTCACCTTTTAGGTTTGCTCACACTTGTCATTAACATTTTCGAGTTCTTCTGCCATTCACACAGGGTTTTTTTTTGGGGGGGGGGTTAACTATAGGAATTATCTTTTTGCATTCTTCCCTAAGAACATCACTGGTTTCAATCCATAGTACCTCTGGCTCATAGTAAATGAATTTTGTAATGCAAATATGTTCTTTATATGGATTTTAAATTTATCAAAAGGTTACCTAAATTATATTTTGGCACTAGGATTGTTTTAGTGCTCTCCAGATTTTCTCTAATGTTTTATACTAACAGTTCATGAGCCTTCCCACAATCTGACCCCAGTTGTGTTTGCCTATGAGAATACTGCAAACTATCTCCATCACCTCCTCTCATCTACGTACAGTAGTCTATTTGATTTCTCTGTTGGCCATTTGATGATGCCCACATGTACTGTTTGGTTGCTTGAATAATCTGTTTGGTTACTTGAACCATGGATTGGCAGCAAACAGATTCTTGGCTCCATAGAACTCTATGAGTTATTCTTCTACTACAGTATTTCATTTCTGAACCTTAAATCAAATTTTTCTTTTGATCTAATTTCCCCCCTCTATTAGTGTTCCAGTCACTTATGATTATGAGCATAACTTGTTTAGATATGCATAGATTTGAATGGTGGTTATGTTCATAGGTTTTCCCAGAATTCTGAACTTACATTATAGCCACTATCTGCTAATACTATATCTTGGCTCAGTATTGTCATTCCTAGAGTAAATCACATGCTGTTGTCTCACTCACTGGTTCACAAACTTGGGATCTCCAGATGTTCTTGGACTGAAACTCCCAGAAGCCTTCACCACTAACTGTGAAGGTCAGGGCTTCTGGGAACTGAAGTCCAAGAACTTCTAAGGTCCCCAAGTTTGAGAAACAATGGTCAAATTGAAAGTGTCCCATTCCAGTCCACTTAAGTTCACTCACACTCACGCCAAGTACTGCAAGGTTTAAAATTCCATGCAGGCTCAGACTTTCCATTCGCCTCTGTGCATATCAGCCACTAAACATTCTTTTGGCTTTATTGCACCCTGAAGAGTCAAAGTGTTTTCTGGAGGGTTTGCCGTAGTTATTTTTACAGTATGATCACCATATCTGTAGGATCAGTGCCCACCCATTGTTTTCTTAATTATCGATCTATCTAGCAGATAGTGTGGCTCTGGCTCTACTTTAGTTACCATTATTTTAAACTGATTCACCTACAAAAAAATAATTTGTGTGTGTGTGTGTGTGTGTGTGTGTGTGTGTGTGTGTGTGTGAGAGAGAGAGAGAGAGAGAGAGAGAGAGAGAGAGAGAGAGAGAGTTTTTCTCTCCTTGTAAACGAAGGAGGTGGAAAAACGGCAAGATAGTACACAGAGAATATATATTCCCCTCTTTCCCACTGTGCCACAGAGTTGCAAGCCTTGCTCCAACTCATTCCTTGGAAACAAGTCCCACAGGAGCTATAGGAGGATTAGTGATGCCCAAATAAATGTAGCCTTATCGCCTTTGTGAATAGGATCCTGGTCATGTGCAAGTTTACTCAGAAATTAGTCCTTCTGAGTTTAATAAAACTTAACCGGAAAGGGGGTTGCATATATGAGGCAAAGGTCACAGGTTACTTGGCCATTGTAAAAGGTGGTCACAACTAAAAAAAAAAAAACATTGGGAAACACTGATATAGCCACATGATTAGTCACGGCATTATTCGCACTTGTCCTTTCTCTTCCCCAGTAGCTGACAGAGGATTCCAACCTGGGAGTCCCATCTTGCAGCTCTACCTCTTACATAATTTTGGATTCTCCCATCACAGGGTTTTCAAGGTGAGAATGGTTCAACAGTGTTTTATCATTACCTTCTTCTGGGCAGTACCAAAAATAAGTTAACTTGAATGTCACTGCTAGACATGGGCACGGAGCGGCGAAATTATCGTTTCCGTTTTCGGTTATCGTTTCCGTTACGTAACGGAAACGGTAACGATAAGAACGCCGCTCCAACTCGAACCTGACCCGAAAAAAGAAAAATTGGGTTTTTCGTTGTCGTTTGTGGCATCACGGCGATCGCGCGATGCCATTGCCAAGACAGAGCACTGCAGCACTGGAAAAAAAGTTTTAAAAATTAAAAAAAAACCGACTCCTGGCCAAAAAAGCAGGCGAAAATATGCCTGCCTGAGGACACCTACCAGAGGGGTGGTTTCTGGGGGGTGGTGGTGCCCGACCTCCCCCCCTCTCCTGTCCTGGGCTGCTTGCACCAGGCTGGGGGGGGGTCATCCTCGTCGTCTCCATGCCATGCGGTGGGGGGGATCCAAAATGGCGACCGCAAAATTTATTTTTAAATCGTGGTCCAAAAACCCACCAAAGCACAACAGCAACATGTGAAAATTAGGTATTTTAAATACCTGAATTTTTATAGTAGCAGCAGTGGGTTTTTTATAGCAGTAAAAGGTCGCACTGATTTTATTTTATTTTATTTTATTTCTTATTTTTTTAGACCTGCCCATGTGGGCTGGGCATGGGATGGGACCATGCAAATTTTTAGAACCATTCCACCAATGACATGGCCAGGTTTTGACTGATACTTCTGGATGTGCCAGAGGGCATAAAAAGCGGAGGCACCTTCCAGAAGTTGCAGTCGGGTCTGGATGTGGAGGAGGGTGGAGGGCTGTGTGACTGGCTGCTGCTGGTGGCTATTCGAATTTGGAGGGAAGCTGGAGGCTTTAGATTTAAGTTAGGCAGGCAGGGAGGGAATTGAATTTAGAAAATAATTTCTTTGATTCCCTGCAGCTTTGTCTGCTGAAGGGAATAGCAGTAGACAGCAGTTTATTCTTTTTTTCCTCTGGCAGTTTGTGAGGATTTTTTTTATATTGGGTAAAGGGGGAGGTTCGACTGGGAGTGGGAGGTGTGGATTTATTTTAAATATATATTATATACTACCATTTATTTTCTATTTTCCCAACTTCAATTTGCTTGCTTGCACACACACATTTGGGGTGCAATCCAAGAGCACCTCTAGTGGAGAATATTTTACAATATTATTTATTTAGTTTACTATTACTTACTTCATTGTTTGTTTTTTAAACTTGTTGTGAGTGCACTGTGCAGTTCAACAACACAGGCCCATTCCATTTAAGTGGATCAGAAGAATTTTGAATTTTATTGTCATTTTATTCCCTGAACAACTACTAGTAAACTATATAGTGTTTGTTGATTTGCACCCCAATATCTTTCTTGTTGGGAGGCTGCCTGCTGAATCTGATATCAGCCTTACCATATTTTGGATTCCATCCTTATATTACTCCACTGTTTGTTTGTTTATTATTACATTCCCTGGCCTGAACAACTACCAGTACACTATATTGTGCTTGCTGATTTGCACCCCAATATCTTCCTGGTTGGGAGGCTGCCTGCTGAATCTGATATATCAGCCTTATTACCATATTTTGGATTCCATCCTCATGTTTGTTTATTATTACATTTTCTGACCTGAACAACTACCAGTACACTATATTGTGCTTGTTGATTTGCAGCACCCCAATTTCTTCCTGGTTGGGAGGCTGCCTGCTGAATCTGATATCAGCCTTATTATACCATATTTTGGATTCCATCCTCATATTACTCCACTGTTTGTTTGTTTATTATTACATTCCCTGGCCTGAACAACTACCAGTACACTATATTGTGCTTGTTGATTTGCACCCCAATATCTTCCTGGTTGGGAAGCTGCCTGCTGAATCTGATGTATCAGCCTTATTATACCATATTTTGGATTCCATCCTCATATTACTCCACTGTTTGTTTGTTTATTACTACATTCCCTGGCCTGAACAACTACCAGTCCAGTACACTATATTGTGCTTGTTGATTTGCACCCCAATATCTTCCTGGTTGGGAGGCTGCAGCTGCTGCTGCTGATATCAGCCTTACAATATTTTTGATTCCATTATTACCATTTATTTTCTATTTTCCCAACTTCAATTTGCTTGCACACACACACATTTGGGGTGCAAGCCAAGAACAGAACCTCTATCCTAAGTGATATCCTAACTGCCCACTCGCCCGTCCGCCCGCGCCACCACCCGCCTTCGGCCCACGCCGCCGCCCGCCCACTCGGCTGCCCGCGGCCGGCCGCTCACCCGCCCGTGCCTCCCCCCTGCTGCTGTTGCCGCCCACCCATGGGCCCCCGCCACCGCCCCCCGCCCCCCGCCCCCCACCACCCACCCCACCCCCCGCCTAGGGCGCAAAAACACCTACTGCGCCGGCCCTGATTGCGGGACGCCCCTATGCTCTGGGGGAAGTCAAATCGCGCTAAATTGCGGTGGAAACGACAAATGACAAATGACAAACAAAACGACAAATTTTTAAAAAAATTCGTGACAAACAGAAACGACCCGAAACAGACCCGTTCCGACAAACGAAAACTCGAAATGTCATTTTTTCTGGTCGTGCCCATGTCTAGTCACTGCCATTGTCTGTGAACGATCCTCCGCTGGTGTAACCTTCAGCTTTTACTGCAGCCCAGTAGCTACCCTCCAGAGGTTTCTTGCCTCACCCCCAAATCACTATGGGACCAACTATTTTCCTCTGCTGGTGCAGATGTTACTTCTGAAAAGAGTGGACGTCTCTTAGTCTGGTATCTCAGTTGCAAACATTCCATCTTGGAAGACCCTGCAAGAGACCAGGTTCATAATGGAATCTTTTTTCCTGATAGCAATGCCGAGGCTTTTATTTATTTATTTATTTATTTATTTATTTATTTATTTATTTATTTATTTATTTATTTATTTATTTAGAATATTTTTACCCCACTGTTCTCCTTGGAAAAGGACCCAAGGTGGCTTGCAATAGTGAGGGACAATATACAGCCCAGAACATTTAAGACATAATTTAAGTCACAAACAGGGAATTAGAAGAGACATCTTAGAACATTAAAAGGTAACATTAAAGCTACAAAGAGCATGCAAAACAGGAGGGGGGTCCTTTATGAGGCATGGAGACTTAAGAGCAAAGCCACTGGTGTTCTTATGAAATCAGTCAATGCAGTCATGTATGGTAATCCATATAAAACTCACATAGTAGTTACAGTATATGAACCCTTTCGCGGTTCATATACTGCGGTCCTGCTATATCGCGGGACTGCAGTATATGAAAAAGGCCCCCTAGGATAAGGGGGGAAAGTCCTGTTTCAGGACTGGAGCTGCCCCGAACAGGCCTGTGAGGGTCTTCCTGGGCCTTCTGGAGGCCCCAAAAGGGCCTCCCTGTGAACCAGAAGTGACTTCTGGATCGCTGAAAATAATTTCTGAGGCCTCTGAGAGCCTTTCTAGGCCTGTCGGAGGCCTCAGAAATGATTTCCAGTTCACAGGGAGGACCTTTTGGGGCCTCCAGAAGACCCGGGAAGGCTCTCACATGCCCGTTAAGGATAGGGCCAGACTGGGGGTAAGTACAAGAGCCCCCAGCTAGGCCACCCCAGACCTGACTCGACCTGCATCCGCATATCGTGGATTTTCAATTATCGCGGTCAGGTCAGGTCCCTAACCCCTGCGATAGGCGGGGGTCACTGTAGTCCCTCATTCAGGGAAAGCTTGCCTGAAAAGGAAGGTCTTTGCTTGTTTCCGGAAGGACAGCAGAGATGGAGCATGCCTCTAAGAAGGGTGGGTAGGGAAGGAAGTTTAGCATCATTCCAATGACTAGATTGACTGGAGGTTTTCTATATGAGGCTTTCCTTTTCAAAGTTCTTCAAAAAATATCGTAGTGCTTAAGTAAGAAGGATTGCCTCTCAATGGAAGTGAAGCACGGCATAGCAATTTCAACTGGAATGCTGCCCACCCACCTCCCCACCCCACCAAACATGGCAGATTTGCAGATGGAAGCAGTAAAATGTCACACTAGTTTTGCCGTTCAGATTTTCAAAGAAAGCATACAGAGTATTTTTAAAAAGAGGACACAAAAGGGGGTGGTGGTGGAGGGCATACAGTCCTGTTTCAGTCCATAAGGCAAAAAAACTGGCACCGTCGGTGATGGATATGACTTCTAATGAAGAATGAAAGTAAGCTTTTAAAATTAATTCACGGGCTTTCAGATTTGCAAGGCTGTGCTCCAAAAGTCGGGCAGCTTTCCTTCCTGTGATTAGTTCCTTGCAAGAAAGGGTGGGCAAAATGGCACAAAGCTTTTCTTCTCCCATAACCTATGGGCAGCAGTTGCAACAGTATGGGTTTTGCCATTTTTTTTCTTCTGAAACCCTGCATCCAGTCGCCTGAGAGTTAAGTCCCATTGAGCATCACACAGTTTACTTCTGAGTAGTAGGGGGTAGAGAATGAGACCTCTACGGGTTGAAGGGGGGGGTGGAGGTGACAAGGGCAGAATTTAAGCTGTTGCTCACTTGTGACACTGCAAATTGTACAATGATGGGTGTTGGCTCAGAAATGCACTGGGAGGGATTCTCTTTTGGGTGGAAGTGTGACGTGAAAGGTGTTTGTTGCACATGTGGCAACAGCCTAGAACCGTGGTGGCAAACCTTCGGCACTCCAGATGTTTTGGACCACAACTCCCACAGTCCTTTGTCATTGGCAATCTAGGCTTGGAATTCTGGGAGTTGTAGTCCAAAACAATGGGAGTGCTGAAGATTCACCACCACTGGCCTAGAAAATCCTGTCTTTTTTTTTTTTTTTAAGAGGCCACAGGTGACAATTTCAGGCTGTTCCAAGCAGGTTCCAGTGGCATGAATATGAGTTAGAATGCAAGCCGGAGTATGGAAGACACAAGGAAATGTTTTATAATTGCCCTTTCAAAGAAGAGGAATAAAACTAGAACTATAGGAAAATCTTAATATCAGCTCTGTTCGTTTTCCTCCTTATGTATAGATACTTTAAAAAAATTGCCCTGGTGAAGCCCTCTTAGACCCTCCAAGTTTTATTAGCAAACCAACAAAGCATTATCAAAATTATTCTCCCAGAATAATTTTTATGACTGAAATGACCTTTTGTTTCTCAAGAGGACTTTTCCCCTATAACTCACATCTCCCTCAAGAATAATTCTATTACCTTGCGCTCACAGCAAACAGCATTTCTAGGACTTAACACTTCACACTTGTTATTTCTAGCCTAGGAGCTTTTAGGCAGTTACAGCTAGCAAAGGCAATGATTTATGCAAATTCTTTATAACATCGCCAGGGAATTAATGCATAATAATTTGATAATGGACCTCCAGTAGAATGCACACGTCGCTGCCTCTAAAACAGAGCACTTTGATTGCCAGTTTCTGTGGGTTCAAATCTTAAATGGATTTAGTGGTCCTATGCATCACAAAACAAATAGATCATAATTAAGCCAAAAGTGGTAATTTATCTCTCGTGATTTCTTCCTTTTTGCATGTTAATGCGTATTGACTGTTCGTTAGATAAGCAATGACACCTGCATGAACAGTTTACAGCATGCTACTATATATATATCTATTCGGATGTGAGCCTCATTAAATTCAAAGGATGTATTCTCCAGTTATTGTATATTGGTTTGTCGGCCTTTTTTTTAGTTGTATAGCAACCAAATGAATTTTATGTAAACAGTTTGTCTACATGAGGGGGTTTGAAGATGCACAAAGTTAAACATAATGCACAGGTACAGAAGGCCACTGAAACTAATCTACAACTCAATCACTCTGAGAGGCAAAATATACAGCACATTTAACAGTTCAAAAAGTTGAAACTAAATAAAGCAATATGCTTTACGTAGGAATCTTGATTCACTGAGGTCTCTTATTTTAACTGCAGGAATAGCCGTGCCTTCAAGATTCTGTACCAAAAACGCAATTATGAGCTCTTAAAATGTGAAATCTTATTATCTTTTTATAACAGAATTGCTTTTTAATTTAACTTGAGTGCCTGCATCTTAACGAGTTTGGAAATGAGATACTGGCAGTAATATTTCATTTGAAGGAATGACCCAACTTTTAAATTTGGATCCATTTGAACAGGCATTTTGCATATTAATATGAATCAAAGCACGGCTAAGTTTTATGGGATCAAAGGAGACATGCATGTTATGGTTCATTTACTAAATCATCCTGCTTAAGCCCAAGGAGGCAATTTGCAAGTGCTCAGAGCAGATGAGGACATGGTAGCATTTCAATTTGCCTTGATCCAGAATCTCCCTTCCAATATGTACACATCTTCCGGTTAATGCCTACTTTCCAGCATCAGCTAGTAGATCTGTGCAGATCTCCTTACATTTAGCCACTTTCGATCAATCCCAAAGATTAAGAGCAAGGACCAAAATAACAGGACAGTTTGCAGAGGAAAGGTGAAAAGTGAAAACTCCCAACAAACATCTGCACTTGCTAAAAATCCAGTCCTCCAAGGGCCATCCGGCGCTCATTTTCAGTAAGTTTTTTAATAGAGTTATCTACCAAATAAGTAGCAAAGTCCTGTGATTTTTCAGGCAGCTAAACCTTTGCAGTTACTTCTCGAAGTGTTGTAGTAACTAGTAACCTGCTGTCGCAGATAGGAACTTAGCACACATCTAGAAATCCTATAAAAGCCACCAAAAAGAATCGCAAGCCATATGCTGATGGTTAAGAAAGTATTCCAGTGGGGAACAAGAATTAATCACACTGAATGAAAACTATGGTTACCCCCCCACACACACATCTGTCCAGTTAAATCCTTGGTGTGAATACACACGGCTTACTACAGACCAGCCTGTGCTTTTCCTCCTTAGACTTTTAAATTGGTAAAGACAGGTATTTAATCATGTATTAAAAACATCCTTAAAATAACCTTTCCATTTAAAGGTGGGCATGTCACTTATTCTTTCTTTATAGAGGGAACTGTATCATTACATATGTTCAAAATGAATGCCAACCTTTTACAAGACTCTCCATTCTCTGTTTCTGATACTGCAACTTTTACTACTGGTACAGTATTTTTCAAACATATGGGGTGGGAGAGAGAGAAAAGCATGTTCTTGATTCTTAAATGTCACAAAATAAACCCGTGTTAGAATCTGTGGTGAAACATTACGGAATTACAATTTAGGGATATGACACAGCAAAGGAAATGACAAGGCATCCCTCAGTCCAAGACAATTTCATCCTTCAGTTTTATCAAAATAAGAAAAGTAAGAGATATTTTCTAAATGGATCTGAAATCCACTTAAAGCAGCAACCTCATATGCACTCACTGGAAATACATCCCACTGAAGTGCCTCAGAATTGTGTCCCAGTAAACACGGGACAAGGTAGGAGGGAAAAAACATGGAAAGATAAGAAGTTGTAACTTTGCCTCTTCTCTGATGTAATTTTAGGATCATTAAGTAACGGACACTCCTTGTTCAATGATTTTCAAGTTATAAAATGAATCCTACGCCACTACACAAGCCTGATTCGTTTTTTAAAAATTAAGCAGCTTGCTTAAAGCCACAACTTCTATTACATCAACGAAATACGGAAAACAGAAGCCGGGAGAGGGGAGCAATGGAAGCTGATTTTATATAAACAGTACAAGAAACCTCTCCCCGCCTCCACCCCCCACTGGCCACCTACAATGTAGCTCATTTACACCAGTAGCACAGCTTTAACTTGTATCAATAGAACACATCCTAGTGTTGACATTACAAGCAAAATTAGAGGTCCTGACAGCAGGAATGTCGAGTCAAATGCATGGTAGTATTATAGTTAAGGAAAACAGGATACATACCTAAATTGACAAAGCTCATGACCATATCTGCATCGTTCAGAAAGTTGGTATCGTGCAGGCTAGCTAAGGGAGGACTTTGGGTGGTCAACGGTGTGGTACGTGGTGCGTGTAGCCTCCGAGAGTATCCATTTGGAGTGGCAGGGTACCCTTTCCTTAGCCCTTTGCTTTCTCCACTCAGGGATCCCTTCAGGGAATATTCCAGTTCTTCAGAATCTTCTTCATTTGTCATAGCATTGTACAGGTCCAGCATGAAGAGGGGTGCAGAAGAAGCTTGTTTGCCAGGAGAAAAAGGCCTGGGTCTGTGAGGTAAACCCAGGATGGACAGGATTTCTCTTTGGATCTCTCTCCGTTCATGGTTCCGTAGCCTCCGGTAAATAAAACTGGAGTGAACGTGATTGTCTCCAATGCCCCCCTTAGCCGAGGCCATCAAAATCCAGTAATTCCAGAGCATGCTCACTAGAGCTGTGAGCGCAATTTGGTCCATATTTTGTTTTTTTATCAAATGTGCAATAAACTTTTAAAAGCCACTTTTCTCCTCTCCAGCTTATGAGGTCTGGTGTCCTGGTGGCTGAGCTAATTCCAAATTACCTGTTCTTCATGTCAACGTTGTCACTTCTGCACACAACGTCATGGTAATTCTTTGTCCCCTCTTATGTAAATATTACTGTCTCTTAGGCTGTTGTTCTTTCTAAGAAAGCTGGAATTCAGAGGTCCATTTTTCCACAGTTGCTGTTTGTCTTGCAGTATTGAACCAGAAGATCAGCACTTGGTCAGCTGAAGTAGGCATTCCTGTGTGGAAGTCTGAAGAACCAGACTTTGGGGACGTGGTTGTGCGAGAAGGAGATAATCCTCAACCACACATAGGCGTTCTCTCTGGATTAATCTTTCGCTGTGGTTTCTCATCCATCCATTAACCAACACTCTTTCCACTTGGCCTGATATCCTGAGTCACAGGTCTTCATCTCCGGCTTGGTGGTGTGACATCTCCTTTTCTCAGTATCCATTTACCATGAACATCTCTCTACATGCTCCTCAGTGCCCAGCCCATCTAAAAACATGTGCCCACAGACTTAAAGATCCCCCTCAATTCACTCAAAAGGGAAGGAAAGAAGGGAAGTTTATTTTTTTTTAAAAAAGGCCCCTTCTGAAAATCCACCCAGCCTCTTTTAGTTCCTTAAATGTTATTTCCACCTCTAGCAGGCAAAAACATAGCAGCTCCCTTCAAGAGAGATCTAAAAGCTAATGTAAGCACAACCCTGCTGGGAGAGAAGAGGCTTCTCATTGTAATTTGAAACGGGCAAAGTAAAGGGGGGGGAATGGCTTAACCCTTCGGCTGCCACACAAAGCTGTTTCCCCCCCTTCACTTCACAGTCCCTGTCTCAATGCGGGGATAATGACCCTCTTCCCAAGTGGCACCAGATGCAACTTAAAATCCATTTTCAGGGCACACCTAAAGGATTTCAACGTCCATAGATCATAGCATGTCACACAGCATATGGGATCATGCTGCTCTGTGTAATACACTGGCCCGAATAATACACCGACCTGAATAAAAATACCTTCCCCTTCTTTTTACACAGTTAAAACTGTTCAAACATCACCTACCCATTATTAAATACTGTCAGGTTCCACTGATGGTGTAGGAAAGGGTTCTGAAGAGGTGGCGTCCGTTTAACTTGCAGGAGCACAGCCCAGTTAAAAGCTGTACACTTCGCAGTCACGCTGATTTCAAATGGAGGGTTTAAAAAGCATGTCTAGCCTTCCAGCTGAAAATAATAAGATGTATGCACACATTTATCTGGGAGTAATGCCCCACTAAAATCAGTGGGTCTATGGGTAGACGCCCATAATATTATGCAATTAAACATATGTAATTTTACTTGAACTGGGCCCTTCCATATTAAGAATGGGAACATTCCTTTTTACTTAGTGGAAGGCCATTGTAACTTGTAAGACAGGAGGTTTTTTTTTTTTTTATGAAGCATGGGAAGAAATGTGCTCAACTTGTAGCAAACACTTGGAGAGAGTCTTTGTTATGTTGAAGAAGGGTGATTTACACTCGAAAGCTTGCAATGTTCCTTTTTTATTTTTAAGGTGGCCTATAAAGGTATCGCCTGTAACCTATTTTTGCAATTTTGTTATGTTGAGTATCCTTCATATTTTGTATAGTCAAGACTTGCTTATTGCAAGATCCTACCAAGTCAAAATACTTCTAGCTATATGCCTTCCTCTGGAATCTGATTTCTTTTGTTTGTTTTTCTACTCCTAAGAAAGGAAATTAAATGAAGGTTGACTGTTATTGTCCATGAAACCTAACTTTCGCTTCTGAAGCAGTATGTAGGCTTTTGAACTAGACCAAACACTTCATTTTGCACAACAAAAAGCATTAGCAGTAATTCACATATACATATATACCATCCAGTTCCGCACTGGTCAGTTATTCAACACATGCTAAGCCCATAGTTAAGACCACGAGTTGAATGTTAATTAAAATAATAATAATCTTGTTTATTTTTTTCCTATCTCCAGTGCTTGTTCTGCGATCAATACTGCACACGTGGAAGTCATCATTCAATGTTGCAGCCATCAGGTGATAAACCTGCTTGTGTGCTTTTCATAGTTGGGTGGTGTGTAGGGTTCTCCTTTCAATTCAGAAAAAGAGAATGTCCATTGTACAGTATGTTTGATTTACAAAACTCACACCCGTCATCCAATTGACAGGCAGAATCGGCACAAACCAATCATCATTTGATGAAGTGAAAAATTCTATCGGGTGTGAGCCAAATATTAGACACACTCGTTTCACTCCCTCACCATTCCATAACTTTAAATGGTATATATTCATGCACATCATATTTATCATAATTTATTTTATTATCCACATTTATGAAACAGACTTCTACCCAAATGGCAATATAAAACACTGCACAATGAGAAAACAGATAGAAAAATCAGCGAGAAACAAGAGCCAAGGATAAAGCAGAGAACAAACACTGAAGCCTACGAAATGCTTGATTTTCATTTATTTCTGTATTTATTTTATTTACATTCCACCTTCTACTCAGAACCGCAACCTGAGTCAGTTTAGAAAACAAAAACAGATCCAGATAATAACAAGTGTAGATAATAACATGAAAAACAGTAGGTTAAATAAACTGAAAAAATTGATAACAATGCCAGTTAGAAACAGTTTAAAACACATTCTTTAAAAGAAGAGAGGGAACAAAATCAAATCAATACATGGTGGGATAACAGGTTTCATGGTCCATCCAACACATGTTAAAGAGAGGGGCAATTAATCCAGCCTCTCTAAGAACAGAATTCCATCTCTGAAGCTCCTGTGCAGAAGATCTTATCCTATGCACCTTAATGCAGCCAAAGCTCCACAGGGCCACTGTAGATGAGTACATTCGACCCAGCTGAGGCTGGAGTAGATTGAGAATTGCAACCATCTTGTCCTCTCCTGCTTTTACTTTTAAAAGTAAGACCTGCTGCAGAGAGGAGGAGGCAGCAGATCTTAGGGAATAAACACCATGATTTGCCTACAAGTTCATGAATTTGTGTGAAATCAGCCCTGAAGGATCTAAAACAGAATAAGAGAAATCTGCGTGGAAACAGCAGGAAGTTGCTGACTACCCTTGTTATTCAGGAACATACAGTGAACATAGGAAGAAATATAGTAAGTACTAACACCTTGGTCTTTCTTCTGCCTGGAAATCTCTTTCTTATCCTTCTTCCTGGAAAGATGATGGGATCTAACTCGTGGCCTAGACAGGAGGTCAAAATGACAAAGAAGCTCATTTGGGAGCAGATATTCTTAAAAAATGGAATATGAGGTGTCTGCAAACCCAAAGCCATTTAAAAAGCTGCTTAGAAAGTCCTGGGATCATTTCTACCACATCTGGTGACTTAGCCTGGGACATTTATGCAAAAGGGGAGGAGCCAACAGTCCCAATGGGGTAGATGCGAGTGACCGAGGACCCTCAAGAAAACATATGATTCTGTTTAATATATAACCCTAAGTTTCTCAACTGTATATTAAAAGTCAACTATTGTGGTAGCTACAATTAGCAACGATGATATGTTCAGAATATTTTATTAGTTAGATAGTATTTGATTTTTTTCTTCACCATAATCAAATGACATTTTTACAATCACACCGCCGTTCCTCATAAATATATCTTTTAAAAAAAATGAAATGGGCACAAAACCATTCTGAAAGGCTATCACAACTGTTAGCCTCAGAATGAAAGATAGATTCTGACCGATATCCCCAGTTGTTTCAACAACATTGAAGTGAATGTTCAGGTTTTTCATAGAACATTTTGATCACTTCGATTTATGCCTTGAAACAAAGCCAGAGTTTAAACGTGTTTTTTTTTCCTTTTTTTTCACCCTGCAAACACCAGGGTCTCACAGGCAGCATGACTACTAGCCAAAAGTAGTCAAAAAAATTTCTTTAAGTTCTGAACCACATTTCTTTGGACACATGAGATGGGCCAGCATCCTACTGCTCATCCCAACTAGGGGAACACCCACTATCTCAAAGGGATTTACATTAGTGTTGCCGCTTATTCAGCTATTGATTCAATAGCGGGCCCCCAAAGGCATCAATGGCCCAACCACCTGGTTTGATGCTGAATGCTGGCAAGCAAAACATAAGGTGAGGCAACTGTTCCATCTTGTTCAGTCCCAACTCTCTTCTGAGCTATTGGCCTTTTATTTCATGACCAGGAAGATCTCCCAACAATTCCTGGAAGAGAAAAGACATTCCTTTGCTTTAGATCAATGGTCCAAGCTGCTAGAAGCAAGAATTCCAAGGCCTTTTGGCAACTGGTCTCCCGCTCCTCCCCAAGCAACCACCTCCAATTTCCCCCTCCACTTGGACAACTCATTTTACCAAAATCTTTGCTGCTTCTGATGTAGTTTTGCAACCCCTTTCTTGACCCCCGACCTCCCACCTTGGCCCCCAGTCTCGAAAGACGAAACACTAGAATTAATAAGCAGCCTGAAACCTGGTAAAGCCCCTGGCCCTGATGGTGTTTTATGCGAGTTCCTAATAAACAACCCCAACTGGTGGGCAGCCCCCCCCCGATAACGTATTTACCTTGATCAATCGAACAGGGATCTTATCTGATTCTTGGTTAGCCTCAATCTTAGTTCCAATCTTCAAAAAAGATGACCCCACCTCTCCGGCTAACTATAGACCAATCAGTTTGCTCTCCTCAATAGGGAAACTCTATGCAAAGCATTTACTAAAGTGCCTAACAGATTGGGATCAGGAAAAGCTTCTACCAGGCAATGAACAAATTGGCTTCAATCCGGGATCCTCCCCTCTTGACCACGCCCTCTTACTATCTTTCCTCACTGAGAAAGTCTATGTCCATTTTAATGGCAAACTCTATGTTGCATTTATTGATCTACGGGGTGCTTTTGACTATCAATAGAGAGCTCTTAAGGAATAAATTAGCCTCTTGGGGTATTGACCCCTATCTGCTTTTCCTAATCCGTAAACTTCATACCTCAAACTCCTGCCAAGTCCGGACTAGTTGCAGTGGTACCCTTTCGGACAGGATTCCAATAATGAAAGGTGTTTGCCAGGGCTGCATATTAGCACCGACTTTATTTAATCTTTTCTTGGCTGATCTGCACCCTCAGCTATCACTGTATAAAATGTCAGCCCCTTCCCTCAATAATACCCCTGTCCCTTTACTGCTTTATGCCTGATGACTCAGTCTTGCTCTCCACTACTAGACCAGGGTTGCGACATCTCATGACAGCATTTCAGTCCTACTGTACATCTAATGACTTGCAAATCAACTCAGAGAAAACCAAAATATTGATCTTTTCAAAATCCTGGAAACCAGTACCCCAGAGCATTGACAATAGTCCAATTGAACAAGTTAAATCCTTTAAATACCTGGGAATAAATTTCCACCACCGACTTAACTGGTCTCCCCACAGAAACTTAGCTATATCATCAACAACATCTCATTTAAATGCAGTTGCCCACTTTTATTATAATAGGGGCAATCAGTACATCCCCGCAGCCCTAAAAATCTTACAGGTAAAGACCATAAGCCAATTTCTGTATGGAGTCCCAATCTGGATCAAGGCTGTCACTGAAAAAGTAGACCAGGTGATGGCCTCCTTTCCGAGATGCATTCTTGGTGTTCCAAATATGATTACATTATCAACTATGGCCCTAGAGCTAGGCATTCACTTACCCTCGACTACAGCATGGGTTTTAGCCTTTAAATACTGGCTAAGCCTCCATTACAAGTCTCGTTCTGACTCCTTATTGTTCAATCTCCTGAAAGACCCTTTTACCCCATCTTGGGATACCTTTTTTTTGTCACAAAACTCCAAAATATAGGTTTCTCCCTAGATTTCTTTGATGACATTGACCTTAACAGAGCCCACTCAATCATAAAGTTGAGAATATGGGAAGTAGAAACACAGTCACTCACTTCCACCTTAAACCTTGTTTGTTCCCCATGCTATTTCAATTTATCCCCTGTATGGGGCCACGATTTATGTTACCTCTACAAACTAGTAAACCCTATCAAGAGGCGCACATTCTCGCTAGCAAGATTTAACATCTTCCCCTCATCAGTCCTGTCTGGAAGATACCAAAGTTTACCCCTTTCATATAGGATCTGTAAATGTTGCCATATAGAACCCGATAAGGTTGCCCACATCCTGTGCCACTACCCGGCCTATAGTAAACTACGTAAATATTTTCTCGGCCAAATATTACTTGAGCTCCCTGGCCCCCCCTGAAGGTCATGTGGGCCTCCTTCTTGAGGACACCTCTGAATCAGTCACCAAAAGTTCAGATCTCTGTAACAAAATGGTAGAAGGAGACTGGAAGCCCCAGTTTCTCTGAGTTATGGAAGAAAAATAAATGTAAGTACAGATGATACATTAGATCATTAGGGGCTCAAACACATTAAAACTGCTACCGACATATGGCTGTTCAGTAATAAACATATTTGTGTTGAAGTAAGGTCTACTGATTTCAATGAGACCTTCATATGAGTAAAGTACTCATGGTGACTCTATACAGGGGATTCCCCCTGGACAAGGCAAAGAAATTAAAGCCAACATATTCAAGGAGACAGATCAGTAGGCATTAGAGATGGACACAAAATGGAAAAAGAAACTTTTTGTTTCTTTTGTTTTGTTTTGTATCTTAAGTACTGTAGTTTCATTTAGTTTCATTATTAATGAATTTTATAGTAGTTTTGTATAGAAATGAAACAAAATGAAATGAAACGCCATGTTCCCCTGGGTCCTAGAGGCATCAAAATGTCAGGGGAGCTTCCTCAAGCTCTTCCCTGTAAGATCCCAAAATTTGGAAAGGTTTGAGGTTCAGCGGAAGGAGTTATTAAACTTCAAAGGGGGGGAAATCATTTCTAATTGAGCAAGAAGCTGCTAATTGTTTGCATGAGCAGTATAGGGGATAATTTAAACACCAGCTTAACCCTATTAACCCTTAAATTGCTGGCATGTGGCATACACACTGTGGCAGTTAACTACCCCCCTTTGGAGCTTAATAACTCAGGCACCTGAGTTGCAAACTTTTTCAAATTTCGGCAGTTTACAGGGAAGAGTCCAAACTTGCTCCCCAGTGATTTTGGTGCCAATACATAATGATGTACTTGAAAATTAGTATCACAGCAACCATGTATTGGCACCAAAATTAGTGGGGAGCATGTTTGGACTCTTCCCTGTAAACCCCTGAAGTTTGGAAAGGTTTGGGGTTCAGGAGCGTGACTTATTAAACTTCAAATGGGGTGCCCCTTGGAAAAAAACCATTTCTAATTGAGCAAGAAGCTGCTAATCGTTCACATGGGCGAGTGATTATCAACTTCTCTCTCACTCAATTAGAAATGATTTTTTCCTAGGGTCACACTCTTTGGAGCTTAATAACTCAGCTCCCTGACCCCCAAAACTTTCCAAATTTGGGGTGCTTACCTAGAATTGCTTCCATGCAGAAACATGGCTGCGATTTGTATTTTCAAATACAGTGTACTCAAAAATATGTATCGCAGCCATGTTTCTGCATGGAGTTGCCTTCCTCAAGTGATTCCAGGTAAGCACCCAACATTTGGAGAGGTTTGGGGGTCAGGGAGCTGAGTTATTAATCTCCAAAGGGGATGACCCTAAGAAATATGTTTCTAATGGGTTTTGCGTTTGGAAGCCAAGCAGTGGCACTAATTGCTCGCCCGCATCTTAAGTGGCCGCATCTTAAGTTAACAAAGTATTTCGTTACCTAATGAAACAAGTGTTTCATTTTTTGTTTCGTGCCCATCTCTAGTAGGCAAGCTTAAAAGATCTCAAGCATACTGTATGTGAATATCTTACTCTTGCTTATAAATAACTGTGTCCCGAAAGGATATGAATGTTGCTTTCTATGAATGGACCCAGGTGTTCCTTTATTGTTTAAAAGAGGTGCAGAATGAGGCCTTTTGTAGAGATGCGACATTAGCCAAGGGAGAAATGCAGGAAAGCATGGGAGGAGAGTAAATCCTTCCAGAGTCCAGGGAAAAGGATGTGTAGAGAGAGAGACCCAGCACAGCTAAGAAATGAGCACCACTCCGTGGAAGAACTGGCACCAAGGCTATTCTTTGGGACAAAAAGAAAAGTTCAGATTAAGAGTAGTGCCTCAGAGAATGTGCAAACAGCAGAGTTCTATTTGGCACCTAGAACATTAGCAGATTTCTTCCTAACAGATATAAGATTTTGTGAACTAGAGTCCACTCTGTCCATTGTCTCTGGTGAAGGAAGCCCTCAGCTACAATAGCTTGTCCTGCAATATGTCAGTAGGAATTCAAGGTACCACAGAACATACTGTTATCTTTGCTGATTAGGATGGGCACACCTATACCTCTGGAATTTGAGAATATGAAAAGTATTTCCCTCCAAAAGAGATACAGACAGATAGACAAACAGACACACAGACACACAGACACCACCACCACCACCACTACCACCAACAACAACAAGAACAGCAACAAGCAGTAGGGTGTTCCTACACCAAAGTTAAAGGGATGCTGGCTGGCACATTAATCTGATAAATTATGTTCTAGTCCATGATGGTTTACGCTGTAATAAAATTATTCATTGTTGTGATAGCACAAGCCACTGATGTTGGTGTGGTGGTTTATCCCTTTATGATGAATAATCTATGAGATGTGTCTGTCTTGATTGGTTGGTTGTTGACCAATGGGGGCACTTGTGGGAGGAGCCAGGGGTTTTTTTAAGGCTCAGCCCATCACTGAATTGGTCAGATAGGGGCTTAATGAGAGAAGAGTCAGGGACTGATTGAGAGACAGACAGGGTCTGAGAGAGAGAGTGAGATGAGATAGGATTTAGAAACTTCTGAGAGAACATTTAACCGTCACGAGTCTACAAACTTAAGAACAGGATGTGCAAATGATGAACTTCATCTGTAACCTAACCTGAATATTTCAGCTATATTCTTCCTTTTGTTTGTACCTGAACAAGATAACCTTTATGCTTTTAATTCTACTTTGTAACAAATAAACTTATCTTTATTCCATTTAAATCAGTCTGAAAGCATTAATTTACTAGAGAAGCTAGTTGGTGGCAACGGAAGTGTGAATTAAGGACAATGCTTGTCAGTAGCCTGTGAAAGGGCCAGGGGCAAAGCACAGCAATGTCACAGTCAGTACCAGAAAATGACAAGTCCCAAAAGTGTTCTCTCTGCAAAATGATTGACAATTGCTTACAGTGAAATAAAACTGACCTCTCAATTGCTTTTTTGGTTGAAATAGGAATGTTAGAAATAAATTTTAATCTATGATCAACCTTGATTTTTTTAAAGACAGAGTAAGAGAATGTAAATGAGCAAAAGGAGAAAACAGATTAGAAAAAAGCAACTTGCATCTTGCATTCCTGAAACATAATCTTCTGAGACAATAATGTATTTTTTAAACTAATTGGCATATTTCAAGAGAGAAGAGCAATTAGAGTCACAACATCCAGGCAACAGAGTGGAAATGTTACTTAACATAATTTGTAATTGTTCACACACTGTATGCTCTGTATTCCTACTAGATTATTGTATACACATTTAGTAGTGATTTTCATGCCACACGGTCATTATAGTCTTTTCCGCAGTGTAATGTATATGTTTATGTATGTTCAGATTGATGTACGATTGTAGCAGCCACAGTGCTGATTAAACACTACCAGGAAAAATTCTGTTTTGATTATATTTCCCCCTCAGAACTCAAATGCACATTTTCCATCTGTTTAGGAAACAGCAACCACAAACTGTCTCATTAGTTACCATAACCAGAGAATATAATAATAATAATAATAATATAATAATAATAATAATAATAATAATAATAATATAATAATAATAATAATAATAATAATAATAATAATAAAACTTTATTTGTAAGAAGACCTTAATTTCTGAATTAACCGACAGCATTTCTATAATCATTGTAGTACAGGAGATAATACTTCCATAAGACTGTATTATCCAAGATGCCATCAGTTCCAAATTTCCCTGCATTTTAATGGGGAAGAAAGAATGACCAGCTTACTTTCAGGAGTCCTTCTCCTTTAAGCCTGTTAAGGGTTTATCCCAACATTCAAAATATGGACCAGACCTCCTGAATGTTGTCAAATGTCTTGTGGTACTTTATACATGAAAATATCAGGGCAGAAAAGTATTTGCCGTACTCACAAAAGCAACCAGTTGAACAGCTTGGCTTAAATAAGAGCAATTTATAGGTTAGGGTAATCTCCAGGCTTAAAACTGGGGTACTTCAAGGGCCAGATGCAGGGGAGTGGTATCAGGAGACAGACATCTAGTCTCATGTGCTCCCAGACACATACAGTGGGGCCACTGTGAGGTACAGGAAGCTGGACTAGATGGGCCGTTGGCCTGATCCAGCATGGCTCTTCTTATGTTCTTATGTTCTTATTATGTTCACTTTGGAAAAAAATCCTCTCAATGAGGGAGCTCAAGGAGGATTACAAATGGGATGTCAAAGCAAGGGGAGAGATTGTAGGAAAAGGAGGAAGCAAAGAAGCAATCAAGGAAGATACAAGGGGGATTGAAGAATAGGTGGTGCAGGTTACTTTCCCTATAGAATTCGGGGAAAAGGGTTCCTAACAAGAGATAAACCATGGGACTGCGTAAAGAAGTGTGGACTCCAAAGAGTGGGAAGCTGCAGCCTTCTGGTGGTTATTATGGAACTCCAACAGCCATTGGTCTTGGCCAGGATGGTCAGGGATGGCTGGGTTTCTCCTTCAGCAGCATCTGGAGGGCAACCATTTCCCCATTCCTTGAGTACACTAGAGTAGAGGTTCTCAATTTGTGGGTCCCCAGATGTTCCAGAACTGCAACTCCCAGAAATCCTGGCCAGCAAAGTGAGTGGTAAAGGCTTTTGGGAGTTGCAGTCCAGGAACATCTGGGGACCCACAGGTTGAGAACCACTGCACTAGAGGAATCTACTGGTCATAGAACAGTGGTGGTGAATCTTTGGCACTCCAGATCTTTTGGACCACAACTCCCAGAATTCCAAGCCTAGATTGCCAATGACAAAGGCTTGTGGGAGTTATGGTCCAAAATGTCTGGAATGTCAGAAGTTTGCCACCACTGTTCTAGAATGACCCACCCAGGAAGTGCATGCATTGTGCAACGGTATATGGCTCTGTGGTGCACCGCAGGTGTTGAATGCTGCTGTAATTATAAAGTGTTATAAACCTTTGTTGTTGTTGTTGTTTAAGGTTTCGAGCTATTGGTAACTTCACTTTTGCCGAATCGCATTGGAAATGTGATATAATCAATTAGCCTGTAATCAGGATATTTGTGTGATCTTAAATTATATTCCCCACTGTATAGGGTCTAATTAAGGGCCAGCGAAACTGGATTTTGAGAGCTCTAATGGTGCCAAAAAGACATATATAAAAGGCCTGGAAGGATAACTATCCTCCACCCTTCACTCAGTGGTCAGAAGATCTGCGACAACTAGCCTCCTTTGAAGGAGTATCATATAGAAAGCAACTACGAGAGGATATCTATATAGATATATGGAAGCCCTTTATTGACTCATAGTAGATATACAGTATAAGGCAATTTATAATAGGTTTATTGTTCTATTGACCTTTGCTGTTTTTTGTTTGTTTTTGTTTCTTTAAATCTTTTTCTTTAGTGTAAATTATGTTTATAGTATGTTAAATTCTCAAAAAAATCAAAAGTAAAAAGTAAAAAAAAAGTCAATTAGCCATACACTTGCTTGATTCTCCCATTAAAACCTACTCTTTCAAAAACAAACAAACCCTAACTGATTCAGAATGGTTAAAGATTTCTGAAACACCGTGATTCACAGGAGGGGGGGGAATGCAATGGTATCTTTAGTGTTCCTTAGGAACTCCCAGTCGCTGGTCTCTCACAATTAACAACACAATCCATCATCATGCCCCTGTGATTTGCAAACATGTCTACTTCATGAGACTTTGGTAATCCTCGTCGGGTTCTAATAAGTCTGTGATTAGCCAAGCAATCGCACAGTGGCGAGTGCAAAAGATTTGGCTGGAGAATGCATTGTTTAAGGAGAAGCAATGAGCACTCTTTTAAATTTTGATATTTGGCCTAGCCACTGAAATGTTTTATTGAGCTCCAGCTGCAAAGTACTACCTGCTAAAGTCATTGTTCTTTCGTTATACAATTTCCTCAAAGCACATCTGTTTGGCTCCACTACCTGTTCTTCCTTTCCTCTCAAGAAGTCACTCTCTGCTTTTCCAAGTGTCAGGCTGGGGTTCCGTCATGATTTAACACTGCCAAGAGAGGAGAAGATAAAAAGGATGAGGATGGAGAAGGGAAAGGCATGCCTTGGAACAAGACACTCAAAGCCAAATACGTTGATGTATTGTGAATGTTCTCTTTTGAGATGTGTGGTTTCCTTTTTCTTTTTTCTTTTCTTTTCTTCTGTTTTTTTGGAAAATGCAGGTACAGACATGTGCATGCATGCACGACACACACAAATAATCTGAACACATTTACTAATAATTATTTAGAGCAGCATCTTCAAGATCTTAATTTCAAAAGCACTTTGTTCATCAGTGTGGCTTAAACTAGAGTGGCTCAGACTGAAACAAGAACTTTGGGCCTGGTCACACAGCCCAAAAACCTAGGATTGGACCAATGTTAAAAAAACCATCCTGGATTTCACATTTACACAACGAATTCCAAAGTGCATATTTATTTCCTTCTGACTCGTTTCATTTTCACAGGAAGTGAGTTCAAATAAACTGCCACCAGAGGGCCATTTATTTTAGCAACCTGTTTTCTTAATCAACTTAAGCCTGTTGTGAACGTTACTGGCAATTTTAAATGGGAGCATTTGAATTGCTCAGTAGGAACACAGGACTAAAAACCCATGTGACTTGAGTTGGCTAAAATTAAAATGCTACATATTGTTGGGGTTTTTGTTTGATTGCTTTTTTTTTTCTTTTTTTTTCTTTTTCTTTTTTTTTCTTTTTTTTTGAGAATGTAGACTGGATCATAGTTGTGGCAGTCAGCAATTTTGCACCAGTATTTTGCACTCAAAGGCAGAGATACTGAATGTGTTTAAGCATGAGCGTGATCTAGCCCTGTGTGAACATAGGATGTGTGTAATTGTTCTTAATTTTGTGCCATCAAGTCAGTTCCAATGGATGGAACTTTCTGAACTTTACATGAGTGTTTAGCTGCAGTAATGAACTGGATGAGGATTAACAAAATGAAACTAAACCCAGAAAATACAGAGCTGCTTCTGGTCAGTCAAAAGAGAGAACAAGGAATAGGGATACAACCTGTACTGGATGGGGTCACCCTCCAACTGAAAAAAGAGGTGTGTAGCTGGGGGTGCTCTTGGACTCATCCTTGAGCTTGGATGCCCAGGTCACATCTGGGGCCAGGAGCACATTTGCACAATTAAGGCTAGTACACAAGTTACACCCATTTCTTGAGAAATCATCTCTGGCCACGGTGACACATGCCCTAGCGATGTCCCGGCTAGACTACTGTAATGCGGTCTATGTGGGGTTACCAACGAAAACTCTCAAGAAACTTCAACGGGTCCAAAATGCAGTAGCCAGATTGCTGACTGTGACAGGATACAGAGATCACATTACACCCCTATTAAAGCAGCTCCACTGGCTGCCAATCAGCTATCGGGCACAATTCAAGGTGCTGACCTTGACAGCACTGTGCAACCTGGGTCCTAGCTACCTCAAAGATCAAATCTCACCGTATGAACTGGCTCAGGTGTGAAGGTCATCAGGAGAGGCCTCTCTCTCCATCCCGCCACCCTCACAGGTACGTCTCATGGGAACCCATGAAAGGGCCTTCTCACTGTGGCACCCAGACTCTGGAACTCCCTTCCATTAGAGGCCATGACTGCCCCATCTCTGGTATCTTTCCAGAAACAAGCAAAGACCTTTCTGTTCAGGCAAACTTTCCCTGAATGATGGACTACCTATTATGTGTCTTTCATATGAATCTATAGGATCACATAGACTTTGTGTTTATAACCACTTATAACCTTGTGTGATTGCATTGACACTATGTTTTCAATGTTAGTTTCCATCTCTCATAACTTTACATAGAATTTTACTCTCCTTTTAACTGATTGTGTTCTCTCCAACTTTAATGTAGTCATCTATTAATGCTGTAAAATGTCCCTCAATTCCCTGTTCTCAATACTTGAACATGTATTAATTGTACTGGACTGTATATTATCCCTCATTGCTGTAAGCCGCCTTGGGTCCTTTTCCAAGGAGAAAGGCAGGGTAAAAATACCCTAAATAAATAAATAAATAGTTTGCCTTGGTCAGGCCTATTTCTGATCTCTAATTTTTGCCACCCAACAGGTAGCTCATCTCACTGTATGCCTATCTAAAAAAGAGAACCTAATATGATCTGCTGGCCAGAAAGTTTACAAAACTTATAAATACAAAATTATAAATACAATCTGATAGGAGCAGTTTTCTTAAATGCATTGGTGATGTGGAACCCATATGGTGATTCCAGTTCAAACAGCAGTGAAAGGGAATCATGTATTTTTTTGGATTGGTATCCAAGAAATAGGTACTTTTATGATCCAAGAGGCAACTTGTCCAAGCTTTTGTTTCATGTTACTAACACAGGGAATAGCTGCCTACAACTAGACCGGAGACATCATTCATTCATTCATTCATTCATTCATTCATTCATCCAGTCATTCATTCATTCACATATTTCCATTGAACTGAAAAAATGTGACACACCCTGAGTCATACAAACAAGGCAGACTACACATTTTAAAAAACACCAAAAAATGAGACTTTTTTTCTGCCAAACATCAGTCCAGTATGATTTTTTAAAAACATTATAAATTGCTTTAAAATGGTCTTTGTAATGGAAATGGTGGAATACTTTACTATGGCAGTGGTGGCAGGCGCCAGTATAATTACAGCCTTCTCAAGACATAACTTATTACAGGCTCCATAGCAGAGGCCAGCACTTTGTATTTTAATTCAGAAACCTGGATTTTGTTTGTTATAATTGACTATTACGCTGCCCTTTCTGCCAGGACGGTCTTGTAAAAAAGAAACTCTTACCTTAAGTGGTCATTCCGGCTTAAAAATTTCAAGCAAATTAAGTATTTTGAACACACCACAGAGCTCATAATCCGATGTCTTTTTCAGGTATATAATTGGCCCAAATTCCCCTGCTGGAATGTCACATTACAGTATTCTGCTCGTTATGTCGCTAAAAGATAATAACCTAATCCTTAAGACTTTAAAGTCTTGTTGAGAGTACAAGGTTAAGGTCAGAACTTGAAGCCATGTCAGAAAGTCCCCCCCCCTCCGACACTGCCGTTGCTTTACTGCATACAGGGGGCTGGCCTTACCATCATTGTTCAGTGCCATCAAGTCTCTTCCAACTTCTTGTGACCCTAAGAAGGTTTTCCAAATATATGAGATGTTATAGGAATTGTTTGCCATTGCCACCCCTTGGTAAAGATCCATCACCAAGTGGGGAGTTAAACTCAGGTCTTCTGAGGATAAATTCAACCCACTCTCCCCATTATACCACCCCTGCTTTTGGATGTTTGGCCTTACTCCTTGAAGCTATATCATCAGACACTAATGAAAGGAATTTACAAAGTATTGGCCTCCATACCTGCATAGAAAAGTGGGTATATTTTGTCCAGGGGCACAGCAGAGACATTTGGAAATACGGTATGTCCTGCTTCAATGATTTCCAACCTTGGCCAACCCAGGTGTTCTGGGACTGTAATTCCCAGCATCCCCAGGCAGCACAGCGAGTGGTGAATACTTGGCGTTCCAGACCAAGGACAACTAAGTTCCTGAGGTTTGGAGACACAGTCCTGCTTGACAGAGGGCAGCAGTCTCTTTGGATAGTATAATTCGGCATAGGAAACCAGGGCCTTTCCTTTGCCCTTCAAAAGAGGACACGTGGACAACAGACTAAGTATGAGTTATACTGTTATCTTATTGCTGCTAAGCAGGATCTGGCTTGGCTAGGATCTGGGTGAGAGACCACCTGAAAAGTCCACATGCACTATCACATGTTGAGATTTTCATGCACCATGAAAATAGATGTAGGGAGATTATTTTAGTTTTGAACATGACATATGATAACAATTTCTCAGTTTACATCTATACCTATACCTATAATTTTGTTGTGCAAGCTGTATGCAAATCTGCCGCCTATTTGGAGATGTGTTTCCTCCTTTTTTCTGGTAAAGTATGGGTGGTCTCTTTCAAAATTTCTGTTACTCAGGGTCCCTAAATCCATTTAGTTTTCACTGACTCTGTATCAGAACATCTAACCTTGTAAATGCAGAGATACAGAAGTAACTTGGACAAACCTAAGAGAAACAGATCTGTCTACCCCCATCCAGTACAGCCTTCCTACCAAAAATTAATCATCAGAAAAGCTCAAAGATAAAAATTAATGATCTGTCAAATACATGTTTTAATATAGTTTTCAAACCTATTTAGAAACAGTATTAGTCAATATTCTTAGGAGCGACTTTTGCAAGATAAGCACACTTGAGTCAAGAAACCTAAAAGTGTGTTTTTCCTTGCTTTTGGTAATGAATTTATGCATGCACTTTCTTAATGATGATTATGTTCAGTATTCAGAAACATGTCTTGCACTTGTATTTAATGAAAATCCCTGAAGGTTGACATGAAACATGGGGTTGGGAGGGCAGTAGGACACATAATGGAGACCACTGGCCATACGGCATGGAATGCTGCCACCTGTTGGTTTTATATATTGTTTGCAGTCTACGAATCCTGCAGCTCCCTGGATTGCTCAGTGGTTTAGGTATCTGGTGACAGAGCTGCAGTGGGGAGTTTGATTCCCCACTGCATCTCCTGCGAATAAAGCCAATCTGGGTGGCCTTGGGCAAACTGAATAGTTCCACGGTATCCCCAGAAGGAGAGAACAGTGAACTATTAAACTACTATTAAAAACATGGTTATTTAAGCAGGCATTCCCTGAAATATAATGCAATTTCAGTATTCACCCATTAAATCTTGATTTTTAACAGATTAGCCTGCAAATAATAAATAATGCATTGTTTTATGTCACTTTAATATTATTTTTGTTTTTGTTTTTGTTTCTATTGTGTTACTATTTTATGGTTTTATTGTATGAATTGTTTAAATTTGTTAATTGTTGTAAACCGCCCAGAGTGACCTCACTGCCAGACGGGCAGTATAAAAATCCAATAAATAAATAAATAAATAAATAAATAAATAAATAAATAAATAAATAAATAAGCAACTTCTGAATGTTCTCTACCTGAAAAACTCTGAAAAGGGGCCACCAAAATTCAGAATGCACTTGGCAATACATTATTACATGAATTAGGAACCTTACTCCAGAAGAAAATTTTATTTCAAAGCCCTCATCCAAGAGAGATCTACACCTACTGAGGCTGCTCACTCAGAAGGAAATGCCACATGGCTAGTGGTTATAAAGCTGGAGCTTTGCACTTCTCAATGTCAGTCAGTTGAAGTGTTTCTAAGCTTCTGTTACATTGGGTCCCACACTGTTTATATTCCACAGATAATGATTAGTTAGGTTCTTTGCTTCTTCCCATTACTACTCAACAAGAGAAGGCAACTTAAGCTAATTGCCCAAAATCTTATCTTCAAGTATGAGAGGAAGTTCTTTTTCGCCTTTCCTCTATAAAGAATTTATAATTAAACTCTATTAATACAATTAAAATACAAAATACAAAAATACGATTAAAATACAATACAGCTCCATTTAGTCAGGTGGCCATTTCCTTACAGTGAGCCTATTCTAACTCCAAGAACCATATTTAAAAAGTAACGATTCTTTACTCTTAACAAGTCTCTCTTTAAGCAAAGTATTAGAATTCTTCAAGAGCAGACCCAAGGACTTCTTATCGATTGCCATCCAAAACCTCTTTCTAGATCTTCTTCAGTTTACAACAGCCGCATCAACACAGGTACAATCTTCTCATAAGAACATAAGAAGAGCCATGCTAGATCAGGCCAAAGGCCCATCTAGTCCAGCTTCCTGTATCTCACAGCGGCCCCACCAGATGTGTTTGGGAGTGCATGAGACTAGATATCTGTCTCCTGATACCACTCTCCTGCATCTGGCCCTTGAAGTACCCTGGTTTAAACCCTGGAGGTTACACATCTCCATCATGGTTTGTAACCTGTGATGGACTTTTCCTCCAGGAATCTGTCCAATCCCCTTTTGAAGGCATCCAGGTCAGATGCCATCACCACATTGTGTGGCAGGGAGTTCCATAGACCAGCGTTTTTCAACCACTGTTCCGCGGCACACTAGTGTGCCGCGAGATGTTGCCTGGTGTGCCGTGGGAAAAATTGAAAAATTCTAAAGAAATTCAACCAAGGGCCGGCGGGCGGCCCACAGCTGGGAGGCACTATAAATAGCATCCAAGGGCCAGCTTGACTCCTCCCCCCCAAGGCCCGCAGCGCTGGCGTCACTTCCTCCCTGGCCGGACCTGGCCCCACTCATTCTCTTAGTGTTTGCCCTGTGCCTGCTGCCGCCGCCGCGACTCGCTCGCTTCCCTCTCCCCCCTCCTTTTTTTACCCTGGACCACCACCACCCCTTTCCTGGGAGCTACCAATGGACTGAGCCGCCCAACAGCCCGCCCGCCAACATGAGCCGGCCCGGGAGCCCCAGCCCAGAACAAACCACCAGGTGAGGGGAAGGGGAAGAGGGGCGCCCGGCTGCCCCACGAGCACCGCGTCAGGGCTGTGAGGAGGAGGGGATGGAGGAGGCCTCCGCCGGGCCTGGGCTGAGGAGGCGGGCGGGCGGGGGGGCTACTGGCACGGCTGGACGGCCGGCCGGCCGGCCTTTAGGGTCCGGGAGGGGAAGAGCCATCTCTGAGGGCGCCCGCGATGGGTTCCTTGAAGTCTTGCCCCTTTCTTTCTGTCTTGGGTCGCCCTCTTCTCATTCTCTGTCTTTTCATTCTTTTTCCCCCCACCTCTCTCTTTCCATTCGTACCCTTTCCCCTCTTCATAGAAACGTGCTCCTTTCTAGCCTGCATATGTGTATGTCTAGAAGCTTGCCTACTGTAATTAAAACTGTAAACCGCCCAGAGACTCCTTGAAGTGGTATGGGGCGGTATACAAACAGAACACTTTCTGCCTTCTTTCCTTCCTGCCTTCCTTCATCCTCCTCCCCTCCTGTCGCTGGACTTGCTGGAGGCATCTGCCTTGGCCACAGTGTGGAGAGCAAGATGGGCTTTTGGGTCTTATTTGTGTTCCTGGAGAGTCAGTGCCCCTTCTCAGGTCTCCACTGGACACAGAAGTCCATGCAGGGCAAAATGTCTTTAAAAAAACAACACAGGTAAGTGGGAACTGGGTGCTAGAGAGCGGGCTGCCTCAATCTGTGGCCCCTATGTCCTGCTTCTCCCTACACCAGCAATGGCGAACCTTTTAGAGACTGATATAGGCACAGAGTTAAATTTTTTAACATTTTCTAATGGTGGTGTGCCTCGTGATTTTTTTCATGAAACAAGTGTGCCTTTGCCCAAAAAAGGTTGAAAAACACTGCCATAGACTTACAACGCGCTGGGTGAAAAAATATTTTCTTTTGTCAGTTCTTACTCTCCCAGCCCTCAATTTGAGTGTATGTCCCCTAGTTCTGGTATTTTGGGAGAGGGAAAAGAGCTTCCCTCTATCCACTTTACTCATACCCTGCATTATTTTGTATGTCTCAATCATATCCCCCCTCAATCGCCTTTTTTCCAGACTAAAGAGGCCCAAATGTTTTAGCCTTTCTTCATAAGGGAGGTGCCCCAGCCCAGTAATCATTTTAGTCGCTCTCTTCTGCACCTTTTCCAGTTCCACTATGTCTTTCTTGAGATGCGGTGACCAGAATTGTACACAATACTCCAGGTGGGGCCTTACTATCATTTTGTATAATGGCATTATAATGTTGGCTGTTTTATTTTCAATCCCCTTTTTGATAATCCCTAGCATGGAATTGGCCTTCTTCACCGCTGACACACATTGGGGAGACACCTTCATGGAGCTGTCCACCAACACACCAAGATCTCTTTCCTGATCCGTCACGGATAACTCAGAGCCCATGAGTTGATAGATGAAGTTTGGATTTTTTGCCCCAATATGCATTACTTTACATTTGGTTACATTAAAACGCATTTGCCATTTCTCAGCCCATTCCCCCAGTTTGGAGAGATCCTTCTGGAGCTCTTCACAATCTTCTCTGGTTTTTACCACACGGAAAAGTTTTGTGTCATCAGCAAACTTGGCCACCTCACTGTTTATCCCTGTCTCCAGGTCATTTATGAACAGATTGAAAACTTTTCTAAATTTTTAGACATTTTTGGATACCCCAGAATATTCAGACCAGTTGTGACCAGGATGATACACTATTGACGTATCATTTTAATTCAGTTGTTTTTTTTTTTCGTTTTTTTTTCTTTTCTGTTTTTTGTAAGGTGAAACTATTGTATCTTAGCCTAGGCTGGCTAATGATTTCTCTTAGGAATATATAATTATAATAATCATGTGCCATCAAGTCAATTCTCAACTTATGGTGACTACTTTTACATGATTTTCCTGGTAGAGAATACTCAGAAGGGATTTACTGTCCTGTTCTTCTGAACAGAATTTGTCAAGTAATGTAACTTTTAACCAAATGCATGTAATATAATATTTAACATATTCAAATTGCTTTCTGTGCGTAAATGCATAGTCATTTATCAAGACACAGGTGAATAGTATAATCACATGAAAAGGTCAGAAAAATTATATCCAGGTGCCATGAATAACTGCTTAACATTGTCTGCCTATGCGTACCCGTACCCATGTGATTGGTTTATGTGATGTCTGCCATATGTATAAAAGGGAGGATTGTGACCCATTTTACTTTGGGACTGCTTTTTGGTGAGATGAGCAGTTTCCCCATTACTCTGTAATATTTATGCTGTGTGTTTTATCTCGTTGTGTATTTGTGTGTGTTTTGGTAATACAAGTTTTTATGCTAAAGTTATATCTGTCTCCCAGCTTCTGCTAATCTCTGAAACATTTAAAACCCAACCACACTTCTTAACAGAATTTATTATTATTGTATAAAATACAATGAGATTAAAAAGTGTCATCCAGTCAGCTCATTCACACACCCCAGTATAAAAATCTAAGACATAAAAATCTACCATTTAAGAACAAACATCCATACACATACTCCTACATTCACACGCAGAACATCACTTGTACACATTTAAAACTGACATAACTGTCATAAAACCCAACATACACACACACAGAGCCCTACACTCTCTCACCTGACAGCATTCATACCCAATACATAAAAACTACAATTTAAAAAAAAACAACCATACACACTCCCCCATACAATATATATGTTACACATTCAACACTGATATTACCAGTCAACTTAATTTTTAACATAATTTAGCATGGTTACTCCTATTGGGTAAAAACCATTTCTCAGTCTTTCTGTCCTTGTTCTAATAGATCTATCCCTTCTGCCTGATGGCATCAGTACAAACAGAGAGTGTCCATGATGGGAAATGCCTCCTATAACCCTGCAACCGTGCCTCCTGGGATGAGGCCCACCGTGGGTCTACTCACAGGAGGCACAGTGACTCCCAACCTGTGGTTCTATAGCCAGGGACTTAAAGCACTAAGCTACCCCAGCTAGCTCAGGAAGCACAGTTAAGACTCTATCTGGTAACAAATGGAGCTTTACAGCCATACACTCTGGTAAACCACCCTTAGCACGGCAGAAGTGAATGGTTACAAATCCCCTTAAAGCAGTGGTGTCCAAACTTCAGCTCTCCAGATGTTTTGGACCACAACTCCCTCAGTCCTTTGCCATTGGCAACACAGGCTTGGAATTCTGGCAGTTGTGGTCCAAAACATCTGGAAGGCCAAAGTTTGGACACCACTGCCTTAAAGCCACATTTGGAAAGCCATGTTTGCAACTAGAAGCGGAAGGAAACAAATCTACAAAGGCTTGAGTTTTGTACTCATATACCTAGGAATAAGACACACTATATTTATAAAATTTGGTGTTTTTTAAAATAGATTTTACAGAATTGTAATCTTGTTCTTAATGTAGACTAATATAGTTTTCTATACTTGTTTAGCTTGCTGTTAGCTTACAATTTTGACTCTTGTGAGCTGCCTTGAGACCTCTACAAGGGAAAAAGTTAAATAAATAAATAAATTCACAGAAATACGCTGCTAGCTAGATGCACATTCAGTTATCCAAAACGGAAGCTTTTGCATTCAGAAGAGAAGATGGTACTAACACGGGTGAGCAATAGTAATCCAAGCAGCCAAGGGACAAACCAAAAGTCTGGCTACAGTTTTGTACGCCTGTCCATGTTAACATGCTTAGAAGATGCCTGACAAAAAAAAAATTGAACGGAACACCATTTTCAGATACTTTCCCATGCAGAAAATGTATTTTAGGTGAGGCTTCAAATGTGGAAGTGATTCACTCATTCAGACAGTTCCTGACGGATGATGCAATATAATGGAAAGGCCACAACCAAATCCAAGGAAGGTATGGAGGAGAAGTGGCGATGGAAAGAACAGAGCTAGCCGGTTGATGAGAAGTAAACACAAGGTCAGAAAGAAAGGGTGGAGCAGCAAACTCACGGAGAGTTTTGAAAGCCAGGACTACAATGAGGCAGCTGTTTGTGAAACTGGCAATGAAGATCGATAATGACACAACAAGGACCGTGGGCTGGCTTTAATAAAAGCTTATGGCAGGCAGTCCATAATAACTGTTCCTCAAAGAAAATGTCATGTCACCAAGATATCAAAAGAGGATGCATGAGCAATACACAATCACAGACAAAGGAACACCCTCAAGGATATTCCCTTAGCAAAATCATAGGTTGGTTGAGCTAGTGTGACTTGTGGTTGGGAGAGGAATGTCATGGTTGCCACGAAAATTGTACAACTGAGGAAGATATATGTTCTCAGTAGTACTCCACCAGCTGCAGAATGGAGAAAATTAACCTGGCAGCCACTGGTATTTTCTCTCTTGTTTCCCTGTGAGGGATGAGATGTTGTTTCAACTACAAATCCCACAATTCTCAAGAAGAAAAGCCTAAACTGGAAGGTTTTGAACCTTAGCTAGGCCAAGCTCCACTTAGCTTCATATTCAAAATGGAAGTTGACAGCAAGCACTGGGGCAGGAACAGAGGGCTTTGGTGGGTCTTGAATCCTTGATCTTGAGGCCTTTCTGCCAGCTGAATCACATTTAGGTATTTTTAAAATGTCTTCTTATTAGCACTCTTCGAATGGAGAACTATGGGATTTATAGTCTAAAAAGAAAGATAAAACAAGAACAAAAAAAATCCTTATTCACTGTGTCTTGGGCAAATATTGCAATCAGATAGCACGCTGAGCCATAATGAGCAAGTTCTGCATTGGAGCAAATGTTATCCTTTCCTTACCATTTTAAACTGGCTTTGTCTTAACGCTACAACAAAGAGAAGATAAAAGAGAGGAGAAAACTAAGTGTTGCTCCTCCTCTCTCAAGAAAAATGTTCTGCTTTCAAAAAAGGAAGATAAATTGCGCAGAGAGACGTTAACGGTTTGTTTTCGTAACACTCACTGGTAGAGTCCCCTCTAGACTTTGGTACCCTGGACCAGAGTCCCCCCGCCCTGCCCTACATACAAACATGGTAGCCATTGGTGGCCTTGGATTCTGTAGCCAAGATGAATAACTTGCAAACTCCAGGTGCATGTCCCAGGATGGTCCACAAGGCCAAAAAAAAGATTTGAAGATGGGAATGGCCAATGGGTCTCCCCAAATCTTTCCGGGGAGGGTGATATTATTGGTCATTTAAAAGTCACTTTCCCCAGGCCCTTTTTAAGGCTGAAATAATTATTTCAGACACACCTTGTTCCTCCAGACTTTGTTCCTTGGAAGGCTGGCAACAGATGCACTGAAGATGTTGTGATAAGTTCTTCCTCCTCTCTAGTTCCAGTCCTGGATGACCCAAACCATTCTTCTGTTATTTTTCAGAACTACAACCTGTGGTGTACACTTTTGCTGATAAATCAAATTACCACACTGGGTGGCCTCTTTACAAGAAAACTAAAATGTTAATGGCACCTATTTTTAAAATCTCTGCATCTTTTTGTCTGTAATTGGGGCTCATCCTGAGAGTGTTTCATATCCTGTTGTCTAGCTATATAATCTTCTCCCTCATGGGTGCTATTTGTGGTGATTATAATAGTTTCAGTTTCCCTGCCATTGATGCCTCCCTTGATCATTTCCTTGAGAGAGAGGTCACCTGAGCATCTGTCCTCACGTGTGATGGATGCCATGCCCACGTGGGGCAATCAGCTGTATTTTTCTATACTTTCCATGAGCCTCCTTTTTCTTGGCCCTTTCTCTGCCTCTGTGCCATGCCTCAGCTTCCCAGGCTTCCTCACTGACTTCCTGTCTCCCCACAAAGTGGTTGTTGTTGGTCCTGTTCCCATGGGAGCATTTTAGCTGTTCATAAAGGGCAAACGTTGTTGACTGCATGCAAGAACGAGCCACCTGTTGTGTCTGAACACCATATGTTGAACATGCTTCTCGCCACTCTTTTAGTTATTAACCTCAGATCACTCCTACAGCTGCATGGTCTGTCGTGATTCCACTTAGGGACACATCACCCTTCCTCTCATCTACCTTAATAATATGTGTTTTCTGGTAGACCACACACTTGGCAGCAGTGCTGTAAATCATCTGTGGTTTCCCTGTTGGTTCTGTCATTGATAGCACTGCCCTCTCTTGTGATGGCACATGGCAATTCACTGCAGAAAGGAAAACCAAGCACAGAAAGATGGGCCAGGATAATCTCCATTAATTTTTTTCCTTACCACTTCTGTTGCAGGGAAGAAAAACTCTACTGCCTTGGTTAGGTACCAAATCTAAAATCAGGATCAAGTGTGCATAATTTGGACTGCACCACTGTACTTGAATTATTCCATTTAAACATGACCGCTGGAGGTGCGATATATGCCCCTTGCAGTTTTCCCTCTATGTCTGCAAATGTCATCCATTTCTTATAAACACATAAAGCAGTTATAGCCATCTGCCAATTTCCCTGTTATAGTTGGCAGAGAGACATCCAAAGCTTCAGACTTTTTTAAACTGAGGCCCTCCTTCAGAGCTCAACTGAAGGAAGATGTCAGTCTAAACATCAGATCAGTGTAGCAGATGTCAAATCAGGTGACAAAATTCCAAGTGATGTGACTTGCTCTCTGTAACACCAGAAGGGTTTGCATCTGCTGTGAAGATTCTCAGTCATCCAGGTGAGGTTATCTGGAAGTTGAGTCATGGCAACTGGACTTCTTTTCTTGTGAGATTGAAAGGTTTCACTACTCATCCAAGCAGCTTCGTCAGTCCCGATTGACAACACAGCTTGGGTGAGTAGCAAAACGTTTTGATCTCAGAAGAAAAGAAGTCCAGTTGCCATGACTCAACTTCCAGATACCAGAATGGATTCCAGTGTGCTTTCATTCAGCGTACATTTCTGTGACAAACTAATTACTGTACGACACTGCAAGGCAGGTTGAGCCAAGGCAAAATTCTCACTCTTCCACAATGGCTGAAATCCCGCTGTTCAGCCACAACTAGGTTTGGCCAATCTGAACAAATGGAACCCACAGAGAAATTGACTGTTCAAATCCCACCAATTAAACAGGCTTAATCTTTTCATGATTGCCACTGAATCTGAGCAAAATCACCTCAGCTTGCTCAAACACTTGGAGTGGAGGGGAGGTGGAGAGAGAGAGATTGATTCCATCTTCATTTAGTCACCTAAATTGAACATTATGACTGGAAACCAGTGTAAAGATTCTTGGTTCTTCTAGTAGTCAATACTTTTTACAGATGCTAGTGCCTGAGACCACTGGAATGTTTTATTTGAATTCAGGCTTCTGACCTGGAAGCACTTGTGATGAAATGAGAAAGCTAGTCATGAATATTTATTGTTAGGTTTAGTTTAGCCATATCATAAAGATTGTAGGAGGGGCTAGTGATTTTATATATATAGACCCCTGATGTGTGCATGGATTGGTGAGTTGGATGGGATTTAGGAATTAGTTTGGTCTAAGAATTCTGTTGTCTGTGTCAGTTTGGCTGGTGTTAGGTCCAGTAGCTGGCTAGAGTTTGGTAATAATAGAGTAATCAAATAATACAGAGCTAAAGCAAATATAATCAATTGGTTGTTAGCATTTGTAATTGAAACAAAGATAACAAAACACTGATGTAACAAAACACTGATGTAATTAATAAGAATTGTTTTTATTGACACTTCATTTAAAATCATAACTACAGCGGCCAATGCAATAGCATGATGATTTTCTATTTTACTGTATTATATCTCAATAAACTTGTTCTGTTTTATTTTTAAACCTTATAACCTGGTGTCTGACTCATGTAGGGGTGTCCAGTAATCTGGTGGTGGCAGTGTGGGTATCCGGTAACATCATAGCGCTGTCTCCAGAGACACCATTTTTGAGGGGTTTGGCTGGTGTCTTGCCTGGATGGTTGTCCTGGGGAAAGGATCTAGGGGTCTTCATAGACCAGAAGCTAAATTTGCAGTGGCAATAAAGGGCATATGTACTCCACCTGGAGTACTGTGTCCAGTTCTGTGCACCTCAGTTTAAAAAGGATGTTGACAACCTCGAGCGGGTGCAGAGGAGGGCTACCAGGATGGTTGAGGGTCTGGAGGAAATGTCTTATGAGGAACAGCTTAGGGAACTAGGAATGTTTAGCCTCTCTAAAAGAAGACTCAGAGGGGATATGATAGCTATGTTTAAATATTTGAAAGGATGTCATATTGTAGAGGGAACAGGTTTGTTTTCCATGGCTTCAGAGACTAGGACTCGGGGCAATGGTTTCAAACTACAGGAAAAGATATTTCATTTGAACATTAGGAAGAACTTCATGACAGTTAGAGCTATTCGGCAGTGGAATATGCTGCCACAAAGGGTGGTGGAGTCTCCTTCTTTGGAGGTTTTTAAGCAGAGGCTGGATGGCCATCTCTTGGAAATGCTGTGATGGGGGCTCCTGCATGGCACGGGGTTAGACAGGATGACCCTTGAGGTCTCTTCCAACTCTATGTTTCTATGATTCTATGATTCTTGGTTGACTCAACAGAATCATTTGGTGTCCAGATCAAAAGAGGACTAGTGATACCACTCTATTCTGGTTTGGTCAGACCTCAACTGAATACCTTGTCCAGTTCTGAGCATCATGGTTTAAAAAGGTTATCGACAAGACTTGGAACTCATCCCATCAAGGCAACCAGTGGATAGGAGATGTTACAACAATGAAGACCAATGAGGAACAGCTAAGGAACCTAGGTGTGTTTAGCTTGGTGAAGAGACAACTGAGAAGCAAAATGATAACTGCGTTCAAATATTTGAAGGACTAAATATATAATCCTAAATCCAATTCCTAGAGTAGAACAATTGAATCAAAGGTATTTACACACGTCCAAAATTCCAGCAGTTAATCCAATAGGTCTACTCTAATTGAGACAAGCAGTTGGATTTAGGTAATCATGTATTAATATAGACTCCTCTTGGCAGTATTGAAAATTGTTGCTAGCATATTTAAATGCAGAAGTATCCAAAGGCAACACTTATACAGCTTCAGAACTGAGTACATAATGATTCTGCAAGATTCAAAGCACATGTTCAAAGAGATTTAGATGGGCCTCTTTCACAGCTCAAAATATTAATTCAGCCACTGGGAACAGCATGAATTCCCCAACAGTAGCAATCTGATGCATCAAACAGTGTCACACAGCTGGCTTCTTGAAAGTTGGAATTAGAGTTAGTTTGATTAATAATTTGTAAAAAAAAAAAACACCAAAGAATTTGGAGCTGCCCACCTTAGTGTGCATGCTAAACATCATGCTTTGAAACCCATGGATTTTGACATGCATGCACATCCCCTTTTCTTATTATCCATAGTGCTGAAGCTTATAGCAAGTAATCAGACTCCAGTGGGAATGGCACAGTGACCTTTTGTGAATCCAGCTCAACATAATAAGAGATGTTCAAAATCATTTCCTTGGGTTCCTGTAAGAATGCTTTCTGAAGACTGTCCTGACCTGAGTGTTTTCTGCCATCTAGTGACCGTTGCTTTGCAGCACGGTTGGGTCTGCCATTTATGTGCTTGTCAAATACACACAGTTCTAGAGATGGGCACGACCAGGAAAAATTATGTTTCGAGTTGTCGTGTGTCAGAGCTGGCCCGTTTCGGCTCGTTTCCGTTTTTCGCGAAATTTTCCAAAAATTTGTCGTTTTGTTTGTCGGTTTTTCGTCTGTCGTTAGTACTGGTTTTGGGGGGGGCGGGCTCCTGGAGGCACCTCTCTGGGGTGGGTGCCTCCTCTGGCCCGCCATGAAGGGAAAGCGGGCTCCTGGAGGCACCTCTCGGGGGTGGGTGCCTTCTCTGGCCCACTACAAAATGGCATGCATAGCCAATTGGATATGCATACCATTAAGTTGCAGTTGCAGCAGGCAGAGGCACCTCTCTTTCGGGTGCCTCTGTGACTCACTGCCTGCAGTGCACTTGGGCTGGGGAACGAAGTGACAGAGGACCCCTACGGGCACCCGCTGTGACTCACTAAGAAGGGAAACGTCTGTGAAGATTCTCAGTCATCCAGGTTCGTTTAACTGGGAGTTGAGTCATGGCTACTGGACTTCTTTTTTGAGAGATAGAAACGTTTCGCTGTTCATCCAAACAGCTTCATCAGTCTCTTTGGATGAACAGCAAAACGTTTCTATCTCTCAAAAAAGAAGTCCAGTAGCCATGACTCAACTCCCAGTTACTAAGAAGGGAAGTGTACTTGCTGTAGTGCAATGCGAGTACACAGATCTGGCTTGGGGTTAGGGGTTAGCGCAAGGGCTAGGCTTAGGGTTACTGGTAAGGTTAGGGTGAGTTACTGGGGTGCACCTCTGGGTGCCTGTCTGACCCACTAAGAAGGACAGTGTACTGGCGTATGGGTTAGGGTTAGGGTTAGGGTTAGGGCTAGGGTTAGTGGCTTTTTATGCCCGACTGGCACATCCCAGAAGTCTCGGTCAAAACCTGGCCAAGTGGCCATGCAATTGGTGGAATGGCTCCAAAAATTTGCATGGTCCACTCCCATGGCCAGCCCATCATTGCGCAGGTGTAAAAAAATAAAAATAAAAATAAAATAAAATAAAATCAATGGAGACGTTTTGTTGCAAGAAAAACCCACTGCTGCTACTGTAAAAATTCAGGCAGTTTTAAAATAGCTATTTTCGCATGTTTCTGTGGTGCTTTGGTGTGTTTTTGGACCACGCGATTTCAAAATAAATATTGCGGTCGCCCCATTTTGGATTCCCCGCCCGCACTGCATGGCATGGCGAGTTGGCGAGACGACGAGGATGCGCAGCCCAGGAGAGGAGAGGGGGGGATGCCGGGGACCCCCTCCCCCCAGAAACCACCCTTCTGGTAGGTGCCCTCACTGAGGCAGGCATATTTTCGCCTGCTTATTTGGCCGGGAATCGGGGTTTTTTTAAAACTTTTTTTATCTGCCGCACCGCTTGGCGAGTTGGCGACTCGACAGCGGGGGGGGCATATTTTCGCCTGCTTTTTTGGCGGGGAATCGGGTTTTTTTTAAAAACTTTTTAAAACTTTTTTTTAAACCCCCCCCCCCCAGAAACCACCCCTCTGGTAGGTGCCCTCAAGCAGGCATATTTTTGCCTCATTTTTGGCCGGGAATTGGGTTTTTTTTATTTTTAAAACTTTTTTCCTGTGCCGCTTAGCATTGCGCGATCGCTGCGATGCCAGGAACGACAACGACAAATCAGACCCAATTTTTCTTTAGTCGGTTCGAGTTCGAGTTCTGGCGGAGTAATTGTCGTTACCGTTTCCGTTACGTAACGGAAACGAGAAACGGAAATGGAAACGAGAATTTCGCCAAGTCATGCCCATGTCTACACAGTTCTTTTTTCTGGTCTTGTAGAAGAGCTAAATTAGACATTTTTCACATTTTGGCAGGATATGTATCAGTCTGATGTAACTCCTAACATACATGTTTTCCCTCCTTTTCCCTTTACATAAGAGAATAAGCAACCGCCAAAATTAGGGTTGGGAGAGAAAGAGAAAACAAAATGTTCTTCCAATAGGGAAGGAGACAGAGCACATCTCCTAAAGCTAATGTACCAACATTTACAAAATATAAATGGAATAAATATAATGTAATGTGCTTGCCCCCAGCCCTTTCACAGGCTATTGACAAACACCGTTTATGATTTTCCTCTTTCACTGGCACCAACTAACTTGGCTAGTAAATGAAAGCCTTCAGATAGTTTTTAAGCTAAATAAAACTAAAAGCAGTTTATTGATTACAAGGTGGACTCAAAATCATTAATGATAACATGTTTAAGTATAAACAAAAAAAGAATACAGCTCAAACCCACTTAAGTTTGATTACTAATAAAGTTGAATATATGCACACCCAGTTCCTAAGTTTTGTGTTTTTTCTTTTCTTTTATTTTGCTTTTCTTTGATTTTCCCTGGAATTGTTGAAAAGTATAACATAGCTACCATCTCCAAAATTCCTAAGTTTACAAACTCTAAACACTCAGTTTTCTTCACAGACACTCTAAAATCCTATCTCTTCTCTCAGACTCTACCTGGACTTTTCTCTTCAGAAAGTGTAAATCCTTTATCTAGCCCTCATTGACTTTCTTTTAGACGGTGCTAGTCCCTATGTGATCCTCTCATACTCTGACAGATTCCCTATCTGACTCAAACAGAGCTGAGCACAGCCTTAAATCCTCCAAGGCCACTCCCCAGACTCTCTCATTGGTCTACAAACTCACCAATCAGTACAAGACACCTCTCATGCATTGTACATTACCACAGGTAAATGCCACACAGCTATATATAAGAAATAAGACCACTGTCGTGTGGGCCAAGTTTATTAAGCCTGTTTCAGCTAATAGTTGTGAACTTCTGATGAGTAACGGTCTTTTCGTACCTTCAAAATAAGATGTGTTGCATACAAGAAAGAATATGTCAGCAGTCATGAAATGGAGGACAAGGCACTTGTATAGAGATGAGCATGAATCAGGAAAATGGCCGTTCATGATTCATGGTTCATCGCTATTCACAAGCTACCAGCTTTCCAACAAAACGAACCAGCTGCCAGCACTTTCCTTGGCGGACCTGCTTTGGGGGGTCTGTAACTTGTACACCCCAAATCTAAGTTTTGCAGAACATGGAGAGGGTCAGGAGAAGAGTCAAATGCAAACTTACTGCAAGTTTGGCATCTCTACCTCACATGGGGGCCATTCTGCTACTCCCAGGAATCTCAAATTGCACAAACCACAAGGTGTACACATCACCAACAGCAATAATAGTTTGGCATTTCATTTCATTCTGGGCAAATGTGTTTCCCTGAAGTGTCCCAAAACGAATCATGATACCGCTGAATTTGAGAGGGTTTTTGGTTTTTGTTGCTGTGTTTTTTGTTTTGCTTTGCTTTGTGGTTTGTTTCCTACCCTTTCTTCAATTGTATGATTCTTTAATGAAAGAGGAAATTTCTGCAGGCGCCATTAGTACAACAAGCAATGCTTGTTGAAAACACCTGTTGCACCTGTTCTCCCTCTCCCAAAATACCAGAACTAGGGAACATACACTCAAATTGAGGGCTGGGAGAGTAAGAACTGACAAAAGAAAATATTTTTTCACCCACCGCGTTGTTAGTCTATGGAACTCCCTGCCACTGGATGTGGTGATGGCATCTGCCCTGGATGCCTTCAAAAGGGGATTGGACAGATTCCTGGTGGAAAACTCCATCACAGGTTACAAACCATGATGGAGATGTGTAATCTCCAGGCTTAAAACCAGGGTACTTCAAGGGCCAGATGCAGGGGAGTGGTATCTGGAGACAGATATCTAGTCTCATGCACTCCCAAACGCATCTGGTGGGGCCGCTGTGAGATACAGGAAGCTGGACTAGATGGGCCTTTGGCCTGATCCAGCATGGCTCTTCTTATGTTCTTATGTTCTTAATTGTTAAAGGTATAGGAGCCCAGTTCTCCATTTCAAGTAGACAGCCCAGAGACCATGCCAGGTGGCTCACCTTGTTCCGTGCATGCTGCCTCTGGGTGTGTTCATTTCTGGGTTTGTTGCACTTATACCCTGCATTTCTTTCAGAGGCAGCTGCTCCTGTCTTATCTTCATGAGAACCCTGTGAGGTTGATCAAGATGAGGGAGCGAAAGGTGCAAGATCTCCCCGAATGTTTCATGGTCTAGAGATGCATTCAAGTGGGATTTTGCAAGGCCATGTCAAAGTTTCAAACCTTCCACGACGCAGTGGCTGTCATACGGTGCTTGCTAGGGTGAGGCCAGAAGATTCACATATGTCAGAACAAGGAGATAAAGGAATGCATGGAAAGGAGCATCTGAAGAAATATGTGATATCTTTAAAGCTGGAGGGACTAAACTAAGTTCCGTTGGTCCCCATGGTCTCTGTATGCAACCAAGACATTCCCGTCATGTGAACCCCATTATCCCTTATGTATTTTGAACATCATTTAGAAATATACACCATGTACTTCTTGTAGCCAAAGGATCAAAGGGTCCTGTGGAGATTTGAAGACCAAGTTTTCATCAGATGGATAAGAGTGGGTTGCGTTGCAGAAAAACTCCTGCTGAAGCAAACCTATTTGGTTTTAAGGTGCACAAAACTCCTTGTCATGTTCTTCGGGGTTGTGAGTATTCTCTGTATCCAATTACAATTCATGTGGCTAAAGTAGTTTGCATGATGCTGTTGGATGAATAGACGGTACTCATGCAGGAGTCAAGGGGACCAGTTTTGCTGCAAGCACCTTAGAGAAAAGCCACGCAGGTGTCTGCACAGCACAGTGCATGTTCTCTCTTGCTTCGGTGCAGCTGGTCGGTGGACCACCTGCTGAACTCTAAACCTGCAACAGAGACCAAGACCAGGCGAGAGCACTTGAAACGAGGTGGAAGGTCTGTTTTGCGGCTGGTGTTGCTGTTTCCCTGAAGACAGCACTTGAGGTAAATGGCCGGTGTGGAGATCCCAGGCACTATCTGGTTACTCTCTTTTCTCTTTGAAAGCCAGTGCTGAAACCACTGAAATGGAGAAGGCTACCTGCCTGGTTGTTTTGTGGGAGAGCAAAGGCCAGGGGAGGGGAGGAAGGAGGCCTAACAGGAGCAGAGAGACTGTCACATATCTAGCAGAAAGACAAACAAAAAAAGTGTAGTGATGGTGAACCTTTTAGAGACCGAGTGCCCAAACTGCAATTCAAAACCCACTAATTTTTTTGCAAAGTGCCAATTTAACCTGTATACAGGTGGCTATGAAGGGGCGATGTCGGGTGCCCAGAGAAAGGGCTCCGAGTGCCACCTTTGGCACCCGTGCCATAGGTTCGCCAACACTGACCTAGTGGGACATTTTTTTAAAAAATTCTCCCCCCAAAAAACTTTCTTCCCCACCCCCTAGTGGAGAGCATGTGTTTTTGCATTAACCTCCTACTTCTAACCCATCTCTGGTCAATCAGAAGTTCTGTGCTTCATAGAGCCAATAGAGAGATGATGGTTGTAAGCAAGAGGGAGGTGCCCATATCATGCAGCTCTTTGTTTGAATTGGCCTGTAAAGTCCAGCCCCATCGGACCCTGCTGCTCTGTGCCTTCCAAGAAGAAGCCTGGCCTCCATCTTGCCATGTGAACTTTTAAGAACTCTCTCCTAGCAAATTACATCCCTTGCCATGTTTGGACTTTTATACCTGCTTTGAAAAAGAGGACTTGTGCTTTCGAAAGCTCAGCAACTTTTTTTGTTTTTCTACTAGCAGCCTACGAAGGTATCACCCATAGTCTAGCTTTGATTTTGTTTTAATGGCTGCACGGCTCCAAAGCTCTTTTTATCACATATCTAGATGATTTGTGGCATGGTCCATAAAGGTCAGGTTAAATCTGTAACAAAATGAAGTAGGATCGTCCTATGCCCCCCTGTTTAGTGGAGGGGGACTACAGTTCCATGTCAATGGACCCCGTGGGAGCCCCAGCCTCATTTTCAGAGTGGCAGGAGAGTTGTCAGGTTCTTGTGGCTCAGGAAATGGGTTTCAGTAATAAGAAGACACGCAAACCTTATTTTTGTGTGTACTAAAGCAACACAGAACAGTGATTTTTCAGCCAGGTCCTTTGCTCCAGCTTGCCCTAAATGACTTTCCCATGCATGTTGGGAAGGAAAAGTTCCTTCAGTCATCGTGAATTAAAAGTTCTTTCAGTCATCGTGAACTGGTCTTGATTCTACTCCTCTCTTGAGCCACCTGTCACCCACAGATGCCATTATGAAAATGGTAAGCACAGTCCTATTGAGAAAGAGGTTGCCAGCACTAAAGGTGGCAGCTGGCCCCATTATCCAGTGTGGACGGTAACTTCCATGCAGGCTGCACAACACCTTCTAACATCAGACTGTTGTTTGCCTGAAATGAAGCATTTAAGCACAGAATTTTAATTTGCACCAGAGCACAGCACACCACGGTCACAGAGAAATAAATGTCCATAAGATGTTACTGCAAGAGGTCATAACTAATGGAAGCCATGATCAGAGACAAGCCAGGCAGTTATTATGTAGTTGAGCCAAACAGTTAAATAAAGCACGATGAATCATTGAAAGCACTATAGTCAGACCTAGTAACCTCCATTGTTGCTTCACCAGAAAGACCAAAAAGGCAGCAGCCCAGGGAAGATTTCCTGCCAAATCTGATCTAAGGATCCACTTAGTCAATTTGCAAAGAGACGCTGCACTCCTTGAAAGGAACAAAGAGGATTTTTTCCAAAAAATATCCTCGGGGTTTGTTTCTTTTATTCTGAAGCAGACAGTTTAGTATCACTTCCTTCCACAAATGAGCGTGTCCAAAGTATAAATGAATAGCCTTGAAGCTGAAGTGCGTTAAAAAAAATGAAAGGCAGGATTGAACAGCTGATCCCTAGCAGGTTCATGGAACTGTTCCCTGCCTCCATAGTCATTAATCCACAAGCAAGTCCCTAGGCCAGAGGACCAACATACAATGGTACCTCTTAAAGCAAATTTAATTCGTTCTACGGGTCAATTTGTTGTAAGAAAATGTTGTCTTATGAAACGTGGTTTTCCATAGGAATGCATTGAAAATGGATTAATCTGTTCCAGAAGTTACGGGTCACTTCGTTTTACCAAAAATATGTCTTACGAAACACAGTTTCGCATAGGAATGCATTGGGAATGGATCGATCCATTCCAGATGCAAGAATAAAGACAAAATCCCTGGGTATATGCAGAAATTTTTTTTGTCTTGCAAAGCATCCCATAGGGATTTTTTTGTCAGACAAAGCATGCCTATTTCCGGATTTTTTTTTTAATTACAAGCCATTTGCCTTAAGAGGTACCACTATATTGTTGGGCTACAGTTCCCATCAGGCCTAACCAATACAGGACATGGAAACCAAACTGAGAGTTGCAGTCCAAGAATCCAAGAACCATAGACTTTGAAGGGGCTTGTAAGGCCATTGGCTCCAAACCACGGCTCAATGCAGGGATCCAAATGGAACAATGTCGGACAGATGGCTGTCTAACTCTCTCTGGAATGGCTCCAGTATTGGAGCGCTCACCATCTCCTATGGTAATTGGTTCCATGGCCATACTGCTCTAACAGTTAAGAAGTTTTCCCTGATATTCTACTGAAACGTGACATCCTGTGACTTCACCTTCTTGCACTCTGGGATGATTGAGAACAATTCTGGCCCCATTTTCTATATGTCACTCTTTTAAGGATTTGCAAAAGGTTATCATATCTGCTCTCAGGTTTCTTTTTTAAAGGCTAAATGTACCCACTGTTTCAATCTTTCCTCACATGGATTTGTTTCCATTCCCCTGATCATCCTTGTTGTCCTCCACCAGTTTGCCGGCATCCATCTTAAAGTGTAGTGCCCATAACTTAACATGGTGCTCATGATGAGGCCTGTGTGTGTTGTGTCATTACAGTCGTTACTGACCCTTTGTGACCCCATGCCCATGGAGTTTTCTTGGCAGGAATACTGGAGTAGTTTGCCAGTTCCTACTCCAGGTGCCTACAGCACCTGGTATTCCCTGGTGGTCTCCCATCCAAGTACTAACCAGGGCCAACCCTGCTTAGCTTCCAAAATCAGGCGAGATCAGATGTGCTTAGGGCATCTAAGCCGGCAATGATAAGACCTAACCAGTGCCAAATAGAGGACAATTATTACTTCACAGGACTTCAAGACTATAATTCTGTTAATGCACCCTCAAATACCAGTTGTCTTTTTCCCCAGCTATATCACACTGTTGGCTCATATTTAGCTTATGATATACAACAATTCCAATTCCTTCTTGCTTGTAGTATTATGTAGCCATGTATGCCAGATAGTGTAAGTGTGTGTTTCGGTTTGTTTGTTTTTTTCTCCTCAGGTGTAGAACTTTTCACTTATCCCTATTAAATTTCATTCCAGACACATCTGGAGACCAGCAGTTTGCACATTCCCACTGTATCTCATGCATTACTAAAATTCAAGAATTAGAACATAAGTTGTGCCGGATCAGGCCTAATATAGTTAGGGATGCTGCTGCTACAATGGCTTAATCACAGTTCTACCTGCCCCATGTTGGGCTGGTGTCCGCCACACATTGTCTTCTAGCACCCAACCAGTCCAGACGACCACAGAGGACCATCTGGGAATAGGCAGGGTGCAGGTTGTCCTTTTGACTCACTGATCTCTATTTCCTCCTGCATCAATTGTTATGTTGATATTCCCAGGGTTCTTGTGTCAGTTTCATTACCCAAAATTTCAGAGAGAGGATGAGTTTCCACTACAGTGTAGGATATTTGGTAGCGCTGTTACCTGTTGTAAACAGTGTCCTACAGTTCACCCATGGACCACATACAATATTGTTTTGTTTTATTTTGTTTTGCCATTGGAGTACTTTTTTTGTCTCAACATATGTCACATATTTGGACCAAAACAATAGTCAATACCCCGTGTTGAATCTCCCCCTCTCTCTGTGAATGATATGCTTGTCCAGTTCATCCGAAACTGAAATTTATTTTTTCAATTGGACATGAGTCCCGCAGTCTGGAAATCCCCCCCAAACTACAGTAAATCTATGTCATATCCTCACCAATAACCCTCAGTCCTCCTTCAGAAGATACTTGACAACTGGCTGGGTGCAAGGTGTTGTTGCTTTTAGTCCCAGTGCAAGAGGGAGGTGTTTTAAAAAGTTCGTTTCAGATTATGCCCCCATTTGAGATGGGGCACAATATTCCTTCCCTTCAAACTCAGATAAAATTCAGTTGTGATTTAGACCACACAAAAACTTGGTGTCTGTACTGGTGGAGAACCTATGTGGGGATTCCATACCCCAATAGGCTCTGAACCCCAAAATAACCTGGCAGCACTGAGGCAGGCTAAGGCCAGGACAAACATGTCCAGAGAGTAAGCAGGGAACCCAGTGTGTGGCTAAGCTGACCTGGACCTGGCATAGCCCAGGAGGCCAGGGAAACAGATGGCAATCCCAGATATCAGATATCAGGCACATCTGGTCCGTGACCAGCCTGAAACTCTTTCCTCTCTCCCTTATCAATGCAGTCCTCACTAGCCAGCATTTCCTCCTAGGTAAAGGTGCATATTCCCCTCCACCAATGGAATTCATACGTGACTGAAGACCATCCTTTGTCTTCCTCTGTCTTCTGCTGTCCTATGGTCAATGATTATCCACCCCTCCCACGTGTGTGATGCTTTGTTTATCACTGCTAATAAAGAGTCTCAGCCGTGCCAGCGAGAGTGGCGGCATGGGCTGATTGCATTCTGTCCACCTGGGAACAATGTGTGGTCTTATCTTTCCTACAAACCTCTCCCCACAGAGCGCCATGGTTCCCTCTGCTGTACCCCTTATTATAGGCCTAGAAAGATCTGTGCTGAGATGCCAAGCCTAGAAGACAGACAGCACAAAGCCCAGCCAACCCCCAGCTATTACTCACTCTCTAGACATGAAGGAGTAATTAACAGGGAGGGTATACAGATGAGGTTACTAAAGTTAAAAGGGGGGGGAAGCATTACGTGGCATGTTTACACTTTTTCCATTATTTTGACAAAAACAGTTATATGTCATATTATTGGAGCAATTTGGTTACAAATGGATTATCCATAAAAATTACAGAGTGGTTTCCATCTTGCTTTGCCTTCTGTAAATATTTGTCTTCCAACAGTTCTGATAATATGTCCCTCTCTGCTGTTTCAAAGCATTTTCCCAGGAGTTCTTGTCAGTTGGGTATTTCTACTGTTTTCCAATATTTAGCAAATGAGATTCTTGCTGTTGTTATCATGTGCATTAATAAATGTTTGACCTTAGCATCTTTGATTTCTGGCATAATATTTAACAGAAATATATCAGGTTTAAATGGAATGATTTAACCCATATAATTTTTTGTAATATCTCAGGTTCCAATCTCCATTTTCTCCTTACCTCATCACATGTCCACCATTTACATTTCCAACATCTCTCTGATACATTTATTTATTTATTTATTTATATTTATATTTATATTTATGCTTATTAACCACCCGATTTCCCACAGGAACTCTGGGCGGTGTACAGCACGTTACAAAAAAAGCAACTGCCCAAATCAACAACCCCATAAATACCCAAACACAGTACAAATAGTGATAAAAATAGTAAGATACCGATAAATATGATTTTCAGATATTAGATAGTAAAATATATGTATTAGACAGGATGTTCTATATATATCTGATATGTATTTAATTGATTTAAAGATGGAGTCTGTAAAAAAGTGCAAAGTCACCGTGACTCAATGGATAGTTTTTTAAAAAATGGAGTACAGATGTTAAGAATTAACATAATGAATTTTGGCTGATGCAAGAGGTTGCAATAGCTATGAGGTAATGTCATTCATGATTGGACAGACACATGTATAAAAATATTCTGTAAATCATTGTTCATTGGGCCTTCTGTGAGTAAGGCACCCACTTTGTTTCTCTGTCATATATTTTGTCAATATAATGTATGCTATTATGCTGTTGAACTTTGTATAAGTTCTGTGATGCTGTGATATATTTTTGTACCGTTTGTAATATAGCTGTTTGGTTTTAAGAAAACTCTGTCTCTGTCTAACTCTTTATTCAATAAGTATTGCTTCTGCTGGCTGATCAAATAGCACATACTCTGACAATGATAATACTAAAAATACTAAAAATACAAAGAATAAAATAGACAAAACATAGCCAACATTGCTGTACTTGTAAGCTAATTTTTGTGGTATCATGTACCATCTATAGAACATTTTGTATATATTTTCTTCCAGGCTCACCACTTTTGTGAATGTTACATTGCTTTCCCACAAGTGTGTCCAATGCAGTAGCTCAATAGTATGCCCTATATTCTGTGTCCATGTAACCTTACAATATTTCACAATTTCATCCTTAGTCTTGTGTGTGTGTGTTGTGTCGTTATAGTCATGACCGACTCTTTATTACCCCCATGTCCATGGAGTTTTCCTGGCAGGAGTACTGGAGTGGCTTGCCAGTTCCTACTCCAGGCGCCTACCGCACCTGGTATTCCCTGGTGGTTTCCCATCCAAGTATTAACCAGGGCCGACCCTGCTTAGCTTCCGAAATCAGGCGAGATCGGATGTGTCCATGACAGCTAGTCTCATCCTTAGTCTTAAACTCCAGCATATAATTATACATTTTCTTAATCAGTTTTTTTTCTGTACCAAGTAATAACATATCAAATTCTGGGTGTTTTTTTGCTTATAAAACTTTCCTCCACCACCACCCCAGCTATTACTGACTGCCTCCATGGACTAGGCACCTCTTCAGCCACTGTGCCCTTTTTTCCAACTTCTAGCAGCGTCCTCCCATTGCCGTTCCTTCCCTACAGTCTGAGACATGAAAAAAGCTGTCCTCTTCCTTCTTTCCTTCCTTGAGCAACAGAGAAAAGGCATTGGCCATTTTGCACACTAGAGGGCAGTGCTTTCTTTTTAATATTTTTTGCAGAAAGGCCCTTCAGCTGGGAAAGAAGCATCTCACATTTTGCAGCCAACTTGTGCTGTGTGTTTTGTGGCCTGGTTGTTTATCTCTGGATAAATGCTCTGAGAACCTGATTGCTCAGCAACCAACTGGTTTTCCAGAGACGTTGGTCAAGGCTCCAAGCCCTTCCTCCCGGCTGCTCTTGGACTGTCTGCTTCATAGCAAACAAGAAAGATCGCACATGATCTCCTTCAGTTTTCCAAAGGGTTTCCTTGACTATGCTAGGTATAAACCCACCCTGCTCCTCAGCAGTGCCTCCAGGGTTGGCTTCTTCCTTGTCTTCCATTACCGGTAGTACTCCTGTTTTGATTATCAGCCATCTTGACTTCCTTTGACTCCCAACATCAGAGGACATACTGGGCAACTCCTGAAGCTGTAAGGGGAACATTTGTTGTTGTTGTTCAGTCGTTCAATCGTGTCCGACTCTTCATGACCCCATGGACCAGAGTTCGCCAGGCCTTCCTATCTTCCACTGCCTCCTGGAGTTTGGTCAAATCCATGTTGGTTGCATCAATGACAATCCAACCATCTCATTCTCTGCCATCCTCTTTTCCTTTTGCCTTCCATCTTTCCCAACATCAGGGACTTTTCCAAGGACTCCTCTCTCCTCATGAGGTGGCCAAAGTACTGGAGCCTCAGCTTCAAAATTTGTCCTTCCAGTGAACATTCGGGGTTGATTTCTTTCAGGATGGATAGGTTTGATCTCCTTGCAGTCCAGGGGACTCTCAAGACTCCTCCAGCACCACAGCTCAAAAGCATTGATTCTGTGGCGATCAGCCTTCTTTATAGTCCAGCTCTCACTTCCATACATCACTACTGGAAAAACCATAGCTTTGACTATCCTGACCTTAGTTGGCAAAGTGATATCTCTGCTCTTTAGGATGCTACCTAGGTTTGCCATTGCTTTCCTCCCAAGAAGCAGGGAGGGGGAACATATATTTCCCTAATATCTCAGGATTTGATAAACTGGATGGCTGGATTGTTCCCCAAGTCATTTTTTACTTGCAGTAGCCTTATGAATTAATAACAACAACTACAAGAGGGACACAGTCCCTCACCAAAGGCTGCTGAGAAAGTTGCACAGTCAGGGGATAAGAGGGCAGGTCCTCTTATGGATTGAGAACTGGTTCATCCCGGAAACTACAATGGAATTTTCTTTTGGAGAGAGGTGAAAACGGTGTGCCCCAGGGCTCTGTCCTCCAAACGGTGCTTTTCAATCTGTTCATAAATACTGGAGACAGGGATAAACAGTGAGGTGGCCAAGTTTGCCGATGACACAAAACTTTTCCGTATGCTAAAAACCAGAGAAGATTCTGAAGAGCTCCAGAAGGATCTCTCCAAACTGGGGGAATGGGCTGAGAAATGGCAAATGCATTTTAATGTAACTAAATGTAAAGTAATGCATATTGGGGCAAAAAATCCAAACTTCATCTATCAACTCATGGGGCTCTGAGTTATCCATGACGGATCAGAAAGAGATCTTGGTGTGTTGGTGGACAGCTCCATGAAGGTGTCTCCCCAATGTGTGGCAGCGGTGAAGAAGGCCAATTCCATGCTAGGGATTATCAAAAAGGGGATTGAAAATAAAACAGCAAACATTATAATGCCTTTATACAAAACAATAGTAAGGCCCCACCTTGAGTATTGTGTACAATTCTGGTCACCGCATCTCAAGAAAGACCTGGAATGGAAAAGGTGCAGAAGAGAGCGACTAAAATGGTTACTGGCCTGGGGCACCTCCCTTATGAAGAAAGGCTAAAACATTTGGGCCTCTTTAGTCTGGAAAAAAGGCGCTTGAGGGGGGATATGATTGAGACATACAAAATAATGCAGGGTATGAGTAAAGTGGATAGAGGGAAGCTCTTCTCTCTCTCCCAAAATGCCAGAACTAGGGGACATACACTCAAATTGAGGGCTGGGAGAGTAAGAACTGACAAAAGAAAATATTTTTTCACCCAGCGTGTTGTAAGTCTATGGAACTCCCTGCCACAGGAAGTGGTGATGGCATCTGGCCTGGATGCCTTCAAAAGGGGATTGGACAGATTCCTGGAGGAAAAGTCCATCACAGGTTACAAACCATGATGGAGAAACCAGGGTACTTCAAGGGCCAGATGCAGGGGAGTGGTATCAGGAGACAGATATCTAGTCTCATGCTCTCCCAAACGCATCTGGTGGGGCCGCTGTGAGATACAGGAAGCTGGACTAGATGGGCCTTTGGCCTGATCCAGCATGGCTCTTCTTATGTTCTTATGTTCTTATGACCTATAACATACAGCCCTGCTTATGTTTTGCTGTCTGAACACCATGATTTCCACATTGAGTCAATCCATGTCATGCTCGGGCTTCTTGTTTTCCTCCTGCCCTCGCTGTTTTCCTAACATCATTGCCTTTTCCACTGAGTCTTCTCTTCAAATGACATGCCCAAAATTCATGGCCTCAATTAAATATTTTAGCTCCTCCCAAAAGCTCAGGTTGACTTGTTCTAGAACCTCCACGGTTGTCTTTTTGCTGGCCCGTAGTGTCTGTTAGACTCTCCTTGAACACCACATTTTGAATGATTCGGTTTTTAATTCATGTCAGACTTCTTCATTGTCTAAACCTTGGATATGCATTCATATATAATAATTAGCTGTTCTGTTACATTTCCCATCATGTGTGAGGAACTATGAGAAAGGGTGTGTATAGTGATTGATATTTGCCTTTTTAAATTTAGTAAGCATAAATATGAGAGGTATGAATTTTAAGGAAAACACAAATGGAGGGCAATCATTCTTTGTGCAAGATTTCCCCTGCTTTCCAAAAATATATTTTTTAGGTTTTTTTACAGGATAACTCAGAAACTTTGGGGTACTTTTTCCTAGAAAGAATGCTAAGTCTTGTGGTATTGTTGCCATTTTTATGAAGTATGGCATGTTTCCTGTAGAGGATTCACTCAGAACGAGCAGAAGTACCGAAGTACACACAAATCCTGTGTAAAATGGCATCTCTCCTGTGCAGGAAGCACAAAAAAAAGCATTAAGTTGCACAGAATTTGTCCCTTTCTGAACACAGCAAGAAGGAAAAAAAGCAAAAGAAACATGAGAGCAGGGGTGAGCCCAGAGTCTTGTTTCCATAGTAAGACAGGAAATCAGGCTGGTGCAGATTCCCTGCATGGTGTATGATGAAACCCAGAAGATATAATTGTGTTTATGTGACATTCCTCTTGAAGTACCCCATTTCTGGTACATTATCCTAACATTTTGATTTGTTTAAACCTTTAACTATATTTCACATATATCGATAATTTCAAATAGTGCAGTGCTCTGATATGAACAAATAAGATTTCTATTACCACCAGTAATGACAGAACAAGAGTACTGCAATGATACTATATGGCAGAGCAAATGAACATTCTACAATGCACTTCTAAAAATGAGGAAGCAAAACCAAATAGCTATAACATTTAAACCAGATCAGTCCTAAACTTTCAGTGCCGTTTGCAGGGAATCATAAGCAGGTGAAGATATCTGCTTGGGGACACCTTGAAGCAAATGGTGAGCCACTGTGGGAAATAGAATGCTGTACTGGATGTGCTGTGGCCTGTTCCAGCAAGGCTGTTCTTATGTTCTTATGTTCTTAAACTTGGCATAGTTGTAGTAAACAGTCTGGTCTTGCAGATTGCTATGATTTTTTAAAAGCAAAACCACCTCCCAGTTCAGAAATAGATGACCTTAAACTATCCCTGATTTCAAGTACCTCACATAAAGTGAAAACATTAATTTGGGTTATCTTAAAATAGAATTATTGGCCACAACTGATGATGATGATGATGATGATGATGATGATGATGATGATGATGATGATGATGATGATGATGATGATGATGATGATGATGAAGAAGAAGAAGAAGAAGAAGAAGAAGAAGAAGAAGAAGAAGAAGAAGAAGAAGAAGAAGAAGAAGAAATCCAGATTGTACAGCTGAAATATTGGTCCTCAAAAAGGCCTTTCAAAAGGGGGAAATAGTGTTTTCTTATCACATTGATATGCATGATACCTTTAAAAAAGCAGATAACAGTTGTGTTTTGTCATAGTACTCTCAGTAAATATTATCTCAGGATTTCTGAGATCAAACAGTCTGATATAAGTTTACAAATTGCAAATCACCTCCAAGTTTGGAGCAATCTGAATGTTTGAACCTGTCAGTCAGAACCCAATTAACTGACTCTTAGGAAATATTTTTAACACCTTCCTGCCCAATCAATGGGATATATGCTTGCAAAGGAACTCTGTCTCTGATTGTAGAAGTATTTTAAAAGAGATTTAAAAACAGAGAACAAATATTCAGAAACTTGCTCATTTAAAGTGTTCTGCTGGGACATTAATGGTTTTTGACAACTGTGTTGTGTTTTGGTGATAAGTCATTAACTAATGAAAAAAAGCAGCCAGGTTCTGGGATCTTCCCCGGCTTTGTATCCCTTTGTGAATGATAGTGAGTACAAGATGATAACCTGTAGACCAGCCATCATCAACCTTTTTTTGGCCTTGGTCACAAACGCAACATGAAAGAAACATAAGCCAAACTGCATACTGCGCCTCTCTTCCAGCATGCCAGGGCCACGGGGGAGGGGGGGGAGATGATCCACTTTGAAAATGCCTGCTGTAGACTCTCTTCACTGATGCCAATGATGTTGTCCATCTTCAGGCTGCCCTTTGCTAGGTAAAGTTTGGCATCCCTTTCCCTGCTGGCAGAGCAGGGATGATATCATCCAGCAATATTGGGGCAATTCCCTGTGCTTTGAATCATGAATACTATCCCACATTCATAAACTAAAGGATTTTTTTGAAGAACTGACTGTCTATTCATCCAAGGGCTTATATCATGTTGCCTAAATGTAGAGTAGACGGGAAATCACATAAGTGTCCCCAGATGTCCAGCAGGGTCTCCCCTCTGTGATCTGTTGCATAGCCAATCATGTGAATACAGGGCCTGTTGTAAAGGGTAATAGTATGCTTATGCAATTTCCCTTCTGCTTCACTTTTAAGCAACAAAATATTAGTCTCCTTAATGTGCAAGCATTGATGGTGTTGAGTCCACAAAGCCTAGCCTCTGTGGCTGTAACGCCAGACCAATTCTTACCCAATAAATGTTCTGACGCGAGAGAGTTCTAGGTCTGAATGTTTATTGGATCCAATAAAGTAAGCAGAGAGGTTTTGACCACAAGGAGAGGAGCAAAACCCACTTGGAAATTGGTGTTGGGTTTTTTTTTAATAGATCCAGAATAGCCATGGGAAGGGAGCAGGCTTAAGACAAGACAATGGGATTCTGCACAGCAATCCAGGGGAGATAAAACATTTACTAGGCCAGGATAGGTGAGACATGTAGGGATAACAATAGGTGAATAGGTGTGAGAGGTGATTAGAGGAAGCCCATCATCTGTGGGTGGTTGTGTATGTGACACCCAGACATGAGGGTTAACTGCCAAGATGAGCTTGTTTAACATATTACAGGAGACAATCAAAAAGATAGGAGATAGTAGGGTTTTGGAATGCAAACCTAACTTATACATATAGAAACACCAGGGGGTGTCTAGGCATACACAAAGGAAATGCAAACAGAGTCCAAATAGATTTTAAGTGGCTCAAACTAGTTTCTGGAGGGTTCAGGAAATGAGGATAATTAACGAGTCCATCCCAGGGTTGATCCTTTCATCTGGGGTGTTGATGTTGGTGTTATGATGGTGGTGCCTCTGTGTCAGCAGCAAAGCAACAGAAAAATGGTGGAATGGGGTTGAGGCGTGGAAAGAGGGTGGACCACAGGACATGGGGAGCATATATGGGTGAAAGCAGAGCAAGAATATGTAGACAGAATAAGTGGACTCCCCTTATGTGTGAGGAGTGTTCCTATGCAACGTTTTAACATGGTCTGGGGATCCCCTGGGGGCATAGGTGTTAAATCTCCCACACGGCAAAGCAGTGGGATTCAGCAATCAAGCCACTCCGAGTCCACAGCTGGCCCCTCTCTTCATTGCCCCCCCCCCCGCCGTGGATTCCATGAATCACAGTCCGCTGTAGGCTGCCACAAAGCAACCAGGCCTCTGCTATTCAGGCTAGGAACCTTGCTGTGCCACTCTCCATGGGAAAGCTGTGGGATGGCCCATCAGTGGCTCTCCCACTTTTCAGTGGGAGGAATGGACATTTTGAGGGCTTGGCAAGAATACATTGTGTGGGTTTGAGGCATGTTCAAAAGGTGATCCCAACAGATGGTTACTTATTTAAGGCATCTTTTAACATTTCTGTTTAAAATGAAAAATTGTTTGCAAGTATACATAGTACTACACACATGATGTCACAGTATTGCCATGGAGTCATTGGTGTGGGGGACCCACTCACACACAAGTTTAACTACTCCATAACCTCACTACACCAGTCTTATTACTTCATTTCTAACATCAGCATTCTCCACTTGTAACCCTGCCAGATGTCAAAGTTTGCTATGGTTGGTTTCATTCTAGAGTTGGCAGTCCTGTTCAGAAAGTGAATCAAAGCAAGCCCTCCCACAAGAGGCCAGCCTGGCCCCATCTTTGCTGTCTGTCAACAAAGAGACGGGGACCTTTCTCTTCAAGTAGGCTTTTTTCTTAGTGATTAACTGTCTTGGAAATGACAGGACAATTTTATATTTTGTTGCTTCTAAATGTTTGTAATGCTTTACCTACCATTTTTAATATAATGTTATTAATTCTTTAAAATTTGAGTAATTTAGTGTCTTTAATGGTTTTTAAAGATAGCATTTGTCCTTTTATAGGAGAAAGGTGGGGTCACTAGCGTAGCAAGGTTTTGGGGTGCCTTGTTTTTGAGCCCCTCCGGCCCTCCCCGACCCCATTGCATCCACCCAGCAAGGGGGGGCAATCCTGTGGGCGCGGGGCATGCGTGGGGAGTGTGTGTGCGCACCTACGCATTAGAGCACACTCGCCTTACCTCTCCCACGGTGGCGATAGTGACAAAGAGTTTGAGGAGGAGGAGGAGGAGGAGGAGGGCACCACAGCCACTGTGCTCGCATGCCTGCCTGCCTGTTTGCTTTGCTGCTCTCCTGACGCATGGTGGCAGGAGGGGGCAGGGCTTCCTCCTCCTCCTGCCCCTCCAGGTGCCCCTGGATTTCTGCACCCAGGGCAGATGTACCCTTCTCCCCCCCCCCCCGATATGCCCCTGGGTGGGGTAAAACTATTTTTAAAATAAAAAATACAAGGGCTGCTTGCATTTTTATTAGCATGTTATGACAATCCTCGTTCTTGCCTTCATGTTCATTCAATAAATCTCTCTCTCTCTCTCTCTCTCTCTCTCTCTCTCTCTCTCTCTCTCTCTCTCTCTCTCTCTCTCTCTCTTTCATACACACAAACACACACACACACAGCTTGAGATGCTGGCAAACGTTAAGCCATAAAATTTCATATAAGAAGGTTTTGTCAGTATATTTATGGTAAGATAATGTTCTCAATTAAAAGCCAGGAAATGCAAAGCATAGCTAATTCTTATGGCAACAGACAGTGTACCGCTGCTGTTTGACATTAAGCATGACTTTTTTTAAAAAAAGAGAGGAGAGTATTATGTATAAAAAGAAACAAAGGCCTCCAAAACTATGCAAAATATGGCTGTGTAGTCATTTGACATCTCATGTGTTTTCAATTTAGGATTGTCCAAAACCTCCATTAATTTAAATTTAGGTCTTTTATGAAAGTTTATTTAAGGCTATGGCTAGCTGAATTCTCAGTGCACTTTATATTACAGAAGTACAAGTCAAAACTAGAGTTGGTCTATTTGAATCACCAGGTCTTATGGATGAATTGCTTCAGCAGACCCACTTCAGTTGGACTTACTGTGGTAAGCAACAGTATAAGTGTCATTGTCTCAGACCGTGGTCACACCAGTGAAATGTCCCCCTGTGGTTACATGACTTTCAATCATGTTCCTGTCATGCTTTGAGGTCATGTGATGTTCATTCCAGGATGTGCTTCCCAATGTGTTTTTGGGTTACCGAGCCACTGCCTTCCAATTCAAGAAGTGCCTGGAGCTTCTGGTGGAAACTGTTTGATAGAATTTAACCAACACGTCAACACAAATGCCGTGTCAGGGAGGTGTGTTTACTTCTTAAAAAGTAAAAACATTTTTAAAGCACACGTCACTTGAGAATTAGAAAAGATCTTTCTGGTAAGAGGAAGAGAGATACTGTTAGAAGCAAAAAAAAAATTGAAGGTGGCCAAAGGGTGGCTGTGTCAGGGGTTTTGAGCTCAGTACGTGTCCTATTCTTGCATTAGAAAGTTAGATATAAAGGATTGTTCCTCATGTTTTCTGCCTAACGTTTTGTGAGTCCGAAAGCTGGAGGGAGGGGGCAACCCTCTTGGGCGGGGGGAGCACTCCTCTCCTTCTCAGCGTCTGCTGTCCTTTTGGGGGAGGGCTCCCCAGCCTGCCCTGTGGAGTTCTTGTCGCAGTGAGGGGGTGGGGGATCGCTCTCCCTGGCTTGGAGCTGCCAGGATGGGATGTGTTGGCTTTGAGGGGCGGCCTGGCCGAGCCCAGTGGCCTACTTGCTGGTCGGGGGCACTGCTGCTGCACCCTGCTCCATCCGAGGTGGGGAGCGAGCTGGTGCTGCGGGGGGAGGAGACACCCTCCGGGCAGCTTGGGCGGGCTGAGGGGGAGTGATGGGGGGGGGCTTGCTCTCCTGCATGTTGACGGGGGGGGGCACAAAAACTGACTTTTGCCCAGGGCTCTGGAAGCCCTAGCTATGCCTCAGGCCTCGTCCTGGATAGATCAGAATACAAGAGTGAAGAGGAAAAACCTCTTTCTCCTGATTCAGATGACAAGCACAATTCTGTTAGCAGAACTGTGCTGGCTGATTTAGGCCTTTGTATTGTCTTCTCCCCTTTTTAAGCTGGTCAGAAGATGCAGCAGTCAAGGCACACCTGCCTTTGTGTCTCGTCCCTTGTCCACTCTGAGGTATATACAGTACTGGCCAGAGCAACTTAGAGGGCAACAAGATAGTCAAACACCATGGGATCTACTGTGTTTAAAAAGCAAGTGGTTTTGAAGCTGTTTTGTCCTGCCTTCATGATGTACCTGGCTGAACTGAATTGGATCAGCCTATTTAAAATGAAACCAGTTTTTTTTTCCCCTCTTGCATCCAAAGAACTGGATTCAATTCAGCTCAGCAGTGTAGCCATGGCCTGGCGCCATGCACTTGGAAGCATATCCAGCCTGGGAGGACACTTGGTGATGTTAAAAATGCCAACCACTACGCCAAAGCCCAGGAGCAGTAATTGTGAGGGTGAGGGTGGAGGTTCTAGCCTGACCCAGAGGTGTGTTGATCCTTATCATTTTGTACATCCATTAAAGACTCCTTTTTAACATCAAAAGTCTCAACAGTTATTTCCAGAACATCAAGAAATGCAGGTAAGTCAGCTGTGACACTCAGTTCCTCATTTGGCCCTAACGGAGAACCAAACAGGTTAGAACCCTCAAACATTTCAGTTTCATCCAACATATTAAGTCCCAAATCATGGCTCCTGGTCTCTTTAGCCACCTTTAAACATCTCCATTGGTAATGACAACAAGGGCACCTGTTCTTCTGAAAGCCCTTCACCCCATAGTCGTCTTAGTTAATACTATACTCAAAGTATTCCCAGACTGTGTCCTCTGTAACAGTGGCAATAAAGAAATTTATAATTCATTAAATCTCATCTTATTAAGCTTACATGTACTGGGAATATGGGTGTCAAAAGAGAAAGCCTTTTCTTGAAAATTACAAATATCTCTTGTAAATTCCCTAGCTAACCACAAACAGACTCAGCTATTAGGTAACCTGGGTTCCCACAGACTCACTATATTGGAAACTTACTGGGTTCTGCTGATTCTTTCTTGAGAGTTAGACAAGAATGAATTTCACATGGACAAGTCTCTTCTGCTTTTTATAAACTGGAAATCACCAGCCCTACAACAGGCTTAGTGTAACAAATGAAGTAACTGTTTTCAGATAGGATAGGTGTACCTATGTGCATGCTTGTCTTGAAATATGTGACGTGTCTCTGTTGAAGTCAAGAGTATAAGTATAGCTTTCTGATCTCCAGAAAGTGTCCTTCTCTTCTCGGAGAAGCACCATCAATGCATTGATTCAATTATTGCAATAAATTCTTGAAGGAACCTGGTGTCTCAATGTTCTATTTGTCTTTATGGCAATTATGCCAGTATCATTGCAGTACTCGTACTGTTTGTGGGATGACACCTCTCTTGGGACCAAATCCATTGAGCTTTCTCTCACTTTCTGTTTCTACCTGGGTCACTCCACACAAATCTGCCTCCTCCACTCATGAGTCTCTCCCCTCCCCAATACAAAGCCCCGTCTCTTTTGGCTATCCGTCTCCCACTGTCAGCCTCCTCGCTGGGCACAATGAATCCCTCCCATTTATGTGTCCAGGGTTTTTTGACCCAGATTCACTCCCAGCCTAGGAGTTGGGTCCTTGGTCTTCCTCAATCCCTTGCCTCTCCTGCCTCTGACATCCCTTTATATGCTTCTGTCTTTGAGGGAGACCAAGGACCTTACTCCCCAATCCTTCAAACTGAGGGCTAGGAGAGTGAGAACAGGCAAAAGAAAATATATATTTTTTACCCAGCGTGTTTTTAGTCTGTGGAACTCCTGCCACAGGATGTGGTGATGGCATCTGGCCTAGATGCCTTCAAAAGGGGTTTGGACAGATTCGTGGAGGAAAAGTCCGTATCACAGGTTATAAACCATGATGGAAATGTGTAATCTCCAGGCTTAAAACCGGGGTACTTTAAGGACCAGATGCAGGGGAGTGGTATCAGGAGGCAGAGATCTAGTCTCATGCGCTCCCAGACACATCGGGTGGGGCCGCTGTGAGATACAGGAAGCTGGAATAGATGGGCCTTTGGCCTGATCCAGCATGGCTCTTCTTATCTTCTTATCTTCTTATGTTCTTCCTCCTGTCCAGTCCCTGCTGCCTTATTTCCCACCTTTATCTCTGAACCAGTCCCCTCTGCCTTTATATCCACTTTCTCTAGCTGCTCTTTTATTTCCTGCTCTCTGGACAGGGTCAGGCAGATCCCAGTGTCCTCTCCAAATAATGTCTTCCTCTACCCCTCCACCCCCATACCTGTCATTCCTTTTTAACTTCTTGGGCCTTCAGGTGTTTCTTGGGATAAGGCAGGTGGCACTCGGCTAGAGAAGCCTTCTAATCCGCCTCGAACTCCACAGTAATTTATCCTAGATAAAGTTGTAGTGAGTGTGGGAGGGAAGGAGTGCCTTTCTACCTTGGTAGGATGGCCAGCAGAAGTCTGACTCATACGCAACTGGCCCACCCCCTCCTTTTCTCCATCTCAAAGGCTGTGCTGACCCTTTCTTAACACAAAGCACTTAAACTTCTGTGCCTGAAAAGCAGGCCATAGCACACTCGGTACTTATTGTTCGGCTGTAAATGAGCAGCAGCAACTTCTGTTGCTAAGCCAAATATCACAGCACAGCAGATTTTCTCACTGAAAAAGAAGATTTTTCAAACATTGCCAAAGGGGGGAGGGGAGTTATATTTACAAATACCCAGTGTAAGGCGGCAATGGAAACCCCCTGTTCAATGCCAAAACATACATTATTCTCCATAAGCTTTGGAAACCCAACTCACTCGGGCCTCTTGATTACTTTTCTAATAAATTATTATTGGCCCACAGTTTACCTGGCCTTGTCTCTCCATTCTCCCGACACTTCTCATGCTTTTAGAGTCATAGCTAGTCCCAAAAGTATGGTACAAATCAATAAAGAATGTTTCCCTCCTAACTCAAGTCACTTCATATGACTTCATTAACGAAGCTGGTTCTTTGGTGGTATTTTCCGCTCCCCAATAACTGTGGTGTTCTTTTAATTTAAGTTTTTGCTTTTAAAAAAGCAGCAAAATTCCAGTGAAAATGCATAGGGGAAAAATTTAGCTGATGTTCCATCAAGTTCCTCTGCATCTAGCAGCTTCTCCATAGAATCAGGAACTCTCATTTCTTTTTTCAGAAGTTGATGGAATTCACGGCTCTGAGATATAACCAATGAATTGAGGCAGTGTAGGTGCCCTGGGGTAGCTGCCTAGATGCACTAAGCCAGGCATGCCCAAACTTTGGCCCTCCTGATGTTTTGGACCACAACTCCCAGAATTCTAAGCTTAGATTACCAATGGCAAAGGACTTTGGGAATTGCTGTCCAAAACATCTGGAGGGCTGAAATTAGGACATGCCTGCCCTAAGCACATCTGATCTCGCCTGATTTTGGAAGCTAAGATGGGCGGTATATAAGCTAAATAAATAAATAAATAAAATAAATAAATAAATAGTACTTGGATGGGAGACCACCAGGGAATACCAGGTGCTGTAGGTGCCTGGAGTAAGAACTGGCAAGCCACTCCAGTATTCCTGCTAAGAAAACTCCATGGACATGGGGTCACGAAGAGTCAGTCACGACTGTAACGACACAACACACACACAGGTGCCCTTGGATCCTATGTGATGTGATGCTGCACTTCCTTTAAGCCATTGCCCTCTTTACTTGGAATCCATCAGAACCGGTCTGCTCCCATTTGGAAAGGGCTGCTCTTTAATTCAGACACAGTTGCATTTCTGTGCAGCAGAATTCAGGGGCATCTCTCAGTTTGCTGTTGCACAATCTTACTTTTCATTTCTGAGGTCTCTTTTGGAGACCTCAAGCAGTTTTACCATCCAAACTACACCTGTTTGGGTTCAGGCCCTTTGCCTGCACAATTAGGATGGGTGGAAGCAGTGGGGTAAGGACTGTGCTTTCCACAACAGCCTTAAGAAGTGGATCCTTTCTATTCAGTCAATGCAGTTGTCTCTTAAGCTTGCACAAGAACACCCAACATGTCTATTTTTCCTTTTCGTCCCTAATAAGAATTGGACAAGTTATCTAAGGCTGATACTTCACGTCCATCTCATCGCTGTTTGTGGTCCTGCTTGGGACCAGTACAAAGTAATCTAACCACACGTCCATTGCGGGACGAGGGGAGTTTGTTCCGACCATGCCCCCTGAACTGCGATTTAAGCGAGATGAGAGATTCTCCTCGGCATGCTTCTCGTTCTGAGACGAGTGCCCATGAGGTAAGGCTCGTCACGCAACGTACCATTCTCCAGCTAGTGGCAGGAGTGCGAAGTGCCATTCGCCAATACATTCCCTATGGAGTCAGCAACGCAGTGCAGAGAGATTAAAAGACAAATGCCTCAAACTTAGCTCCGTAACGCATTGAAGGCAAGGCTTCGGGGAATCGAAACATCAAAAAACGGAAGGTCAGGCTGGGAAAAAAAAGGAGAACAAAGGCATGGAATTTCACATCTCATCACGGAATGAGGACGTGCGGTAACAGTCATGCCGGTATCATCCATCACACCCATGCATACATGGGAACAGGGACAGAACCGGAAGAAGACCACGTGACCGCAACCGACATCAACACGCAAGAAACTTCCTCCCAGGATGAGAATGGACGTGGAGTAACCGTCTAAATCACATCTGAGGCACTGAGCGTAAAGCCTCTGAAAGGTCAGGGGAACAGTATTGAGAGAAAACCATATTCTTCCTATTAGACTTTCTCCACCAACAATCCTTTTTCAGCACTGACTATTACGGGAAGATGCTTTCTAATTAAAACATGCCGTATATAAGCAAATCATATTTGCAGCTGAGGCATAGTTTGATATATACCCTCAGGTTGTGATAATAATGGCAGCTAAGAGAGGCGTTTCCAGGTTTTCTTTGCTTGTTTACAGCGTTGAGTGTCATGTTTTAATATTAGGCAGAAAAGCAAGTTTCCTTGTTCCTGGCGAAGAAGAACCATAGCAACAAGCAATGATATGCTTTTCACCAGCCAAAACATGTGGTAGTTCTATTAGCATAGAAGCCTTGAGAAAGAATTTCTCTAAATCGGCCACATACAGAAGCTGCTTCATTTTGTTTCAGCGGTGTGGATTTTTTTTTTTTTTTTTGCCCCCACCCACCCACCCAATTCAACACACTATACAAATAATTTGGCAAAATATAACGTGATTCCTGGAATTGAACGTTCTGGGAATGATCTACATGGAAGGCAACTTTCTGGCTTTTTAAAAAAATCAATATGTTTGAACAATTAGGAATAAAAGAAACCACAGAGAGAGAGAAAGTTAACATGTTGAGATGAAACTGGAGATGAGTGAAGCTATCCAAGAGAATTCTGGCAACTAGTCGATGGAGGCCACAATCCATGGAATTTGGAGGCCAGGAGAATTCTGGACACAAACAGGGTACATACTAGATTCCATCTGGTCCCACATCTATCGTTAATCTTGACCAAAGCTTTCTTTGGCTTCTGGCACAAAAGGAGCAATGGTATAAGGCTGTGCCATCGTCACAGGCCAGCAAAAGACCATTCCCTCAGTCTTGAGCAGCGTAACCCTGACAAATCAGAAGGGAGCCGGGGGACCTTTCCTATGAGATGTTCAGTTGCCGTTAATTAGATCGGTAACTTAACAAAACGTTGAAAACAGTGCGTTGGAGGAAATGGACTGTAATCCACAAAAACTCACACAGAAATTAATTGGCTCGCCTTGAAGGTGTCACAACAGCTATTTTGTTTGCATTTTTGGTTAGACCTGTTGAGACAGATTAACATGGCTACCTCATCAGTCAAAACTGATTTATATTTATGAATGTGCACCTTTCCTCAGAAGCACATTCATAGCAAGACGACGACAATGATGATGATGATGATGATGATGATGATGATGATGATGATGATGATGATGATGATGATGATGATGATGATGATGATGAACTCTTGAGACTGATTTGGAACTTGTCCCTGTGCTTCTGATGGATGCTGCTCCATGTTGACGTGTGACACCTATTTGCTGTCAGGCTAGGTTCAGAAAGGGGTTTGGCACCAGTGTAGAAAGCCCAAAAAAAACTTTTAGTATGAAATGCAGAAATCTCTTCCCTATCGAGCTCTACAGTCAGTAGGGCAGAACTAAGATTATCTGCCCACTCCCATGCTGTGGAATGTCCAGAAAGGTTTCATGAGCTATGAATATTCTCCTCTTATCTTTCTGCATCCTGAATTTTAGTTAAAGTATCCTTTTTAGTTTCTGCCATCTTATTACAGAGGTCTTTTCCTTTTTAGCTGTCCTCTTCTGTTTCTTTGCAGTAATTGTTGTAAATGTCCCTTTGATCCCTATATGCAAATCTCTGAAAAGTTCGATTCTGTATAAGATTCTGACCCACTTTGTATCATCTTTTGCTTTTGTTTCTGATCTGTGATTGGCAATGGTAAGAATTCCCTCCGTCATCCACTGAGGCTTTTCTTTTTTTCCTGAATGGTCTGCTTGCTTTCTTCAGTGATAATCTCTCTATAGGAATAGGACCCCATGGCTAGCATACGGCCAAAGGCCCATTTCCCACACTGCATATCTGCTCCTATGTGGAAAATCACTCATAAGAACATAAGAAGAGCCATGCTGGATCAGGCCAAAGGCCCATCTAGTCCAGCTTCCTGTATCTCACAGTGGCCCCACCAGATGCGCCTGGGAGCGCACAAGACTAGATAGCTGTCTCCTGATAGCACTTGGCCAACATACCTGTCTCCTGATAGCACTTGGCCAACATCTTCCTCTTACCCATCTCCTCCACAGAATCCAGAGGGCATTCCAAGACAGAGCTAGCCCTCCTGACTAGCTTGTTCAGTCTGTTCTTATCCCGTTCAGTACTACCTGAACTCCAGCAGACTACAGCGTAGAAAAGAGCTGAAGCTACCACAGAGTCATAAAAAAATCCGTAACATAGGCCTACACACTCTGAAGGACCTCAGTCTCCTCAGGAGATGGAGGCGGCTTTGACCCTTCTTGTATAGGGCATCAGTGTTATGAGTCCAGTCCAGTTTATTATTTAAGTGAAAATGAGATGGCAGACTGGTGGTTTTAGTTGAGCATCTGCTATGTTATGTTGGTATCGGTTCTGGAAATGCCTGCTTGTAGATCCAAGGGTTTAAAGACCATTTGAAAGAGTCCAGTGAGAGGAGCCAAGCGGATCTCAGGTGGGAGATCATTCCATAAATATGATATTAACTGCTGAGAAGGCAGAGGTTTTAGTTTTTTTCTTCCATGCCTCTCTTGGGGTTAGTGATCTCAATCACCCGTTCTGAAAGGAGTGGGCATAATGAATATAAGGTGACCTCATCGGAAGCAGGCCTTCCGTCAGGTAATGAGGTTCCAAAGGATTTAGGGCTTTGTATGTCAACGTCATTGCCTTGAAGTTGGTGCAAAAGCAGATTATTAGCCAGTGCAAACTTCCCAAGGTGGGGAAAATATGTTCATAGTTTTTCACTGCAGTTAGTAATCTGGCTGCTGCATTCTGGACCTGCCAAAGCTTCTGCACCAGCCACATAAGCAGCCCCATGTAGAGACCCTTACAGTAGTCTAATCTTAAATCCACCAGTGCATGAACCCATGTGATGAGGGACCCAATTTCCAGCCAGGGATGCAATCTGTCTGAGATGGAAACAGGTGGAGTGGACCACATATGCATCCTGGGACTCCATGGATAATGACAGGTCCATCAGAATGCCCAAGCTGTGAATCTCATCCTTTACAGAAAGTCACTCCTCTGAAGGAGAGGGATGCTCCCAATTCACAGACACTAGGTTCACCCATCTGAAGGATCTCTCTTCTCCAGTTTCTGTCTCTTTTCCCTCATCCATCCCAGCATGGCCCTCAGAGAGGGCTCAAGGGACTGAACAGCATCCTCTACAAAATAGTGTCAGGTAAACAACATTTCAACTGGGAGACACTAGCATGTGCTACATCTCATTACTGGAGCCACATTCTCTCTCTCTCTCTCTCTCTCTCTCTCTCTCTCTCTCTCTCTCTCTCTCTCTCTCTCTCTCTCTCTCTCTCTCTGTGTGTGTGTGTGTGTGTGTGTGTGTGTGTGTGTGTGTGTGTGTGTGTGTGAGTGTGAGTGTGAGTGTGAGTGTGGTTGAGTGTCATTTCCAGCAGAAAACATAAAACATTTTGTAATTATCTGACTGGAAATGTCACTGCCAAATATTTCATTCCTTGTTTTATGATTACAAGCTTGAGTCACACTTCTCCCAATTATGCATTGTGCAGCACTGGACTTTACTTTTGCCTTTCTGCACATCTGCAATTACATATTCTGTTGGCTCCAAAGGCCTTATTTTATTTTTTAAAAATGTGATTTGTATGTATCATTTGCTCTGCCCAGTAGTAACTGCGTGTTCCAACCTGGGAATCTCATCTTCCAGTACTGTCTTTTATTTCAGTCAAGATTTTCCCTCATAGGATTTTCAAGGTGCAAAATATTCAGAAGATGTTTACCGTTGCCTTCTTTGAGACACTACTATCAACGGTTAGCTTGAGTGTCACTTCCATTGCTTATGAAAATTCATCCACCAGTGTCCCCGTCAATTCTCTTCCGCTGAGGCGATCCTTAATTCCGGAAGAGGAGAGTGCTTCTGGTGTCTGTATTTTGGCCTGTCTGTCCTTTTTTTAAAAATTATTTTTATTCAGAATTTTTCAAAGCAATAAAAACAATCCATGAATCTTCTTAGCATATCTTGGTGCTTTCTTACAGTTGATTGGATTACAATTGTTTACATTATATAAAAAAACTTAAACAGATTCAAAGTTTTTTAAAGATTACCTTTTTATCAAAGATAAAAGTTTTTTAATTGGTACAATTTAGATTGTGGGTCTTCTGATGGCAATTTTAGTGTGATGTTTTAGTATAAGGTTTTTATTGTTGTTTTAATTATTTATTGTTGTTTGATGTTTGTAACTGTTTTAATTCCTTGATTGTAAGCCGCCCAGAGACCTTTGGGTAGTGGGTGGCATATAAGTTGTAAAAATAAATAAATAAATAAATAAATAAATATTTTGGAATTCACAATTGCATTCATCTCCGCATGTAATTCTCTACCTTCTTCCCTTTCTGTTATCTAACCAAATATAAAATTTGTCCCCCACACATGCAAATTTATTTTCCTCCTTCTCTCTTATTTTGTAAATCAATTTATCCATTTCAGCACATTCAAGGATTTTGTTAATTATCACCTCCCCATTGGGACATTTATTGGCTTTCCACCATTGAGCCCACATTAATTGTGCTGCTGTTAGTACATGAATAATCAAATAACTATGTTCACTCTTTCCCATTGTAGGTAAATATTCCTAACAAGAATGCCTCGGGTTTCATGTTAATCTTTTTGTTTTAACATCTATTCTAACCAGCTATGTATTTTCATCCAGAATTTTTTCACTTTTCAACATCTCCACCAGCAGTGATATGTTCCTTTAGTTTTCTTACATTTCCAACACCAATTGGATAGCCTTCGATTTATTTTTGCTAATTTTGCCGGTGTAATATGCCACCTGTAAAACATGTCACCTGTCTGTCCTGGATGACCCTTACAGACTGTCTTGCTCCCAACGTCCCGGACACCTTCAACCACCCTCATCATGGTAAGGGTGTGTAGCCAGGAGGAGAGTTGTTGTTAGGAATATGGAGTTAATGTTTGTAAATAATGTCCTAAAAACCTTCGAACTGCAGAGATGGAAGGGAGCCTGTGAATCATCAAGGAGGCACAGTGGGGAATCGAACACTGAGCTATCCTTCACTCCTGTGCTTAAGAAAACCACTATGCTGTATAAATAATGCATGTGCTATGATTAATAGCTACACTTATGGTGTAATTCCATAAGGTTTAAAGTTACTAAAACTTTATGTTCAGTTGGCTGAATTGAACTGAAAAGTACAACACCTCTCGATCTATTCTGAACGTGAAACTAACAGACTTTAAGTTGTGCTCATTCCCATTTCCTCCTATAAAGCTGTTTCATGCTATTTATTCCTGCTGAAATTATTGTTGCTCCCTGCTGACAAAAGGTAAACAACATTTTCTCCATGGAACGCTTGGAAACTCCTGTTTTCTGCAAATCCACGTCAAATATAAAGTCTTAGAATTATCTTCCAAGTTCCCCCTTTTAAAAAATCTCATATAAAAACATCTTTAAGCAATAAATCTAGTTTCCCTCTTTTTGATTCAATGTGGCACGTTAACATTTTCCATAAAGAGCCTTAAGCAATGCCACGAACTGAAGACACTTCACATTTCATTTCGAGCAATGAATGTGCTAACATTTTGTCCAGTCCTACTGGACACATCTAAGGCACTTGATGACATCTGCAGCACACTTGTTTCATTTTAATCAGCTGCCTCCTCTAAAATCATCGTATTCTTGAGCCATCAGCTGGCTGTGCCCATTTCCCTGCCCTGGAAACTGATATTGTGATTCCACAAATTGGAAAAAAATCCTTTAGGTTGTTTGCTCTTTCTTCTCACTCCCTCCTTATGTATTTATTTACTTATTTATTTATTAGCATTTTTACCCTGCCTTTCTCCTTGGAAAAGGACCCAATGCAGCTTACTGCTACCATATCCCTGGACCTCATCAGAAAAGTTGCCCATGATGGAATACTTTGAAGATTTAAGACTAATGTGTATAAATAGGAGTCCTATCCTGAATCACTTGTACTGTAATCAGTAATGAGGGAAAGAAAAATTGTATCAAACCGATGGTGAAATGCAAAATTGGTCCTCACAGTTTCATAATGTTAGAGCTGCACAGATGAAATCTCTTTCTTGTACAGATGTCTTGAAACTTGGCCAGGTTCCAAAAAAATTATTCCTGCCATCATAAAAAAATGCAATAAGATGAACTATGACTTGTCAACGCCTTTTGTCTTAACCCTGCCTCCCCCCATGATGCAATAACTGATGTTAATTTGTTGAAGCATTTGTTATAAGCATTCTATGCTGAAGGACAATTTGTCATGTGTTTATACATTGTAACAGGTCCAAAAACTTCTGGAAATTTCCATGAGCAGATGAAAACCTTTTTCATGGGGGGGGGGGCTTTCCCTTAGCAACCGTCTGGGAAAGTTTTTTAATTTGATTGTTTTGTCTCGTTGCTTTGAATGTATGTTTTGGTGTTGACTTTGTTTACCATTTTAATACAGCATTTGATTCTCTTGGAATATTTGCATACTTATTGTTTTCCACTTTTAAATATTGTCTTTTACTGATGTTCGCCAGCCTGGTTCCTTTTTAAGGAGAAAGGTGGGGTAAAATGTTTTAAATAAAAATTAAATGAATGAAATTGAAGCCAATCTCCTTTCATTGTCAATATTACTGTATTTTACCTGACATGTTGACAATAGAATAGGAGTATGTTTTCTATTACCATTGACTATTTGCCATCGTTTCTGAGTTAATGAGTGCGAAAGGTTCAGGCAAATTCATCATGGGACTTGTAATAATTTCTCACTCTTATACATCGGAGTGGAGAAAAAGTGACCTACAGACTGTAGGCACTTCATACCAGTGACACCACACAATAAAATTCTATGTTAAAAAAACAGAGTTGCTTAAAAAATTCTCTTGTGGTACATAGAATTGCACATAGGAATAGGAATAGGAGTTTTGTCCCCTTATTCTTCTGTTTTTGTTTGTTTTTGGAAACTGATGGGCAACAGTTTCATGGCAGGCAGGCAAAACATAGACCTCCCCATATTGGGAATAGATGGCCTATTGACCTAGTGCAGACAAATTTTGAAATATGACCTTCATCCACATTGCTAATAGGGGCTTTATCCAAATACAAACATTTCTTCGCAAATGGGATAGCGGGGGCGGAGTGTGGGGTTGGGGAATTGTAAAACCAAATAGAGGGAAAGCAAAACTGACCAATTTGTTCATTCTAGCATGAAAAAGGTCCAATTTTGCCAAGCTGAAGGCGCAAGGATAATTAATGTTCTTTAAAATAAACATTAAGGAAGTCAGTTTGAAATGTCAAAAGTCGGACTGAATTGATCTGCTTCCTTTTTGACGTAGGTTCTTTTTAATATTACTATAACAGATTGTCTTTTATTGTCTTTGTGGCTGCCCTGTAGACTTTTTCTGAGAAATAACATGAAAACTACTTGCAACATTCATCAAAAGCCTTCTTTGGCTTTTATGAAAACTAACACCGTTTAAGAGCTTGCGTCTTCCTGCCAATTTTGAACAAGGATCTTCGAAAGAGCAAGCCAGGGATACTTCTTGCATCTTGCACCACACTTCAAAACTTTCTTCCCAGATGTCGGCCTTCCCTAACACTCAGCAACGATATTCAGCCATCTGGATGCCCTGTTGGGTTGACTCTTGGGAATAACTACCAAATTCACAAATGAATGCTTATACATTAAGAAGGGCATCAAAGCCAAACACATGCCACGTTGCTGCCAACAGAAAAGATGGTAATCCTTGCACACACAAAAAAGGTGAGAGTGAAAACTTGTACATTATCTCTTCCAGAAAAATGCTGTTCCATGGAAGAAGGACCAAGCTTGTTTTCTGTATTGCTAGAAAATATGACCCAAAATAATGGATTTAAATTATGACAAAGGAGATTTCCCCTAAAACCTGGCTTTTTTGTGAGGCATTTGGCGACAGTTAATTTTTTTCTTCTCTTGCCCTGCCATCACACCCATTATTATTATTATTATTATTATTATTATTATTATTATTATTATTATTATTATTATTATTATTATTATTATTATTATTATTATTATTATTATTTTCTCCTTGTAGTTTTACAATGATGGTTTATTATGATGTTTTCTTAGTTTTATTATTATCATTTTGTCTTATTGTTTCCATTGTTTGTATCCTTGTTTTAAACCGCCCGGAAGACGGGCGGTATATAAGTATTAAAATAAAATAAAATAAATAAATAAATGATGAGAAAGTTCGTATTGACAATAATAGCTGTTCAAAAGATGAATGGGCTGCCTTGGAGGGTGGGGACCTCTTTCACTTTTATGTGAGGTTCCATAATCTCAGTGTATTGGTGGAATTCTCAAGGAATTCCCATGCATCTATGGGTGACTAGGCAGGAGATAAATCTTAGGGTTAACAATGCTGGGGGAATTGCTTACATTGATTCTTCTATAGGAGCTCACTTCAAAGCCTGAGCAACCTTCTTCACACATGCCCAGCAAGCACTAGGGGCCATTGGCTCAATGCAAAGCTGCTTGCACAACGTTAGTGCAACTGAAGACCTGGAATAGGGGAGAAGACAAGGGGGCAGAGTGAGACCAAGATAGTGGGCCCATGCACTTGTCATTATGCCTGTTGTGTATTGATCTGTATTCCTATTATCTGTAATTGCTTATGTTGAAGTAACTGCCTTCCTGTTCCAAAGGGAACAGGCCTATTGGTTATTTCTAGTTGCTGCATTTGGATCCTCAATCCTATTGGTTTCCGCCAAAAGGCAGCTTTGTGATTGCTTGTAATTGTTCCCTCCTAAATCTATCTTTTCCTAGCCTGTCCTCGTTCCTATAAATGTAGCTCCCTCTCCCCAGTCCCCAGTCTTGTTCTCTCCCTGAATAAAGAGTTGTTACAATAGAAGCTGTCTCCAGCCTACTATGTCACAGAGCTGAAATCACTTGCTGAAATCACTAACCCCACGCTTTTACACTGGTGACGAAGGTGGGATCCGGAATGCTGAGAAGCAGAGGATCATCACACTGACTCAGAGTCCGGATCGCAGGGAAGAACAAGACTCACCAGCCGGCTTAGAAGACGACTCTGCCCGCCGGGAGAATGGAAAGTCCACGGGTATTGGAGCCCTTCCAGCCATCGGAGCCCCACACTTGGGAGGACTATGTTGAACGCTTCGAGTTCTTTGTGGTGGTTCAAGAAATCACAGATGACAGCAAAAGAAGGGCCACGTTCCTGAGTTGCTGTGGGCGTGAGACCTTCTTGTTGGCCAAGGCACTGCTCGACCCAGCAAAGCTGAGTGAGACATCACTCAAAGACATTTTCGCCCGGCTGACAAGCCACTTGGCACCTACCAAAACCAAGATGGCTTGGCGGATGGAATTTCAGAAAAGGCAGCAGCAAGCCGGAGAATCTGTGACTGCATTCCTGGCAGGACTCCAGGAGCTTGCTCAGCACTGTGGCTTTCCAAATCTTGAAGACACTTTCTTGGATCAATTTGTTGGGGGACTCAGCAGCAAAAAAGCCCGAAGGCGCATTGTGGCAAAGGAAGATGTCACCCTTGCCTCCGCCTTGAAAGAGGCCACCAGAACAGAGAATTATGAGCAGGAAGAGCTCAATGCCAGTTGCAAGGCCACGAAGCTGCGGGTAGAGGCTGCCCATGCCATGGATGAACCTGAGGCTAGTCCAAGCCAGAGCCCAGTCCGTGGTGTTGAGTTGGTGCGTCAGGCTGATGCACGGGCCAAAGATCACCGAGGCGCTTGCCCAGGCTGTGGCGGAAACCATGAGCGGAAAAGCTGCCGTTTTCGTGATGCTACGTGCAGGGCATGCGGAAAGACAGGACACATCGCCAGGGTCTGTAGGTCAGTGGCAGCTGGAACAATGGGATCACCTAGATCAACGCGTCGCAGATCATCCACCATTACTCATCTCCTGGACGACTGCAATTATCTCACAGAGATCAACCACACTGGAATCCTGCCCTGTTGCAAAGAGGCATTCACTACTCTTCCTAACCAGTCTGCCATACTCTCTCTGGAAGCTTTTATGAGCCAGGAAGTGCAAAAGTCCATCAGACATGTGGTGGCCCTCAACTCCCCAAGGGTTCTGACCTCATCCTCAGGCTGTAGGAGCTGAAACTTATCCATTAATACCGGGCAGGTCACTATTTTTTCATTTCTTCTCTGTAAGTGAAGCAAAAAAAAAAGAGACAAAAACATCATTACCTTAAAGACTCTAGATTTTAATGTGAACTTTCATAGGCAATTCTACTTCTTCAGACTTGTCCACAGTAGCTCATATTAGAATATAGCAAATTAGTCTTTAAGGTGCCACAACATTTTGTTTTTATTTATTTATTTATTTATTTATTTATTTATTTATTTATTTATTTATTTATTGTTTTCGCCCAATGGTCTAGAACAGACTGATACAGTTACCTTGTCTGAAATTTCCCGTAAATGGTAGTGTGGGAGTTTTGTTCGCGGCTTCACCTGCTGTCTATAGTTTATGTGACTGGGAGGGACTTTTCTGAGCTTAGGCACCTATATGTCTATCCAGCATTAACTAATAATTCCTTCCAGTCTTTGAATTCAAATACTGTAGAGCCCTACCTCTCTCCTGAGTTCCCCCATCCCCTTTTAGTCTGTTCCTGGCAGTTGTTTGTTTGCTGTAGCTATTCTTCACTGTGAATATCTGTATATCTACTGAGTAACAAAGGGGAATTTTACCAATATGTCTCTGAAGATTCTCAGTCATCCAGGTGAGTTTATCTGGAAGTTGAGTCATGGCAACTGGACTTCTTTTTCTTGAGAGATAGAAACGTTTCACTGCTCATCCAAACAGCTTCATCAGAATTTTACGAGAAATTCTCAAGCCCACAGCCGTTAGACTGGATAAAATAGGTTCTCAGAAAATTATTTTTCACAACAAATAATAATTTCTGTACTCTTACTGTATTCATTTCTGGGTATTTTCATCTCACTCATCTATGCAAATGATGGTCACAAACACTAAATTACTAAAATAAACAATGATTTCCTTCCTAAAGTGCTCTTCTAATCATATTGAGAGTAGGGAGAATTTCACTGCCCTCCACCCCCACATTTTTGAAGTATTCCCAATCTACAGGAAGAGATACTAATAATACATTTTTGATACCAAAGAGGAAAGTGGGGCAGAAATTACCCATTTCAAAGATACAGTTCTTTTCTGTGAATGAACAGGAAATAGCATTTTAAGCCAATATAATTTCAAAGCAACAATATTATTAATAAAACTGGGCAAGGAAATTCAGGCACTCCAGAAAGTTAAAATTCAGTATTTGGAGCCAAAGGCCTAAAATAAAAATTGGACAAAAAGCACAGAAACTTCTTGAAAGAGTGTTCCAGGCTCTTAGTTCTATGGCCAAAACACACCCCTCACTCATCCTTCAAACAATCTGGTTTCAGACTCCTTAGATCTAGTATAGTGCAACATTAAGGATTCATGCAATGGCTAAGAGTTTTTTTTTGAAGAAAACTGCATTTGATTGCATGCAATCAACACATGCAGTAAAACAGTTCTCAAATTTGGCAATGAAAACCAGCTTCCAGGCTGAGCTGCATCAAAGTAGGGTTCACGTGAAGATCTGCCCACATCATTCACCAAATGCACCACGTGTGAACGTTGCCACTTCTGGAAGAGATAAATGGGGAACAATATTTTGGCATTGAGCATAAAGAGGCCATGTCTGCTAGGGGATTCTGGGAATGAGCATTTGAAAAGTTAACTTTCCCAACAAGCTCTGATTTAGGGCTGCAATCCTAAGCAGCCACACTAAGGGATGCTAGCTCTCTATTGAATCTCCAAATCTAAGCAAATGTGTGTAGGACTGCATGGGAGGAATGCAATCCAAACTCCCACTGATATCTGGCTTCTCTGTCTCTCCATGGACTATACTGTCTTAAAATAACCTGCCAAAGACCACACAGCAGATCATGTTTGTGCCAAAAATTTATATGCTATTAAAAAACAGCTACAGTGTTTTTGCTTTCCAAATTTCTGGTTCTAAAGTGGTTTAAAATGCGTTACAGAGCTTATTAGCAGTTGATGTAAAAGAAAGTGTTAAGAGTGTCAGGAAGACCAGGCAAAATTTTCCTGGTAGAATACCAGCCCAAGATTATGAGTTTGCATGGAACTCTCCGAGTAATTATTCAATTGAAGAATAAAAATAAAAACAGACAAGAGCCTCCATAGCAGCGTCGGGACTTAATCTACACTGAAGTAAATTTAGAGGAGATGCTTAAATAGCCAATAGAGGAAGATTACATCTATTGGTTAAGAGGAGGGCGTGTTTTGACCTGTGGCCCTTTGGATGTTGTTGGACTACAACTCCTGAGTCCTGGCTGTTGTTGTCCTCTGGGGGGGGGGGGCACAGGTTCCTCAACCCAGTCTAGCATAAAGCACTCTATGGCCTTCTGCTTCCCAAGTGGAAACCAACAACAAAAATACTTTGCTTTCAATAAAAGTTTTGAGTCTAAAATGCTTACTGTACTTCGTTACCCACCCACTGGGCTCCTCTTCTGTCATTTATTTTTTAGCGAATACCCAAGTGGCCTTGAGGCTAGATGGGTGATATATAAATCTAATAAATAAGTATCTAAAATTGCTCTCTTTTACCTGAGCTTTTCATCTGAGTTTAGTAAGGGGTCCTGGGCTGGGATTTATGGGATGCTCTACTCTTGTAATATGGCAGTGAGAGTCTGAAAACTACTGTCAGCCATCTAAGGAATCTGTGTGACTGCATGGCACGATAGCAGGATATGAATGTTTCAAGGCAATACTTAATCAGATTATTTGCAAACATTGCATTTACCAAGCAATAATGGTATGCATAGGGATATCATCCAGCCAAGCTAAGCACTTAAATCCAATGGAGGTTAATGGAATAGATTGAACATTGCAATCTTGTTGGTGCATATAAGGAAATAAGCTCCATTTGACTGGGAGAAGTTTACTTCTGGGTAGGCTTGCATAAGATTTAGCACAGGCATGACCAGACGTCAGCCCTCCTGATGTTTTGGAGCACAACTTCCAGAATTCCAAGCCTGTATTTCCAATGGCAAAAGGAGTTGTGGTCCAAAACATCTGGAGGGCCGAAGTTTGGACATGCCTGATTTAGCATGTAGGAAATTGCCTTATATTGGGTTTGAGCCATTGACCCATTTAGACCAATACTGTCAACTCTGACTGGCAGCCTCCCTTCTAAGTTTCAGGCCAAGATGCTGCCTAATCTTATCTGGAGATATATCCAATGCTTATTGGTGGTTTCTCATCCAAGTACTAACCAGACCTAGCCACACTTAGCTTGTAACTAGACAGAATCATTAATGCTTACATGCTTAACTCTTCCACAGAAAATGTACAGGACATAAACATGCCTAATGTCTTCAGGATTGTACTGATACAGTAGAATAAATTTGACACTTTCTGGGGCCACAGTACTTGTATTACCCCAATTTATGTCCATGCTGGCTAGAGTCGATTGTTCAATAGAAGAGACAAGGAATCTAGTGACTATGAAATGTTTAGGTTCATTGTCCCTTCTATTAAATAACAGTCTACTGGTTCCAGATTTGTGTACGATATGAATCTGGAGCAAATAGAATAATACGTAGTAATATAAAAAAAGTGGAGCAAACCATTCACCAATTAAAGAGAGTAGAAATTTTAATTCAATTCCGTTTTTTCACCTAAGTGTCTGTTTGCCTTGTAAAAGTTCGCTTGGTCCAAAAGTACCAATTTAACTGACTAATCCTTTAGATCTTTGTTGGAACAACATTTATGTGGTTCAAATTGAATGGCAAAGAATATAATACTTTTTCTGAATTTGTGATCTTGCTGTGGTTGCCACTGGAATGTTCCCTTTGGAGTCCAGAAATGATGGCCATAAATAGAACAGTTTGTTGTTTGGAATTCCTTGTAAAAAGATGCCTCTCTTTAAATTTATAAAAATCAAAAAAAAATATAATTTGTAATTTAATAAATACAACTGTTTTATTGCTATTAGTGGTAAACTCTAGAAGTAAAGCACACAAACACACACACACAACAGTAAATACCTGACTGCTAGTTGGACAGCTCAATGGATTAGGTCTTTGGCTGTGGTTCCTGAGGTTGGGAGTTCAATTCTTCACTGTGCCTCCTTGAGAGGGGCTGGACTTGATGATCAATAGCAGTGGTTCTCAACCTGGGGGTCAGGACCCCTTTGGGGGTTCAAACAACCATTTCACAGGGGTCACCATGAGCCAGTGAAGAAAGAGGCACAAACAGCTTGGGTCTGGAGGAGGAGGGGGAGGAAAGGGGGAAGTTTTGTGTCATCCACAAACTTGGCCACCTCACTGGTTATCCCTGTCTCCAGGTCATTTATGAACAGATTGAAAAGCACTGGTCTCAGGAGAGATCCCTGGAGCACATAGCTTTTCACCTCTTACCATTGTAAAAATTGCCCATTGACACCTACACTTTGTCTCATGGATCTCGACTAGTTCTCAATCAATTGGAGGACCTGCCCTCTTTTCTCCTGACTGTGCAATTTTCTCAGCAGCCTTTGGTGAGGAACTTTGTCAAAAGCCTTCTGAAAATCAAGATAGACAATATCCACCGGTTCACCCAAGTCCACAAGCCTGCTGACCTTTTCAAAGAATTCTAAAAGATTTGTTAGGCAAAACCTACCCTTACAGAAGCCATGCTGATTTTCCCAAAGCAAGGCTTGTTCTTCTATGTGTTTTAAGACTCTCTCTTGGATGAGGCTTTCCACCATCTTCCCTGGGACAGATCCCCCCTCCCTTTTTAAAAAATTGGTGTGACATCTGCTATCTTCCAGTCCTCCAGCACTGTGGCCTTTTAAAGAGACAAGTTGCATATTACCGTTAAGAGATCCACAATTTCATTTCTCAGTTCTTTAATAACCCTTGGGTGGATGCCATCTGGGCCTGGTGACTTGTTGATCTACAATTTATCAATCAAACCTAAAGCTTCTTCTCTTTTAAACTGTATTTGATGTAATTCTTTTGTAAAGAGGGGCCATTTGGGAAGCAGAATCTGTCGTGGAGACAGATGCAAAGAACTCATTTAATTTCTCTGCAATTTCCAACTCCTCCTTTACCGACCCCTCTTTCCTTCCTGACCATCCAAGTTCTCTGGCAGGTTTTCTACTTTTAACATATTTAAAGAAGCTTCTACTATTTCTCTTTATATTGCTAGCCCTACATTCCTCAAAGTCTTTCTTTGCCTCTCTTATCATCTTCTTACATTTCTTTTGCCAGAGTTTGTGTTCCTTTTTATTTTCCTCATTTGGAAAGGATTTCCATTTACAGATTTCCATTTACAAGGCTCTAAAGCCTTGTGCTTTAGAGCCTCTCTAACACCACTTGTTAACCATGCTGGTGCCCTCTTGGACTTAGAGAAGCTCTTCTTTCTTTGTGGTGTGCACTTGTGTTGGGCCTCTACTACCATCATTTTAAACAGGCTTCATGCATTCTTGAGAGATTGGATTCTTTTAACCTTCCCTTTCAATTTCTTTCTAACTAGTTTCCTCATCTGAGAGAAGTCTGCCCTTCAGAAATCAAGGGTTCTATGTCAGATTTGCTTGACACTCTTCCCCCAACATGTATGGCAAAGGAGATTGTAGCATGGTCATTGTTCCCTAGAGGCTCAGTGACATTCACATCCCTGACCAGGTCCTGAGTATCACACAGTATTAGATCTAGAGCTGCCTGTTCTTGGGTGGACTCCATGACAAGTTGCTCTAAAGCAGGGTTGGCGAACCTACAGCACGGGTGCCAAAGGTGGGACTCGGAGCCCTTTGTGTGGGCCCCCGACACTGCTCCTTCACGGCCACCTGTACTCAGGTTAAATGGCTGTATTGGCACTTTGCAAAAAATTAGTGGGTTTTGAATCACAGTTTGGGCACTTGGTCTCTAAAAAGTTTGCCATCACTGCTCTAGGGCATAGTCATTCAGCATGTTGAGAAACCTGGTTTCTCTTTCTTGCCCCGAGCTCACATTGGCCCAGACAATGTGGGGATAATTGAAGTCTCCCATGATTACTATCCTGTCCTTCTTAGACACCTCCATGATTTTTCTCCTCATTTCAGTGTCTCCCTCAAGTTTTTGATCTGGTCAACAATAGCACACTCTCACTATCACATCACTCCTTGGACCTGCTAGTTTAACCCACAGTAATTCTACGGTGGAGTAAGACCCACCGTCAATCTCCATTCTGCTGGATTTTACCCCTTGTTTAACATAGATGGCCACTCCACCTCCAACCTGCCCCTCTCTATCCCTCCTATAATATTTATAACCTTGGATTGCAGTATCCCGCTGGTTCTCCGCATTCCACCAGGTTTCTGTTATGGCTATTATATCAATGTTTTCTCTAGCTACCAAATGTTCAAGTTCTCCCATCTTTGCTTGGAGGATTCAAGCATTTGCATAAAACCACCTGTACAGTGGGTCCTCCAAGAACATCTGCTTCTTTGTTCTTTTCTCCCCACAGTGTGTACTCAAGTACACACTTCCCAAAGCAGATACTGCCCAGCTTGTCGGCTTTCCCCCAGTTATCAGTTTAAAAGCTGCTCTACAGCCTTTTTGATGTTGAGTGCCAGCAATCTGGTCCCATCATGGTTCAAGTGCAACTCATCCCCCCTGAACAGGTTTGGCTTGTCCCAAAAGGTTATCTAGTTCCTGACAAATCTGAAGCCCTCCTCCCAACACCATCACCTCATACACGCATGGAGGCTTCTGAGCTCTGCCTGCCTGGTGGGTCCTGCATGAGGAGCAGGCAGCACTTCTGAAAATGCTACCTTGGAAGTCCAGACTACAATCTTCTTCCTAACAACCTGAATTTGGCTTCCAGGACTGACCACTTTGCCTTCTCAACATGCTTGCTACTCCAAAACCTTCTAACAGTGAGATTTTCTGACATCCTAGCTTAGCACTTTGTTCTTCAATTAATTTTTTTAATTGCCAGATTTTATGAACTTTAAACTTCAGAACCTGGAGCTGCTTGAAGTCCTTTGCAGGTGATCTTGCCTAGAATGGATGCTGCTCTTGGCAGGAACAATCTTGTGCAGCATGGCATTCTTTCCAGGAAAAAAAATACCATAAAAATTCTGAGTCATCCTGTGAGATTTCGAATGGCAGGAAAATTTTTGTTGAGAGAAATGTTATCACAATTTCCAACAGCTACAAGTGATGCAGCAAGGCTCACATCCATGTTCTGAAATGCAGCCCCTGGGTAACTAGAACCTTTGTCCAATGAGTGCATCCAAGATTGCAACCGCGATTAGATTTGGAATTTGCTTTAGAATCAGGTGACAGGCTAGCTCATGTAACATAATAATCTGTAGACACAGAACCAGAACTAACAATATACAGTGGAACCTTGTATAACAAATGGTTTGTATAACATAAAATCTGTAAAAAAAAAAAAATTCGGAGATAGGGGGAAATTTGCTTAACAGAATTCTCTATGGGGCGAATCCGTACAACATAAAAATTGTCGCGATTAGGCATTACTGTGTTTTCAATGCATTCCCTTAGGAAATTAGTATAAAGGGAAATTTGCTTAATATAATTTTATTTGGAATGAATTAATTCCTTTATACAAGGTACCACTGTATAACTTAAATTAATGGGAACCATTGCATTCAGAGAATATGGTGACTGCCAAAGGGTTTTGTTTTGCTGCCACCTGCTGGAGATCATATATGAAGCATATTTACCTTATAGATACGGAAATGACATTTTCCCACAGTACGAAAATTTATATAACAAATTTTGCAGGACAGTTTTATGAAGGGGAGGGAACCAAGTAACTGAACAGCTTGCTATGTTCTGCAAAGTGAAACAGAAGTTTCATTTAAAACTTGATGGCTTCTTGGCACTTCATAACATCAAGATCATTGGTAGTCCATGGGGTCCCTTCTAGTTCTGCAATTCTAAGATTCTGAAGCCCCAATGAGGTCTATTTCCAAGTTAGTACAGAATCATAATTCACTAGTTCAATAGTTCAATGCTGCAGCTGCAATTGTAGGAATGTTCAATGCATGGATTTAGTGGGACATTTTTCTCAGTTCATGTTTATTTGGTTTATAAAGAAATAAGGGGCTTGACCAAAATCCCAGTAATACCGAAAACCCATAGAACCCCTTTTAAAATACACACAAGGCTGGCATCATATGCTTCCTCTTTGCCTGCAATCAATATTGTACTTCTTGCTCCTTGTTCCAATAGCTTACCTGTAATTCCAGACTAGACTTTTACAAATGTGCCTCCGAACCCCTTGAATCCCTCTGTGATGTTGGGTCTTCCTGCCCCGTTGGGAACATAGTTCATCTGCTTCCAGTCTCTTATCATAAGAACATAAGAACAGCCTTGCTGGAACAGGCCACAGCCCATCCAGTCCAGCATTCTGTCTCACACAGATCACCATTTGCTTCAGGGTATTGCTTATGATTCCCTGCAAATGATATTGAGAGATATCCTGCCTCTCTCTCCCACCTGGAGGTTGTCCTTAGGCATCCATAATGATAGCCATTGATACCTTTGTTCTCCATGAACTTGTCTAATCCTTTCTTAAAGCTGTCAAGGCGGACAACTGTCACCGCTTCTTCTGGCAGGGAGTTCCACAGACCAGTGATCCTCTGGGTGAAAAAAAGTACTTTCTCTTATTTGTTTGAGATCTAGCACCCAAAAGTTTCAAGGAGTGCCCCCAGTTCTAGTGCTGTGCAGCACAGAAAACTTTTTCTTTATCTAGTTTATCTACCGTGTATGATTTTCTAAACTTCAAACAGGTCACCTCTTAGGTGAAGAGGCCCAGCCTTTGCAGCCTCAGATGGTAAGGAAGGTGTTCCAGTCCTCTAATCATTCTGGTTGCCCTCCTCTGCACTTTTTCCATCTCCATAATTCTGGAGGTATGGTGACCAAAACTGTACACAATACTCCAGATGGGGCCTCACCATAGATTTATAAAGAGGTAAAATGACACTTGCTGACTTATTTTCAATACCCTTCCTAATGATCCCTACCCTAGCATTGAGTTTGCTTTCTTCACTGCTGCAGCACACTAGGTTGAAACCTTCATTGAGCTGTCCACCAGGACACCAAGGTCCATTTCCTGGTTTGTTGCAGAGAGTTCAGACCCCATCAGTTTATAAACGTAATTGGGTTTTTTTGCCCCAGTGTGCATCACTCTGCACTTACTAATGTTGAAGCTCATATGCCACTGGTTTGCCCACTCCACAGGTTTCAAGAGATCCCTCTGGAGCTCCTCACAATCTCTCTCAGTTTTTACTACCCTGTATAATTTAGTGTTGTCAGCAAATTTGGCTACCTTGCTATTTACTCTTACTTCTAGATCATTTCTAAAGAGGTTGAAAAGCAGGGGTCCCCGAACTGAACCTTGGGGATCCCACTCTTTACCTTCATCCACTTGGAGAAGTGTCCATTTAGTGCTACTCTCTGTATCCTGTCCCTTAGCCAGTTGTCCGTTCACTGCTTTCTTGCTTCCAGCATATGATTGACTCCTGCCTCCAAGTTATATGCAGCATAACAGGCAGCCATTATTTCTCTTTGAAGGCCATCTGCTCTGTCCTCCCTTTCTCATCTTGCTTTCAGGGAATCTGCCTCCCCCCCACCCCATATTTCCCCCATGATTCTCAGGATGCATATTCTATCTCTTTTCTGCTGATACTTCTATTTCCCTTAACAGTTAGAATATTTGCAAAACAGGTCACAATATCACAACAACTCAGCCAACATTTGAGACTGTAGGCTAGCAGCAGATTGCAGCCAGGTAAGGTCCCCACATAATTCATTATGTGGAAGAATTGCTTGAGGAATGTTGGTTTGATTACCAAAAAGGAAAATAACCTCCTGTCTTTAAAAATGATTGATGCAATTAAAAAAAAACATAAATTCAATTGCCTAATAGAGAAGCTAGAGCAGTGGTGGCGAACCTTTTAGAGACCGAGTGCCCAAAAAGGATTCAAAACCCACTATTTTTTTCGCAAAGTGCCAATACAGCCATTTAACCTGAATACAGGTGGTTGTGAAGGGGCAATGTCAGGTGCCCACAGAAAGGGCTCCAAAAGCCACCTTTGGCACCTGTGCCATAGGTTCGCCAACACTGAGTTAGAGCTTTATTTATTTATTTATTTATTTATTTTATTTTATTTTATTTTATTTTATTTTATTTTATTTTTACAACTTATATGCCGCCCACTACCCAAAGGTCTCTGGGCGGCTTACAATAAGGAATTAAAACCGTTAAAACATCAAATATCAATAAATAATTAAAACAACAACAAATCCTTATACTAAAATCATCACACTAAAATTGCCATCAAAGGACCCAGAGTCTATGTTGTATCAATTAAAAAACTTCTGGAACAGGAAGGTTTTTACCTGGCGCCGAAATGTCATCAATGTTGGCGCCACATGGATCTCACTTGGGAGGGCATTCCATAACTTGGGGGCAGCTGCCGAGAAGGCCCTGTGTCTACAAGCCATCCCTCTCACCTCCTTGAGGGATGGCTCTTTCAAGTGGGCCCCCTGGCTTGATCTTAATTGCCGGGTAGGTTCATATGGAATGAGGCGGTCCTTCAGGTATCTAGGTCCTAAGCCATTTAGGGCTTTATATGTCAAGACAAGCATTTTGAATTGGGCTCGGGCAGCAACTGGTAACCAATGCAGGTTACCACTCTAAATTAATGCCAAAGTGTAAGCAGGAGTCTTCCCACCTTTTCCTACAAGAGAAATATTTGTAGACACAACTAGAAACCTCCAAGTTTGTGCCTATCCTTTTGTTACATAGAAGTCAACGGAATTGCCTTTGTATCATATCCACATGTGAGCCATGCTTTGTTTGGATCATATCCATAGTTTAAGAAACATGTAAATAAGCAGTGGATACATCATGTTAGCAAATGAAAATGTGGGTAAAAATACAAGTCGGGTAATGCAAAAATGCTTAAATAAAAATGAGTCTTATCCCAAATTCTGTAAAAATTTATTTTACCTTGAATGTCAAGCATATTACAAATAACAACAACAGTGGACAACAACAAACGGCCAGTTATAAAGCTTTGAGTAAGTGCAATAAGAGAAGGCCACTTCTTTTGCATTAATACTTTAAAACGGATCCAAACTCTTGACGGAAATTGTACAACGGAGATGATCAGAATGCCAACAGTGCTCTTGCTTGCATCTCATTTCACAAATTAAACAGAGACATGCCTTGCTTAAAACATACAGGGAAGCAGCGTAACAAAGACTGGGAGTCAGCCAGTAAGCTCGAAGCGTATCTTGTAAACGATTGTTTGACAACTGCAGTCCTGTAGCTCATAGCAAACATGGCACCACCGAGTTCTACAGTCAGAATGAAAAACTGAATTTTGGGTGTGTGTGTGTGGAATATGTTGTGCAAAGGTTTGCACTGCTGTTGTGGCTTATCTTTGCCAGCTGCTATCCCACGGCCAGAAAATCTGGATCAAAGTAAAATGCAGATTTCCCTCCAGAACAGTCACGTGGTTGAAAATGGTGTCCCTGTATCCCCACGGGTGCAGTTTAAAGAACTGCATATTTTGTGTCCCCACAAGCAGGAACCACAACACAGCAGAACAAAAAGGTTTTGATGTGAATTTTCCGAGTCCCCACGGACTCAAGTGCTGGTTAAAAAAAATCTGTATCAGAACTGAGACAAGCTTTGCACTACCTCGAAAACAGGTACAATGGACCCTTGTATAACAAACAGTTTGTATAACATAAAATTTGTACAACATAAAATATTCCAGAGATAGGGGAAATTTGCTTAACAGAATTGCCTAAGGGGCAAATCCATACAACATAAAAATGGGATCACTCTGTTTTCAATACATTCCTATGGGAAATTTGTATAAAGGAAAATTTGCTTAACATAATTTCATTTGGAACAAATTAATTCCTTTATACAAGGTACCACTGTACTTGCAAAATTTGCTGGGTTACATTTAAGTGGTCGTGGTCGCATTCTTTCCCCTTTAAAGTCACTGGTTGTGGGGACACAATTTTATTAACCGCATCTTCAAGCAGTTTGAAGCGGTTTTTAGTGGTCGTGGGATAGCAGCCACTATCTGGAGACCAACCTTCCCCCTAAGGTACACACCCACAAAGGGCTGCCTCAGTCATGGGCAGCTGTGCTGCTATTGACAGCCATATGCTTCTGTTTGCTGCTGGAACTCCACACGAGCTGGGTGGGGATAGGCTCCCGCCCACCACAGTCAGAAACGAGAGGAAACGCTGCTTTGGTTTGCTTGTTTGTTTTCAAGAAAGAAATGCACCTTGCCAAATTGCTTCAGGTGCCTCCGGAGGGTTTTTCCTCTTGTCCATCTACGTTTTTGACTGTCTCTTTGCGCACATTCATAGTACACAAGATAGTGATATTTATGTGAAGGAAACCGTGATAATATTAACTGTTGTTTTTAAAAAGGACTTCCGCCCATGCATTTCTGGCAGGAGGAGCATAACTGATGAACTTGGAAGCTCACAAAAACTGGTGACATTTGCAAACATCCGAAATAACCAACCACATTCCAGGGGAAACAGCATGCTGTCTAGGCCTATTCAGGCATTCAGAAAAGGGTTAATCTGTGTGAGCACAAGTGTGAATTCCAACCCCATTGCTGTCTCTACAGGAAGCAAGGCACTGTGCCTGCTACAAAGAAGGAGTAGGGGGGGTCAATTAACCCTTTTTTGAACACCTGAACACGACTTCCGAGTCGTCAGCCAAGTGCCGAAGGCTTCACAGTCATTTACATCTGATGACCAAGTACTGACTCAGCTTTGGGCAGAGTCAATAAAAATCTTGCATAACTGACTTCAAAAGGAAGGAAGTGTCATGGCCAAACCTCATCAGTGAAAGAAAGCATTCCCACTGATGTTCTGAGTCCTGGTGAAGCTCTAACATCAGACATAGCTGAAAGGAGTGAGACTTAAGTTAAGGATAACTAGCTTTTCATTGAATCAGGGAGCCTTAATGAAATTAACTTTTCATTGTTTCCGAAAAGCACAGCTAAATTCAACTGGATTGGGGCTTAGAGCTTTAATCAGACCAAAGGCCCCTTGGTTTTATATTCAACATGGAATCTTCTACCATATTACTTTACATACCAGAGGTACTTCAGTTCCTAGAAAAGTGAATTATTGCCAACCATCTTCCTGAGACATGAAAGATCCTAGAAGGCAAGCACCAGCCAAAGTCTGTCACCAACCCATTCCAGATTAATAATTTGGTCCCTTCCGAAATGGATCTCTGCCTACAATTACACTGAAGCATAAAGATGGGTCGCAAATTCCAGGTGGTCCAGTATGTCCAGGGATTCCAGGACTGCCGCGTTCTCCATCTTTACCTGGATCCCCACGCTCTCCAGGAGGTCCTTCTTTACTCATCCCAGGTGGGCCCTCGGGACCTTGGAAATGGAAGAAGTAGATAAATGGGGAAGGTTTAGTGTCCTCAGAACGCTAGAATGCGGATTTATCCACCTTCCTCAACCACACAAATCCTGTTTCTTCGTGTTGTAAGTCACACTGTGCTCTGGCCATGGTGACACATGCCCTAGTGACATCCCGTTTGGACTACCGTAATGCACTCTATGTGGGACTTCTGATGAAAAGTCTCAAGAAACTTCAACAGGTCCAAAATGCAGCAGCCAGATTGCTGACTGGGGCGGGCTACAGAGACCACACTACAACCCTACTAAAGCAGCACCACCGGCTGCCAATCAGCTATCGGGCACAATTCAAAGTGCTGACCTTAACTTACAAAGCACTATTTGACCTGGGTCCTAACTACCTCAAAGATCGAATCTCACAGTATGAACCAGCTCAGGGGCTAACATCATCAGGAGAGGCCCTTCTCTCCATCCTGCCACTATCACAGGTATGTCTCGTGGGAACACAGGAAAGGGCCTTCTCGGCTGCTGCACCCAGACTCTGAAACTCCTTCCCACTAGAACCCAGGACTGCCCCATCCCTGCTGTTTGCCCAGAAACAGGCAAAGACCTTTCTCTTCAGGCAAGCTTTCTCTGAATGATGGACTGCCATACATGGCTACACAGACTTGTGTTTATAACCAATTAAAACTTTGTGTTTGTATCTCTCCTTGTGTGATTACATTAACACTATGTTATCAATTGTTAGTTCCGATTCCTCAATAACTTTTAGATGGCCTATCATACATGATTACATGGTACAGTGGACCCTCGTATAACAAACGGTTTGTATAACACAAAATCTATACAACATAAAATATTCCGGAGATAGGGAAAATTTGCTTAACAGAATAGCCTATGGGGTGAATCCATACAACATAAAAATGGTTGCAATTAGGGATTACTCTGTTTTCAGTGCATTCATATGGTAAATTTGTATAAAGGAAAACTTGCTTAACATAATTTCATTAGGAATGAATTAATTACTTTATACAAAGTACCGCTGTATTTATTTATACTCTTTTCTTAACTGCTTATGTTCTCTTTTAGCTTTAATATTGTCCTTTAATGCTGTGAGACTCAATTCCCTGTTCTTAAACCTGAAAATGCCTTAATTGTACTGGACTCTATATTGTCCCCCATTACTGTAAGCCGCCTTGGGTCCTTTTTCGAGGAGAAAGGTGGGGTAAAAATACTAATAAATAAATAAATAAATAAATAAATAAATAAATAAATAAATAAATAAATAAAAGAGGCCCACTTCAGTCAGTGGGACTTACAGAAGAGATGACTCATCAAATCCCCACTGATTCAACAAACCTACTCTAGTTGCAACTTACTTATGAAAGCAACAGACTTTGATACTGATCAAAGCCAGGCAAATTATTCAAGAGCCAGTTTAAGGATCGCATCCTTAGCATGCTTGCATCACAAATTACTGAACAGCAAAAACAGCTGGTTTTTGTCAAACAGTACCTGGAGGTCCTGGAGGTCCCTGCATTCCAGGAACCCCGACTCCTGGGTTTCCATTTGCTCCATTTTTTCCTGGTAGCCCTGGAAGAGTCCAGACATATTGAATATACTGTCAGTAATGTTCAGATGGTGTAAATAAACCAAGACATTCTAAGGTGTTGAGAAATCTGGTTAAGATCTGTGTTAGCTAAAAGTACCCATTTGGTTGTGCAGGACCTATGTGTTTGAGGAGTGATTAGTTACGAAGCATCTCTCCATTAATTAATTAAATGGAGAGATGCTTCGTAATCAATCAGTGTATAAATAAAAATTAATTAATTTTTATTTATTTATACACTGCTAAGCTTAATTCAAAGAACAACTCCAGGCAGTGCAGAGCAACTGCATTAGGTATATGAGCTCAACTTGGTGTTTGAACAGCTTGGGGCAAACATATGAAGGGGAAAGAGGCTGTAGCCCTTCTCCCTTTGGCGTTGCTCTTCTCTTAGGTGGTTACTTCACGTCCTTCCTCGAGACGAGGTGAACTTGCCTCCGTGTTGAAATCGGTTTTCAATATGGATCGAGAAGTGGATTGAAAAGATTCCCGAGCTCCAGGACGGGAATCTCTCACCCCGCTTGGAGAGCAGTTCAGGGGGCGTGGTTGGGGTGAACTCAGATTGACCCCACAAGGATGTGAGGTTCCGTTCCTTCGAACTCGGATTGACCCCACAAGGACGTGAGGTTACGTTCCTTCGAACCAGTCTCCAGTGGGGCCGCGAACTGCAGCGAGAGGGACGTGAAGTATCAGCCTTATTACTGAAACGGACAAGAGACTCTCTTGTCTGCATGGAAGGATTCCAAGCAACCCTGCACCATCCCTTGTTCAGAACCACACAGAGAGCCTCCATGCACTGGAAGCATTCTTGGCTCAAGGGCCCTGCTCTCTATGTGTGAGACATAAAAACAAAGCAGGGGAGAAGATGCAGCTCCCCATTCCTCCTCATAGGTTAATCTGATCCGGACAGAACACTGGCAGCGCAGGCAGGATGCATAACTCTGTAATCAGATCCAAGTGTTCAGGATGGGGCTAAGCTCAACATGGGGAAAGGGAGCAGGCTAGCTCTGCTCTGCTCTCTTGCTGCTCTCTTTATATGGAGTGCTACAATCTGAGGGCGGGAGGGAATGTCCTTTATGCTCTTTCCAAGCAAGCAAAATCCCAGATTTTCCCCCCAGCTTTCTGGATCACACAGAGAGCCTCTCCACCGAGCAGTCTTTCCTTTTCCAGACTGTCCGCGTGAAGAACAAGGAGGTAATGGGACAGGAGTACATACTCCCTCTTCTGACGTTCAGATTTACTGCATACCTGTCAAGTCTCCTTCATTAGCCAGGAAATCACGTTTTTTAGGCATCTTTCCCGCCATCGTCCCGTAATAGTATTTTCTTGTCAATCTCCTGGATTTTATAATGGCATGGGGTTGCTGCATGGATGCCGCCATTTTGGGAGCAGCTATTGAGCATGTGGGGGGATACTGTGACCACAATCCCATATTTTCAAATCCAAAACTTGCCTCTGTTTGTGGTTTTTTGTTGTTGCTTTTTGGTTTTGGTTTTGTTTTATGCAATCATGAGCCCCTGTGGAAGGGGAAGGGAGGGGAGAGGTGTTTTGTTTGGTTGTGGTTTTTTTTTGCAACTGGGAGGGGAAGGGGGCACTTTGTGGGGGGGTTGCAATTGGGAGGGGAGGGGCCATTTTGTTTGTGTTTTTGTACATGTGTTTTGTTTACACCCCCCCCTTTCCTGGCTGGGGCCAGAGAAAACTTGACAGCTACAGTTTACCACTGATCCTTTACAACACCAGGGTAGGGCTTGTGTGAGTCCTTCCTCTGCTGCTGCCTCTTTCCCATCAGGGAACACTGCAGAAGCTCTTATCTATGAAGTGGTTGCCAAGAGATCCTACAGGTAAGTGTGAGTTAAAGTTATGGGGACTAAAAATATAAACAACTAGAGCTGTCAGAATCAAATATGGCTGCCATGTATATTCAGACAAAAATGTATTGTCAATTAAAGACATGCTGTACTAATTATAAATGACAGAAATGCAGGACTGGAGTGCCAGCCTTTAATAGCTAAAGTATCAGATTGGGATCAGAGGGTTCCGTGCGGGAATCCCTATTCTGATATGAAACCTACTGGGTAGCCTTGAGCCCACCACTCATTCCCAGCCTGACCCTCTACCACAGAGTTGTCATGAGGCTACAATGGGACGGGTGAGCTCTTGGCCCCTTAGAGGAAAGGAAAATATATTAATGTAATAGCTGATAGAGTTCTTCAAGGTTGAAGATTCTAGAATTCTCAATCAAGTTAATTCAGGGCAGAAACACTATTCCATATGCATTTAAGAGTTAGTGTACCACCAAATGCCATTTCTGGAACATAAAACAAGCAAAGAAAAAAAAACTGTGCCAGACCACATGTTGTAATCACCCGCTTATGTCTCCAGACTTTTTTTTTCTTAAAGATGTACTTAAAATAATCTAGTGGTTCATGGATATGCTGCCAATTTTCAAAAAGGCAAATGGGGAAGCAGGAACAGTAACCCAACAAGAATAATTGAATAATTGAGTCTTTAGTTCAGAAAGTTCACTTTAATAGGACTTTGAAGAAGACAGGTTTAAAATACAAATGGCAGCTATGAGATACTAATAAGTACCAGCCCATTGCCTATGGACTTTCAACTGTATGCGTAAGTGCTAGATGTTTTCTTAAAAGGGGATCTTTCCTTTGCCACAGCACTAAGGCATATGGCCATTATAACCTTTAATAAAAATAACCTTTAAACTCCAGAGCTAGAAGGGACCCTGTGAGTCATCAAACTGAGGCCTTCTCAAAGAGGCACAGTGGGGCATTTAACTCCCAACCTCTGTCTCTGCAGTCAGAGAGTGAGACCTAAGCCACTGAAACAAATAGAAAAGCAAAGTGATGCGAAGCATGCAGCTTATACAGTAAACTGCTCCGTAGTACAGTCACCCCCCGCCATTTTACGATTCAGGTACAGCGGTCCTGCTATATCGTGGGATCGCAGTACCTGGCCTTGGGGGCGCGTGGAGGGGGTGGCAGGGGTGGTCATATATCAATTGAAATGTATTGGCTCAATGCATTTCAATGGAGAAAATTTTCCCCATTGGAAAGCAATGTTTTCCTATGGGGAAAATTTCAATGCATTTCGATGTAGACGGCCCCCGACGAGAAGTCTCGGAGTGGTGCGGGGCGGGGGGTGGCGGGAGGTCAGATCCCCCTCCCGCCCTGGCGCGCGCTGGTCTGAGAAGTCTTGGGGCGCCGGGGGGGCATTCGCATCACACCGCGCCGCCCCCGCGCTCCTCCGAAAAGCCTCAGGGCCGCGTGGAGGGGGCGGTGGGGCGTGTGCGATCGTATGAAATGTATTGGCTCAATAGCAATGTTTTCCTATGGGGAAAATTTCAATGCATTTCAATGGAGACAGCCCCAGACGAGAAGTCTTGGGGCGCCGCGGCTGGAGGTCAGATTCCGCAACGCCGCTGGCGCACGCCGTCCCAAGACCTCTCGGACCGGCGCGTGCTGGCGGCGGCAGGGGGATCTGATCGCCCCCCACCCCACCCCCCGCTTCCACATATCGCTGATTTTCAGGCATCGCGGGTGGGGTGGATCCGAACTCCCGCGATAGGCGGGGGTAACTGTATTTAAAGCACTCTCCGGGTGGTTTACAAGTAATTATGCAGGCTACACAGTGCCCTCCCAGGCAAACTGGGTACTCATTTTACTGACTTCGAAAGATGGAAGGCTGAGTGAACCTTGAGCCTGCCACCTGGAACTGAACCCCAGGCCCTAAGCACAATTATGGCAGCAGTATGGAAGTTTTGCCATCGTGCCCCAAAGGTGTATGAATGAAGTCCAAAACGATACTTAGGTAATACCTTTATTGGACCCCAAGTATGTCTAAAGGGTTGAGGACACAGAAGTTAACTTTTGAGAAAGAGTTTTGTGGTTTGATACAGATATTACTCATCCTTGTTTCTAGACTCTAAAGGGCACTCTTGACGTCTCAGATGAGATTTCCTCACAATGGGAAACAGCCAACGGCTGACCTTATTAAAGCAATCGGCTCACTCAGGAGCCTCATGGCACAGTGGTTAAATGCCTATACTGAAGGTAAAACTGCGCTCACGACCTGGGGTTCAATCCCAGGTAGCAGGCTCATGGTTGATTCGGCCTCCCATGCTTCCGAGGTTGGTAAAATGAGTACCCAGCTTGCTGGGGGTGGGGGGAATGTGTAGTCTGCATACTGTAATTAAAACTGTAAACCACCCAGAGACTACTTGAAGTGGTATGAGGTGGTATATAAGCAGAACACTTTTCTTTTGTTTTGTTTTCCTTAAACCAGAACTAAAACAGATGTTATTCCAAATTCAATATAGAAAAAACACCCAAGTGGGGCTAATACAGCATTGGTAATGCATAAAAGAGAACCAACAGTGGTCTACTCCTATAAGAGTTTGCCTATGTCTACTGGGCAAGTGAGCAGTCACACATGGGGCGTTGAAACAAAAAGAGACAATCTCACCCCCTCATCCAGGGCTGGACTCCACAGCTCCAGAAGTGGATACTGAAGGCTGGCTACAATTAATTGATTTGGAAGCCACCATGGCCTCACAATCTGAGTGCCAACCCTTCAGGAATCTTTCAGAATGCAAGTGAAACATTTCTAATACAAGATTTAAGCTGCAATATGACACCCAGGAATTTCAGTGGGGCTTATTTCTGGTTAAACGATTAGGGACCACAATCCCAAGCTACAATCCTTCCATGCTGATCTGGGAGAACATCCCATGAACAGAACAGGATTTGCTTCTGAATAGGCACAGAGAGAACTGACCTATCAATTTTCTTAATAAGATGGGTTATGTTTTGTTGCTGTGTTTGGGTGTTTTTGTTTTTGCTGCTCTTGGGTTTTGCAACTCAAATTCAGAAGCTCTGCACAGAATAAAAATATATTTTTGGTGGTTTTCCTTTCTGTCCTTTGCAGATATTTTCCATATAATTGCTCTTTCTTGGCTCGTGAGAACTCTCATGAGAAAATGGCAAATTTTCCAGACTTTCCAGCTTAAAGCAAGGAACAAGCCCACCCCATTTCTTATGTAGGTGGAATAAAAATAAAGATGGGGAAAGTAAATCTGCCCTACGGCTCTGAAATTTCCCCTAGAAAATTGCCTGCATAAAACTGCAGTTCCAGGCAATAGTCACACAGCAGCAAATAATAACTTCAGCACATAATTAGGGATCACTGTTTTTAACTGCAGAAAATCACAAGGAAATGTAGAGTGTGACGCCTTTTGGATGGAACCTCTCCTTTCTCTGAGTACAAAGTCTCCCTTCAAGTGTTCTAATGCGTATGATCAGTGGAGACTGAAATATAAAATTAATAGGCCTTGGAAATATGTTATTGCATTTGTCTCATTGTCCTGTTAAAAGTAAGCAGATATGTACAGCCACTGTAGAAAAATGGTTATTTTTATAGAGCAGTGCTTTGTTTTTCTTTTATTTTTTTGTAACAATGATTCAATGCAATTTTTAAATACAAAATTCTTCTTTGGGATAAAAATAATTCCAAGTCCTACCCTGGCAGCCCATTGTGTGTGTTGGGGGGGGGGCTCCAATGACTCAGGGGTTGATTAACCATTAAGCACAATAAGCACGTGCTTAGGGGCATCAAGGGAAGAGATGGCACCACAGAAATTTTCCATAGTTGAATTTACCATGGTCCATGGGCCTCTTGGTGCAATACTGCAAATGGTGCAGCTCAACCAGGAGCCGCAAAAAAAAAAACGGACCCCACATTAAATGAAAAAATTACATACAGATATATACAATAATAACAAGAGCACTTAGAGAGTGTAGACCTCCACCAAGGGTTATTTATTTATTTATTTATTTATTTATTTATTTATTTATTTATTTATTTATTTATTTGATTGGTTGGTTGATTGATTTTTATACCGAATTTCTGGCAGCAAGGTCCCTCTGTGAAATCTAAGGGAACCTCCCCGCCCCATATATGAAATCAGGGGAAACTTGTATGCAGTCAGTTGTCCACTGAGAATGGGACTGTGCAGGGGCGCTAGTAGCTCACTCAGCATCCCGCATGCCAACAGGGAACAACACACATGCTAACGTTGTAACTTTGTGTCGGGATCTGGCCTACATGGCCCTGGTAACTGGAGGTAGAGATGGGCACGACCAGGAAAAATGACGTTTCGAGTTGTCGTGTGTCGGAGCCGGCCCGTTTCGGCTTGTTTCCGTTTGTCATGAAATTTTTCAAAAATTTGTTGTTTCGTTTGTCGTCTGTCGTTAGTACTGGTTTGGGGGGGTAGGGTAGCGGGCTCCTGGAGGCACCTCTCTGGGGTGGATGCCTCCTTTGGCCCCCTACAAAGGGAAAAGGAAGAGTACATGACCGTGTAGCCATTGCGTACCAATGGGCACTGGCAGAGGCACCTCTCTTTTGGGTGCCTCTAGCTCACTAAGAAGGACAGCATACTGGCGTACAGAGTTTTTTGGAACTTTGGACTGGTGAGCGAGGTGAGAGAAGAATGCCTCTGCTGGGTGCCCTCTGACTCACTAAGAAGGACAGTGTACTTGCGTGTACTGCAATGCGAGTACAGATCTGGCTTAGGGTTGGGGTTAGGGCAAGGGCTAGGCTTAGGGTTATTACGGGTAAGGTTAGGGTGAGTTAGTGGGCTGCACCTCTGGGTGCCTCTGACCCAATAAGAAGGACAGTATTCTGGCATATGGGTTAGGGTTAGGGTTAGGGCTAGAGTTATAGTGGGCTTTTTATGCCCGACTGGCACATCCCAGAAGTCTCAGTCAAAACCTGGCCAAGTGGCCATGCGATTGGTGGAATGGCTCCAAAAATTTGCATGGTCCCATCCCATGGCCAGCCCATCATTGCGCAGGTGTAAAAAAATAAAAATAAAAATAAAATAAAATCAATGGGATTGGAGACAGATGTTTATTGCAAGAAAAACCCACTGCTGCTACTGTAAAAATTCAGGCAGTTAAAATGCCTAATTTTCGCATGTTTCTGTGTGGTGCTTTGGTGGGTTTTTGGACCACGATTTCAAAAAAAAATATTGCGGTCGCTATTTTGGATCCCCCCGCACCGCATGGCATGGCGAGACGACAAGGATGCCCCCCACCAGAGCAGCCCAGGACAGGAGAGGGGGGGAGGCCGGGGACCCCCCCCCCCAGAAACCACCCCTCTGGTAGGTGCCCTCACTCAGGCAGGCATATTTTCGCCTGCTTTTTTGGCCGGGAATCGGGTTTTTTTTAAAAACTTTTTTTCTGTGCCACTTGGCATCGCGCGATTGCCGCAATGCCATGAACGACAACGACAAATCAGACCCAATTTTTCTTTTATCAGTTCGAGTTCGAGTTCTGACAGCTTAATTGTCGTTACCGTTTCCGTTGCGTAATGGAAATGAGGAACGGAAACGGAAACGAGAATTTCGCCAAGTCGTGCCCATGTCTAACTGGAGGATCAGGGCCAGCCTGACCCAGGAATTGCCTGGTGTTTACAGGCTCAGGCCCTGCCCTGAGCAGCAGCTACTAGGCCACTCATGAGGCCCACCTAGAAGCCTGGAGGGGAAGGCCTATTTAAGGATTGGTTCTCCCCCCCCTCAGACTTTGCCTCAGGAACACAAGTGTCTGAAAGAATTGCTGAAAATGAAAGTTTAGTGGACCATGGTGATGGTGGTGAAATTATTCTGTCTGCTAAAGATGAAGTAAATCACAACGTAGCAAGGATTCAGGCCCTACAGATATTTTGGACTGCAACTCCCAGAATTCCGAGCCTTTATTGCCAGTAATAAAGGACTGTGGGAGTTGTGGTCCAAAACATCTGGAAGGTTAAAGGTTCCCCACTCCTGAGTTAAAGGGTTAATAACTTACTTCCACATAGAAGTCTACATACATAGAAGAAAATAGGGTGGCAGGAAAAGTCTGCAAACTTTTGACGTTACACATTTTAAAAGACCATGTCATTGATCCAAAGAAGTATTGAAAACTGTAACAGGCTGAAAATTTCAAAAATGGAGAAAGAATAAGTCCTATTTAAACATGGAAGAGTAAATCAACTTGGCAGATGCATTAAGCACCTGCCAGTTAATTAACCCTTGAAAAATAGCAGGAAACGCATCAACGGAAACAGGTAAAATGTTTGGAGTGAATGCAGTCTTTTCTTTTGCTAGTTTTTACAGATGACCCTGGCTCACACTAGATAGCAAGTCAATGAGGCAGAATTCTGAGTCACCTGGATAATGCCAGATTGCTCACAGACCAACCAGCGGTGTGAAAAGCGTCTGAAAAATCAACTGGAGAAGAATGAGCCTTGTACTGCCATCATGACAGAAAGGAAGATGCTGAGGAAAGATGTATTAGGAGATCACTGCATATATGCAGTAGAGTGCTGGCACATGCTCCCTCCCAGAAATCTACTCAGCTCTATAACATCTTTAGTGTAGTCTTTGTGCAGTCAGAAGTTGCACAGGTAAGAGTCACAGACACCACACGAAAGTTACCTTTTGCCCCACGAGCTCCTGGGTGCCCAGGAGCTCCTGTCAGACCTGGAACACCGTCGTTTCCTTGCAAGCCAGGAAAACCCCGAGGACCTTGAGGGCCAGCTGGACCTGGTGGACCGGGAGGTCCCATGGCGCCAGCATGAGACTGGCATTGGTCACAGTGCGGTAGCCTCCCATTCCGAAGCAGCGTAGGCAACTGGGCTGAGGAGAATTAGGACAAACATCCTTTAGAACAGTTCAGGCCATAAGGGATCATGTAATTACAGTCGTCCCCCACTGTTTCGCATTTCATATACTGCGGTCCCAGTATATCGCAAGATTGCAGTATATGAAACAAACAGCTCCTGGGGTAAGCTTCACGGGCCTGTTTGAGGCCTCCTGCACTTACCCCAGGCCTGGTGCTGCCCCAAGCTGGCCTCCGACGGGCTTTCTGGGACAACCAGAAGTGCCTTCCAGATCACCCAAAACCACTTCTGGGGCCTCCGATGGGCTTCCTGGGCCTGTTGGAGGCCCTAGAAGTGGTTTCTGGAGAACTGAAAGTGACTTATGGAAAACTGAACGTTACATCTTGATCACCAAAAACCACTTCTGAAGCTTCTGACAGGCCTAGGTCGGAAGCCCATTTGGGGCAGTGCCAGGCCTCAGGTAAGTCTCAACCTCACCCAGCATCTGCCTATCGCGGATTTTCCATTATCACAGGTCAGGTCAGGCCCCTAACCCCTACAATAGGTGGGGGATTACTGTATCATCAGATTTCAAAGTCCACTGAACCTCAAACTGGATGAAATAAAATGAAAATATAACACATGATAAGTCCAAGTGTGGGTCAAGTTTATCTGAGCACCTTCAGATTCCTCCAATTTCAATGAGACTGACGTTATATTATCATTTCCATCCCCTCGAAATCAGTAAAAATAAAATGCCCTTAATTTGGCAAGGATCATACCCACATTGTATAATTTACAAACTCCTACCCACCGGTCATTGAGCCACATTTCAACTGGGTTAAGAGCACAAGGTAGGACCGAAACAAAATGAGTAGGAAAATACGTAAGTCTTACTAATCTGGCATTCAGAAGCTCAACTTCGTGCGAGAGCTTAAAAATTCAACTCCATGCAACAGTTTAAAAGCCCATAAAGCCTAATACACTTCCATGTTTTTAACAGCCTTTAAACCCGTCAGTAATCAGAAATAAGAGCAGAAGAAGCTCATAGACCAGGTGGGGGTGAACTCATGGTTTACACTGAATTGACTCTGTGGGTTAAAAAATGCCCCATCCCTATTTTGTTTGTTTGTTAAATTTATATACCACTCCATCTAGCTACACAGCTACTCTGGGCAGTTTGAGGTCTAGCTGCACATGTAAGCAAATTGCACAGGAGCATCCAAGCCAGCTGGCTACAAGGCAACGGTAGCAGTTGGGGACTCACTTCTCAGCACATCTGCGCAAACCTGCCGAATAAAGTCTTCTGAGAAACCTCTCCCCTGAAGTGGACATAGAAGCATGGAAAAGATTAAAACAGGCTCATTCTGAAGTTCAGCTGACCAAGCAGGAGAAGGAGCACATGCTGTATCAGGGGGCATACATACAGGCTTTCCATCGGACCCAGATGCTCCCGGAGGCCCCCTCTCTCCTTGTGCTCCCCTTGGGCCAGGCAGGCCTACCAGACCATTCACTCCGGGTTCTCCCTTTTGTCCATTGATGCCTCGAATACCAGGATCTCCCTTCTCGCCTGTCTGAAATGCAAGGAAAAAAGCAACCGCTGCACTCCCTGTAGCCATACAATGCTCGCTAGTTTTATTACATTACTGTCGGTTTCTTTTCACTTGTCCTGGAGTGCATCTAACATTACCCAGTTAGAGCAAGTTTAATACAACTTGTCATGGTTGCATGGAATCTCTTGTTTGCTTTGGGTCAAAGGAGTATACTGAGGTTCTCTAGCAGAAAAACATGTCACCGGCCTACAGATCCCCAGGATTCTGCAGAATGAGACCACATTAAAGTGATATCAAACTGCAGTAACTGTGCAGTGCTAATATCTATTCTTGCTGAGTAATGCTTGTGTCTTGTGACTTGCCATGAGAAGGTTCTACCCTCAAGGGCAGCTTTAAAATATTTCATTAATATTTGTTGTGAGTTTTACGGGCTGTTTGGCCGTGTTCTGGAAGTTTTTCTTCCTGATGTTTCGCCAGACTCTCTGGCTGGCGTCTTCAGAGGGCAAGGAGCTCAGGGAACTAGGAGTTCTCTCTGTGCTCTGGGTTCTCTCTGTGCTCTGAGCACAGCATTCTCTCTGTGCTCAGGAAACTAGGAGTTTCCTCTTTGCCCTGTGAAGTTTCCTCCTTGCCCTCTGAAGATGCCAGTCTGGCAAAACGTCAGGAAGAAAAAACTTCCAGAACATGGCCAAACAGCCCGAAAAACGCACAACAACTATCAGATCCTGGCTGTGAACCCCCCCCTCCCCCCCCCCCCCCCCCCCCTCCCCCCCCCCCCCCCCCCCCCCCCCCCCCCCCCCCCCCCCCCCCCCCCCCCCCCCCCCCCCCCCCCCCCCCCCCTTTTTTTTCCCAGCCTTCGAGAATACATTTAATTAATACATTAAAATTCATGCACCAGGACAATAGTTAACACTAGCAATGGAGAGACCGGAGGGCAGAGGGGCTACATCATCCAAAGCCCTCCTGGGCTCAAGACAGAAGGGTAGGAGGAGGAACAACCTTGCTCCCCCCCCTTTGTAAACACGGGCTTGGAGGCATTTTCTGCTCATGGAGCAAAAGTAGCTGATACCAACAAACAGTTGCTACATCCACTCAAACAATTTTTGGGCCAGATTAAATGTTAATGAGAATACACAAGGACCGAACTTTCATCTTACAGCATCTCTGTTCAAAGTAGGGAGGATGGCAAGGAAATTTGCCTTAGCAAAGTTTTTCAGATGCGTTTGTCCCGTTTTTGGTATTCTCCTAAAGAGAATCGTTGACCTATTTTTCATTTTTCTGCCATAATCAGATTCCTTCCTCCCTTTTTAAATTATACACAGGTAAAGAGGCAGAACTGAAAACATGTACATTCAAAATATGCACAGAAACAAATACAGTGGACCCTTGTATAACAAACAGCTTGTATAACATAAAATTTGTACAACATAAAAATTCTGGAGATAGGGGAAATTTGCTTAACATAATCTCCTATGGGGAGAATCTGTACAACATAAAAATGGGGTTGCTCCATTTTCAATGCATTCCTATGGGAATTTGTATAAAGGAAAATTTGCTTAACATAATTTTATTTGGAAGGGAGTGGAGAGAGCACAACAGAGTGCCTCCTCACCCAACAGGAACTGGAAGCATTCTCCATAAGGGGAATTGGTCCAGTAAACAGAGGATACTTACATCTTTAAGCAAACTATTACAGAGATCGGACAAATTGATTTAAACTACATAAAATATCTTCAAGGTTCACGGAGGCTGACCAAGATAAAACTGGACTTCCATAAGCCAACCATCTCTCTCATGTTATTCCAGATGAAAAAATTTCTTAACAAATTCTCTATAGCCCCCAAAAGAGTATTTTCTACTCCAGAGCATGAGGTCATGAAAGAACCACTGGATTCAACTGAAGGACTGCTTGCACAGGCACAGGCTTGTAGCTCCCTTCCTAAAGGGGAACATCCACAACTCAATCCTACTAGTCACTCACTCCTCTGGGACTACCATCCTTCAGCTAAGCTCAACCAGTCAGGTGCAAACAGAAGCTTGAATGCTCAAATTAATCTTAAGGAATTAACATCTTGCCTTGGAAAGTCCCTCCAACAAATTGAAATCTTTCCTAGGCCCCCTAAGAAAATCAGATATCTCAACAGCTCCCACACCTCTGGGATCCCAAAACGTCTGCTCAGCACAGGATCCATTAGACTCCTTCATTTCCCCTTTTGAAATCAATAACCCAACAAAGCCATCTTCAGAGTCAATAATGGAAGAGCTTCCATTAGACATAGTTCAGTCTCCTGCATGTGAACCTTCACCACATGAGAGAGCTGATATACTCTCACTTTCTGTTCAACCCCTGGCAGCAGCTCTAAGACAACATGATTCTGCTGAACCACCCCCTTGGGAAATCAACTTACAATTGGATCTTGACAATGAGGTCTTATCACAGGAAGATCTTACAACCCTAAGAGCACTCTCTGACCAAAAGCGACAATCTATTCTCAGAAGGATTGAGCTGCTTCGACAAGAATTATTGAAACTAAATGGGTCCTCTCAATCCAAATGTCCCATGGAGTGTATAGCCCCCTTTCAAGAGCATAGAAGGGAACATCCCAGGAAACAGTCAATCTTAGCTGAGATTCACATGGGACCTGACCCTGTCTCTACTTTTCCTCTTTGCTCTGTCAATGCCTCGTATGAGAACACAACTCCAAGTATTAAAAGGCCAGCCATTGCCTCTGAGGGCCTTTTTACACGACCCCTAAGATCCGCTGGCCACTTAAATTCGGACCAGAGATCTTAGGGGTTCCTCGCTCTTCCTCTGTCCCCACCCCCCTCCGCACTTCCTGGTTGCTGGCTGCCTGAGGGACGGAGAAAAAAGAAAGAAAAGAATGCCTTCTTACCTCCGTTTTGTTCCGGGCAGCATTCAGATCTCTTAAAGGGGCGGGGCGCAAAAAAAGAACAAACGGAAGCCAGGAGAACCCCGCACTCACTATCCTTACACCGGATCAAATATTTGTCACCTCCAAAAAGCAGGTACAAGAAAATTGCTGTTTGTTCTTGCTAAAGTGGGCAGGGTTGCACTTAATTGTCTGCAAAGTCCGGAGCTGGTGGGTAAAAAATTTTAAGGTCCGGACCTAGCAGCCATTTGCGGCGGAGCTTAGGGGTCGTGTATAAACGCCCTGAGAGGACATCTCCCAGTTCTGAGCAGCTTAAATATTTGCCATCCTTAAAGGCTGTTAATCCAACTCAAACTTCAATAAATCCGTGCTGGGACATTCAGTCTTCTACCAAACTGGATAACCCTACTGAATCCTTACTTGCCAATGATCCTCATTTTGTCTCTCATGTGGCATTGATTCACTCAGCCTCTACTTCTGAGACACAGGACCAACGTGCCACCTTCAATTTCAGGCCTCTGTTGGACAAACCAACAACTGAGGAAAACGAGTTAGGACCAGAGTACTCGGCATCCTCCGCTTTGATGGAGGAAATACCAATACAGTCACTTAATCATCAGGATATCACAAAATCCCCTCCAAGATCATCCTCTCATTTACTAGCTCACAGTTCATGACAGTCGGAGGACCACCATATAGTCTCCCTTTTAACTTGGAACGTGGCTGGGTGGTTCTCTTTAATTAGGGATCCTTCCATCGGAGACTATTTGCTTCACCATGACATTGTACTGATCCAAGAAACATGGACTGCTGATGAACTAATTCTGAATGGATTTACTACCTTTTCATTGGGGGCAGTGCCTGGCGCCAAATATGGAAGAGCAAAAGGTGGTTTGGGGATCTTTGTTTCCACGACGCTACATGCCATTTCAAGGCCTCTCCCCTCACTGAATTCATGTGCCATGGCAGTACTAGTTCAATTCAAGCAGCACTCCTTGATTCTAATTAATGTTTATATGCCACCCGTTAGGAAGATTGCCCAGCTTAGAAGTCTCTGGGCTGAGCTAGAATCATATGTTGGGGATCTTATAACTCAAAACCCTAATGCATCAGTAGTTCTGGGAGGAGACTTCAATGCGAGGCTGGGTCCTGACGATCACACTCTATATACAGCCTACAAATGCATTCCCCCCGATCATGAATATACTGGCTCCCTTCTCCCCCGTCTTTTTAAGAATCAGAAATTCAACTTTGCAGGCCTTTCTTTGGCCCAGCTAACATATAGATCTAATCTCTTCATCCTAAATGGTACTTCTACAGGTGACTATCCAGCTGAATTTACCTACATATCTGGATCCAAAATGAGCACTATTGATTATGTATGTGTTTCCATGGATCTTCTTCCCTACGTTAAAAACTTACAAGTACTTCCTAAATTTGACAGTGATCATCTCCCCATTTTGCTTCTCCTAAATGCTTTTACTCAGGAAGTGCACACTGTCACTCACTATCAACCTAACATAACTCCTTCAGGAAGAACTTATCAGCGTATCAAATGGTCCTCTGTCTGGAACCAAAGAATCTCTGAAATGTTGGCATCTGATCATCTATTGGGACTGCACCTTAACTTGTTATCAGCAAAGACACCAGAGGAATCTTTGGAGAATTATAACATCTTGATTCAAGAACTAAATAAAGAATTTAAAGCTAACAGAACCGCATCTTGGAAGCGACATCATTTCCACTCCAAACCTTGGTTTGACAAGGAGTGTGTAGATGCTAAAAAGGCTCTAACTGCTACTTATCAACTCTACCTATCTAGTAGAGCTCCATCGGCTGCACAGGATCTTCTTTTGCAAAAGAAAAAATATAAACAACTTTTAACACATAAGAAAAAGATTGCTACCCAAAATAATTGGGCACGGCTAATACAAGCAGCTAAAAGAACGGGTTACCTACCTGTAATGGTAGTTCTTCGAGTTACGCCTCTGTGAATTCCCACTAATGGGTTTCCTTGTGCGCCTGCGCAGCATCCGGACCTTCTAGAGTCTTCCTTCCAGCTCCTAGGGACCTCCTCCTGCCCCTACTGGGCATGCTCCGGGACTCCCGCGCCTCAGTTCCTCAGATGTCCGCCGCTGCAACGAGAGAAAGAAAGAGAGGCGTGACGGACAGAGGGGAGGACGGGCGGGGAGTGGGAATTCACAGAGGCGTAACTCGAAGAACTACCATTACAGGTAGGTAACCCGTTCTTCTCCTTCGTAGCCTCTGTGAAATCCCACTAATGGGAGATTAGCGAGCTTACTTACTGGCGGTGGGCCGTCACGGCAAGGAATAAGAGAGGACAGCTCTGCCAAAGGTGGCATCATACCTGGCCCGTACGTCGAGCTTGTAGTGTTGAGCAAAGGTAGACGGGTTGGCCCAGGTCGCCGCTCTGCATATATCTTGCAGGGGGACCCCTTTAAGGAATGCGGAAGAGGTAGAGACGGCTCTGGCGGAGTGACCTCTCGGGGTGACCGGTAGAGGGGTGTTGGAGAGGTGGTATGCCAGTCGGATGGTTTCGACTATCCACCTGGAGATGGTTTGTGATGTTACCGGGAGTCCCTTAGTCTGTCCGGAGGTGGAAATGAATAAGCGAGAAGAAGCTCTGAAAGACTGAGTCCTAGAGGTGTAAAATAAGAGAGCTCGGCGCACGTCTAGGGTGTGTAGCGCTCTCTCTAGGTCACTGTCCGGTGAGGAGAAGAAAGTTGGCAGGATGAGCGGTTGACTAAGATGAAAGTGGGAGACCACCTTGGGGAGGAAGGTGACATCCGGGTATAGGGTGACCTTATCCTGGAAGAATTGAAGGAACGGTGGGTCTATCCGCAGTGCTGCTAACTCCGACGCCCTGCGAGCAGATGTGATGGCAAGGAGAAAGGCAACCTTCAAGGACAGGATGTGTAACGGCACCGTAGCCAGTGGCTCAAAGGGTGGCTTCATGAGCTTCCTGAGGACAAGCGTCAAGGACCACTGGGGCGGAACGGGGGATCTGGTGGGTCGAAGGTTCATCGTTCCTTTCAGAAATTGCTTTACTAATGGGTTCCGGAAAAGGGAGGCAGAAGGTGAGTCAGGTGGTTGATGGGCAACCACGGCTGCGAGGTAGACTTTCAAAGTGGAGTGAGCAAGGCCCCTGTTAAACAGGAGTAGGAGGAAGTCCAGAACGGCGTCTAACGTAGTCGGGGAAGAGTCCAGATCGTGTTCGGCAGTGAACTGTAGGAAAGAGTGCCACTTACTCGTGTAGAGCGTCATAGTCGAAGATTTACGCGAGTGATGGAGAACTTCGCCTAGAGAGAATGGACCAGCCATGCTGTGAGGTGTAGGGAATCTAGGTTGGGGTGGAGGAGGCGACCCTCTTCTTGTGACAGGAGGTCTAGGCGCTTCGGGAGGTGGATGTACTGGTGGGACATCCTCTTGAGGGTGACAAACCAATGCTGTCTCGGCCACCAGGGTGCAATGAGGATTGTCCGCGTTCGCTCCTGACGGAGTCTGATCACCGTCCTGTGGAGGAGGGGGAGAGGTGGAAAGGCGTAGGCGACCATCCCCTGCCACGATGTTGACAAGGCATCTCCCAGGGTGTGCGACCCCTGGCCCGCTCTTGAATAGTACATCGGGCACTTGGCGTTGGTTGGGGAGGCAAACAGGTCGACGGTCGGCCTCCCCCATAGGCGGCAAAGCCAATTGAAAATCGGCGTGGAGAGGGTCCATTCGTGGTCGTTGTAGGGGCGTCTGCTGAGCGTGTCTGCCGTGGTATTGTCGTGGGAAGCTATGTGGACCGCTGTGAGCAAGACGCGGTTGTGGTAGCACCAGGTCCAGGTGTCCATGGTCAGGTGTAGTAGCGACCGAGAGCGGGTGCCTCCTTGTTTGTTTATGTAGTGTTGCGCCGTAGTGTTGTCTGTGATTATGAGGACAGATTTGTTCCTGACCAGTGGCGCAAATGCCTTGAGAGCGTTGAATATCGCCATCAGTTCCAAGAAGTTGATGTGGCGTGCTTTGAGAGGAGCTGGCCAGGTTCCATGCGTCTGTAGCTTGCCGCAGTGGGCTCCCCAGCCCGTGGTGCTGGCGTCTGTGGTGATGTGTATTGTCGGGCAGGGTTGCTGAAACGGTCGGCCGGTCTGCAGATGTTTCGGGGTTGCCCACCACTGGAGAGCTAAGTGAAGAGAAGGGGTAACCTTGAGTCTCTTGGAGGGACCGTGTCTCAGAGGGTGGAATCTGGATAAGAGCCATGCTTGTAGGGGTCTGAGCTTGAGCCGTGCGTAGGGCAGCACAGATGTAGTGGACGACATCAGTCCGAGCAGATGTTGCGCTACACGAGCAGTGACAGTGCCTCGAGGCCTGAAGTGTTCGACCGCTCTGTGAATCTTGCTGGTTCTGTCTGACGGTAGGAAGGCCATAGCCTTCGTGGCGTCTAGGATGGCTCCGATATATAGTACGGACTGGGTAGGTCGAAGGGTGGACTTTTGCAGATTTATGGTGAGGCCGAGCGAGATAAGAAATCTCATGGCGAAATGAACGTGTCTCTCTGCCTTGCTTTTTGTAGGCGAGACGATCAGCCAATCGTCGAGATACGGAAATACGTTGACGCCCTTCAGCCGAAGGAACGCAACTACCGGGGCAAGGCACTTCGTGAAAACCCTCGGGGCGGTGGAGAGGCCGAAGGGGAGAGCCTTGAATTGGTAAGTGTCCTTGCCTACGACGAAGCGTAGGTACTTCCTGTGGGAGGGTCGTATCGTGACGTGAAAGTATGCGTCTTGGAGGTCTAAGACCGTGAACCAGTCTCCCTTTTGGAGCAGAGGTATAATAGACTCCAGTGTAGTCATCCTGAACTTCTTCGGTTTGATGAACAGGTTGAGTGCCCTGAGGTCTAATATAGGACGAAGCGAGTCGTCTTTCTTTGGGATGGTAAAGTAACGCGAGTAAAACCCGTAGTATCGTATCGTGTGGCGGTACGGGCTCGATGGCATCCTTTTCGATCAGCGACCGTACTTCGCTTTCGAGGGCGGGTGAGGGCTGTGTGACGACAATTCTCCCGAGCGGGGGCCATCGGTGAAATTCTATGGCATAACCCTCGCGTATGATAGTGAGGACCCAAGTGTCCATTGTGATTGCTGTCCATTGGGGGAGAAAGGGGCACAGTCGAGCGTCTCCGTCCAGTGGAGTCATGCGGGAAGCAAGGTCAGGATGCCTGCTTGGGCTTCCTGTCGTAGCGCTTTGTCGATTGAGAGTGGCCAGGGCGCTGTTGGTTTGAGCGATAGTAAGGAGAAGTGTGGTATTGAGGCTTACTTCGCTGTTGGTTGCGCTGAGCCGAAGCCTGGTATGGGCGTCGCCATTGGTAAGGAGGCGGGCGTGCAGCCTGTTGAGAGGTGGAGCCCTGGTATGCGTAAGAGCTGGCAGTTTTGCGCATTTTGAGGATATTGTCCAGAGACTCATCCGTGGTGGCTGCAAAGAGGCCCTCGCCATCGAATGGAGCACCCTCGATTCTATTGCGAGCATCATCTGTGATGGTAACAGTGCGAAGCCATACATGACGGCGCAGAAAGATAGCATTGGCTAGTTGTCTCGCTGAGGCATCAGCTATGTGACAGGCAGCGATAGTTTGGTAGTCAAGTAATGTTAAGAGTTCTGTGTGGGCGGCAGTGAGTCTGGCCTTGGCATCGTCTGGAAGGTGGTCAAACACTGGTAACATCTCGAGGAGGAGGTGTCGTGAGTAGGCTTCCATAGCACAGAGGTGGTTAGTGGTGCGAAGAGAAAACGAAGCCAGGGAGTATTGCTTCTTGCCCATGAGGTCAAGCTTTCTCCCTTCCCTGTTGCTCGGCGTTGTGGTCGAGGTATTCTTTGCCCTGTTTTGGGTGGCGTTGACAATCAGAGAATTGGGCAAAGGGTGGCGTGCCAGGAATTCGACCTCGTCCCCGTGCGTACGATATAGGTTATCAGTACGTCTGGGCATGAGTGGAGTGGCAGCTGGCTTAGTGAGGGAGGCCTTTGCCAACTGCAGGAGCGAAGGGATGAACCCTAAGCGCAGTGGCGGGTTCTTGTGTTTCCTGAGGTGGCCGAAGAATTTGCAGGAAACTTTCGGATCGGGGAGCTCCACCTGCAGCTCCATAACCTGCGCTACTTTGTTGATAATATGCGAGTAAGTAGAGAAGTCCTCCTCTGGTGAGGCTACTAGTGCGTCTCCTGCTTCCGACCCTTGGGTCTGTTGATGTTCTTGGTTGGTATGCGAAGAATGTAAAGATTGGCTGTCATCATCAGAGTGGGCCAGCAAAGATCTGTCCATTGAAGCTGGCGACATGGATCGCTGTCGACGTGAGGGGCTTACTATAGGGCGCTCTCTTGGCATAGGATCAGCGGATCGCTGTCTAGATGACCGGGAGGCGATGGGAATGTCCGCTGATACCGCAGCTCAGACTACCTCGGTAGCGTGTGAATGTGCTTCTCCTGGTGTTGGCGTGCGCGCCCTCTGAGAGCGGTGACGATGACGGGGGGCGCGGCGATGTCGTTTAGGCGTCGGTGAACGGGAGGTAGAGGACGAGCGGCTACGGTGTCGCCTATCTGAGCGTGATGGCGAGCTAGCGGAGGAGGAGGAGGAACGGTAACGCTTGTGTTTTCGACTCCTCGATATGGAGGCGTGCCGCTTTCGACGTCCCCGTTCTCGTCGCTTTGACTTTTTGGAGCGGCGCGAGGCTGCTGCTCTTCCCTCGTCCGTAGTGTCTCCACTGGACGAAGTGGAGTTAGAGTCAGAGGTGGAATAGCGCCTGTCTCGGCGAGAGCGCTTGTGCGGCGAGCGGGAGGAGCGGCCAGCCGTCCGTCGATGGCGAGGGGAGCACGCTCGCTGTCGAGAATCCTCCACCGCTGTCGTGCGGGACACTGTCTCTACTCGGAGTGGTGGTGGATGAGGCTCCGCGGCTGCCGCTGTCGCAGCTCGTCCCTCAGTGTCATCATGAATGCTCCGCGCAGCGGTCGAGTATACAGGGGTACGCTGGCGAGCTTCGATCCTGGTGTCCCGAGACTCGGACGTAAGAGGCCAACTCCCCGATATTGATGAAACAGGGGAGGTAGATCGGCGGCCCGCAAGACAGAGGTCTCGGGCGGCATCCTGTCGCGCCTCAATCAGTTGGGATGGCGGCTGGCTTCCCGTGGTTCCCGGGGGGGGGGAGGAAGTGCCACTGGCTGCGAAGGGGGGTCCTTCTTTTTGGCCTTTTTGGTAGGCTTAAGGACAGCTCTAGACGCCTGAGAAGTTCGGGAGGCTATAGAGGTGGTCGGAGAGGGAGCCGCTTGAGTCTGCTGGTGCTCCATTGGTTTAAGGGATTGCTCCCAGAGGTAAACTCGGAGGCGACCCTGTCGCTGCTTAAGAGCAGGCTTGGAAAGTTTCTGGCACTCCTTACAAGTGTCCGGTTGGTGTGCCTCCCCCAAACAGTATAAGCAAGTAGAGTGCCCGTCCGAAACGGAGATCTTATTGGGGCACTGCAAACAGCGCTTGAATAGTGCTCCTGGGGCCATAAACGGCCCGGCGGGAAGAGACTGGGGGGGGGGAGGTCAGCTTACTATCTAACATAACTATCTAATAATTAACGCTATAACTATAACTATATACAACAAAGTACTTATCAACTCAGAGGAATCAACAGTAGTTTTGCTTTCTGTAGGAGCTGGAGAAAACGTGACCGTTGCTGGCGGCGGCAAAAAAGGAACTGAGGCGCGGGAGTCCCGGAGCATGCCCAGTAGGGGCAGGAGGAGGTCCCTAGGAGCTGGAAGGAAGACTCTAGAAGGTCCGGATGCTGCGCAGGCGCGCAAGGAAACCCATTAGTGGGATTTCACAGAGGCTACGAAGGAGAACTAATGATTCCGCTACCTTTTGGCATCTCACATCTTGCATCCGCAGCCTTGATAGGCCTGTGCCTGATTGTCACATTTCCTCAGAGATCTGGGAAGCATACTTCCAAGAGCTATACTCAGATCCATCTGCTGGAAAGGGATCTTACATCCAAGACCTAAGTAAACTCCCACAGTGGCCTCCTGTGCCTCAGTCAGAAATTAAGAGCTTGATTACCTTACTGAAAGAAGGGAAAGCTCCAGGAGAAGACCTAATTCCAGCAGAGGTCATCAAAAACAACTTGGACTTTTGGTCTCCCTTACTAGCTTCACTTTTTACCTGTATCGATAGATACGGACGAATCCCTGAAGACTGGGGGCTGGCTATTATTATACCTATATATAAGAAAGGCAAAAAGGATGATCCCGCCAACTATAGACCAATCAGTCTTCTTAATACAATCAGCAAACTTTATGCTAGACACCTACAATGGAAATTGCAAGACTGGCTGGAACAAGAAAACATACTTGCGGAAGAGCAAGCCGGCTTCAGAGAAGGCAGATCGACTATAGATCAATGCTTGGTGCTCCAACATCTTATTGAAAAATACTCTCCCTACAATATTTCCTCCCTTTATGCTGCCTTTATAGATTTTAAGGCAGCATTTGATTCAATATCACGAACTAGGTTATGGGAGAAACTGGAGGCTTCAACAATAGACAGACGTCTATTTCATTTAATACGCATGCTCCACGAAGGAACCAAACTTAAGATCAGATGTAATCCCCAGGGTCAACTCACCAATCCTGTTGCCACTGATAAAGGTGTTAAACAGGGATGTATTCTGGCCCCTCTTCTCTTCCACTTCTATATTAACTCCATAGTGCCCTATCTTGACCATGGGACCTTCCACCCTCCAAAACTGGCTGGAAGGCATATCTCTGTCTTGCTTTATACCGATGATGCAGCAATCCTCTCTAGAACACCTGTAGGTCTTAGAAGAGCTCTGAGGAGCTTCTGTGAGGAAGAGCAATTAAAGCTCAATTATCAGAAAACTAAAATTGTGGCCTTTGCTAAAAGACCCAAGATTCACTCTTGGAGTATCAATGGGCACAAAATTGAGCAGGTTTCCTCCTTTAAATATTTGGGAGTAGTTCTTCAGGCTAATGGTAGCAGAAAAGCCCATGGAGATTATGTTGCCAACATTGCTCAAAGAAGTTCCTGCAGCACTTAAATTATTCCAAGCTAAGTCAATTTCCCAACTTCTATATGGTGCCCAATTAGGTCCCCTTTCCAATTACGCTCCACTGGAACGGGTACAATCTAAATTTGTAAGATCGGCCTTACAAGTTCCCAAATGTGTCCCAAATGTTACTCTCCGATTAGAGTTAGGCCTCATGAAAGTGGAGGCTAGAGCTTGGGTGGCTATTCTTACCTATTGAATTAGACTGCATTTCTTCCCTAAGGGTTGAGCCACCCTTATTAGAAAAGATGACTTTAAATCCAAATGTGAAGGGGCTATAATATCTAAAATCCTATCCTTAGGTCTGTCCCAAGACATCCTTTTTACCATGAAGTATGATCAGGCCAAAGCAGTTATTAAGCAGCGGGTTACCGACTCAGAACAACTGGATCTAGCTAGCTCCCCTGCCTTTATTGTTAATGACTCCTGCAGGTATCTATCTTTCCCAATGAGATACTTAGCCAAGCTTGAGATACCCACCCACCGGAGGGCCTTTACCTTGGCCTGATGTCATGCCCTCCCTTCTGCTGTTCTTGAGGGACGATATCGCAGATCTCCCTATTCAGAGAGGCTATGTCCCTGTGACTCTGGCGATATTGAGTCAACAGAACATGTACTTCTTCACTGTTCCTTTTATAAAGACACCCGGGCTAAGCTTATATCTCCAATAATCTATAAATATCCAGGACGCTCTGGTCATTATTATACTCAATTACTTCTATCAGATATGAATTTTTCTATAACATATAGTGTGGCCAGGTTCTGCACCGCAGCGATCAAAATCCGCAGGACAATGACCAGCGTCATCAAATAACCAAAAGTACCACTTACGATACATAGCTCCTAAGTATCAACAACTCTTGATTAACAAACAAATGTGGGATGTGAACATAAGAACATAAGAACATAAGAAGAGCCATGCTGGATCAGGCCAAAGGCCCATCTAGTCCAGCTTCCTGTATCTCACAGAGGCCCCACCAGATGTGTTTGGGAGCGCATGAGACTAGATATCTGTCTCCTGATACCACTCTCCTGCATCTGGCCCTTGAAGTACCCTGGTTTAAACCCTGGAGGTTACACATCTCCATCATGGTTTGTAACCTGTGATGGACTTTTCCTCCAGGAATCTGTCCAATCCCCTTTTGAAGGCATCCAGGTCAGATGCCATCACCACATTGTGTGGCAGGGAGTTCCATAGACTTACAACGCGCTGGGTGAAAAAATATTTTCTTTTGTCAGTTCTTACTCTCCCAGCCCTCAATTTGAGTGTATGTCCCCTAGTTCTGGTATTTTGGGAGAGGGAAAAGAGCTTCCCTCTATCCACTTTACTCATACCCTGCATTATTTTGTATGTCTCAATCATATCCCCCCTCAATCGCCTTTTTTCCAGACTAAAGAGGCCCCAAATGTTTTAGCCTTTCTTCATAAGGGAGGTGCCCCAGCCCAGTAATCATTTTAGTCGCTCTCTTCTGCACCTTTTCCAGTTCCACTATGTCTTTCTTGAGATGCGGTGACCAGAATTGTACACAATACTCCAGGTGGGGCCTTACTATTGTTTTGTATAATGGCATTATAATGTTGGCTGTTTTATTTTCAATCCCCTTTTTGATAATCCCTAGCATGGAATTGGCCTTCTTCACCGCTGCCACACATTGGGGAGACACCTTCATGGAGCTGTCCACCAACACACCAAGATCTCTTTCCTGATCCGTCACGGATAACTCAGAGCCCATGAGTTGATAGATGAAGTTTGGATTTTTTGCCCCAATATGCATTACTTTACATTTGGTTACATTAAAACGCATTTGCCATTTCTCAGCCCATTCCCCCAGTTTGGAGAGATCCTTCTGGAGCTCTTCACAATCTTCTCTGGTTTTTACCACACGGAAAAGTTTTGTGTCATCGGCAAACTTGGCCACCTCACTGTTTATCCCTGTCTCCAGGTCATTTATGAACAGATTGAAAAGCACCGGTCCCAGGACAGAGCCCTGGGGCACACCGCTTTTCACTTCTCTCCATTGTGAAAATTTCCCATTGACACCTACTCTTTCTTTCCGGGATCTCAACCAGTTCTCAATCCATAAGATGACCTGCCCCCTTATCCCCTGACTGTGCAATTTTCTCAGCAGCCTTTGGTGAGGGACTGTGTCAAAAGCCTTTTGAAAATCCAGATAGACTATATCAACCGGTTCACCCAAATCCACGTGCCTGTTGACCTTTTCAAAAAATTCTAAGAGGTTTGTCAGACAGGATTTACCCTTACAGAAGCCATGCTGATTTTCTCTCAGCAAGGTTTGTTCTTTTATGTGTTTTAAGATTTTCTCTTGGATGAGGCTTTCCACCATCTTCCCTGGGACAGATGTAAGGCTAACCGGCCTGTAGTTTCCTGGGTCCCCCCTCCTTCCTTTTTTAAAAATTGGTGTGACATCTGCTATCCTCCAGTCCTCCGGCACTGTGGCCGTTTTAAGAGACAAGTTGCATATAACCGTTAAGAGATCTGCAATTTCATTTCTCAGTTCCCTAATAACCCTTGGGTGGATGCCATCTGGGCCAGGTGACTTGTTAATCCTCAATTTATCAATTAGTCCTAAAACCTCCTCTCTTTTAACCTGTATTTGATTTAATTCTTTAGTCAAGAGGGGCGGCTCAGGCAGCGGAATCCGCTCAAGGTCCTCTGTCGTGAAGACAGACACAAAGAACTCATTCAATTTCTCTGCAATGTCCAAGTCTTCCTTAACCTCCCCTTTTCCTCCCTCACCATCCAGAGGGCCAACTGGTTCTCTGGCAGGTTTTCTACTTCTAACATATTTAAAGAAGCTTTTATTATTACCCTTTATATTGCTAGCCATTCGTTCCTCAAAGTCTTTCTTTGCCTCCCTTATCATCTTCTTACATTTCTTTTGCCAGAGTTTGTGATCCTTTTTATTTTCCTCATTTGGGGAGGATTTCCATTTACAGAAGGACCTCTCCTTGCGCTTTAGAGCCTCTCTAACTCCACTCGTTAACTATGCCGGTGTCCTCTTGGACTTAAATGAGCCCTTCTTTCTTTGTGGTATGCACTTAATAATAATAATAATAATTTTATTGTCATTGTGTGTATATACACAGTATACACATACAACGAAATTCAGACACCCAGAGACCAGATTCAACACGCACACACACAAATCTCCAAACACTCTCACACACATTTAAAAAAAAAAAAAACCTTCAACACACACATAAAAATCCCTGAACACTCCCCCACCCACCAACCCCCCACCCCTTAAAAACACAAGCATCTACACAACAGGCTAGGTAATCCTGTCCAAGTGCTCACTACTGGTGGTTCTTGAGTTCATTATTAAGTGCAATTATAGCTCTGGGATAAAAACTGTTCAGAAGACGTGTGGTCCGAGTTTTAATTGTTCTGTATCTTCTGCCAGAAGGCAACAGTTCAAAGAAATTGTGAGCAGGATGAGTAGAGTCCCTCAGAATGTTGTGTGACTTCCTCAAACAGCGAGATGTGAAGATGTCATCCAGGGTTGGTAGCTGGAGCCCGGTAACATTCTGGGCAATTTTAATTATTCTCTGTAGAGCTTTTTTGTCCGCTACAGAGCTGCTCCCATACCATGATAGCATGCCATAAGTTAGGACACTCTCAATGGTGCTGTGATAGTAAGACAGAAGTAGATGCTGAGATAAATTCATCTTCCTGAGCATTCTCAGGAAATACAGCCTCTTCTGTGCCTTCTTCACAACCATATTGGTGTTTGCAGTCCATGAGAGGTCCTCTGAGATGTAAGTGCCCAGATATTTAAAGCTACCAACCCTCTCCACCTCCTCACCATTTATGTACAATGGTAAATGTACCTCTTTCTTCCTCCTGAAATCAATTATAAGTTCTTTAGTTTTTTTGGTGTTAAGTATAAGATTGTTTTCTTTACACCACTGAGTCAACCCTTGTACTTCTTTCCTATAAGCAGACTCATCGTTCTTACTAATGAGCCCCACCACTGTTGTATCATCTGCAAATTTGATGATTGTGTTGGAGTTATACAGTGGGGTGCAATCATGTGTGTACAAGGAGTAGAGGAAGGGGCTTAGCACACAACCCTGAGGAGCTCCTGTACTTAATACAAGAGTAGAAGAATGGTGGAGTCCCATCCTTACTGACTGTGGCCTATCAGTCAGAAAATTCCTTACCCACAAACAAATCTTCTGATGTATACCCAAACTGGCCATTTAAAAAAACAACCTATTAGGTAGAATTGAATTAAAAGCAGAGCTATAATCCACAAATAACAGCCTTGCATATGTTCCCTGTTGCTCTAAATGGCTCAGTACAGTATGGACAACAATGGATATAGCATCATCAGTGGATCTGTTACTCCTGTATGCAAACTGGAACGGGTCCAGAGTAGATGGAAGTCTAGCCTTAATATAATCTAGCACCAATCTCTCAAAACATTTCATAATAACAGATGTTAAAGCTATTGGTCTATAGTCATTGAGAGATACTACTACTGGCTGCTTAGGGACTGGCACTATAATAGATGTCTTCAGGCAAGTAGGGACAGAGCACTGCAACAAAGATAGATTAAAAATGTCTGTAAATACTCCAGCTAATTCTGCAGCACAGTCCCTAACAACTCGTCCCATGATTCCATCCGGTCCAGCTGCCTTCCTAGCATTAATATTCTGGAAAGCGCGTTGCACATCAGAAATCTGCAGTAGAAGTGGTTGTCTGTCGGTAGTAGATTCTGATGGTGTGCTATTGATGGTCGATGCTGTAGTGATAGTGGTTCCAGCTTCCACCTCAAAACGGCTGAAGAATTGATTCAGCTGATCAGCCAAAAACTCACTACTGCTAGACAGATTATTTTTTAATATTCTGCCCCGTGATTTGTCGCAGACCTTGCCATACCCGACGAGGATCAGAGCTCTCAAAATGATGTTCAATCCTCCGACAGTACATAGCTTTGGCATCCCTGATGCCCTTTTTCAATTTAGCTCTGGCCTCTCTGTACTGTAGTGCATCACCAGAGTGGAAAGCAGCATTTCTGGCCTTTAACAGAAGGCGCACATCTCTATTTAGCCAGGGCTTGTTGTTAGGAAACACCCGTACTTGTCTGGTGATAGTGACAACATCAATGCAGCTTTTAATATAGAACAGTACTGTCGAGGCATATGTATCAACATTGTCCTCCTCAAACAGTGCCCATTCAGTGCTCCTAAAGCAGTCTTGAAGTTGCTCAGATGCACCTGCTGGCCACACTCGTATTTCTCTGGTTGATGGTCTGATTCTATTAACGAGAGGTCTGTATGATGGAATCATAAACAGGGATATATGATCTGACTGTCCTATATTGGGCAAAGGCTTAGTCTTGTATCCATGCATGATGTTACTATATACTTGGTCCAAGGTATTTTTCCCTCTGGTGGGACAGTCAACATACTGATAGAACTTAGGGAGAACAGTCTTTAAATTGGCTTGATTAAAATCACCTGCAACCACCAGCGCTCCATCTGGGTAAGCCTGCTGCTGTTTGCTAATAGTAGTTAGCAGGTGACCCATAGCTGTAGTAGTGTTTGCATCAGGAGGTATATATACTGCAGTTATTATAACAACATTAAACTCACGTGGCAAATAAAAGGGGCGGCATTTCACTGCTAGATATTCCAAATCAGGAGAACAATGAATATCCATTATTTTAACATCTGTGCTCCAGTTGTTGTTTATGTAAACACAAATCCCTCCACCTCTGCTCTTCCCGGATTCAATAGTTCTATCTGCTCTAAATGCTGAGCGTCCCTGTAGATGTAGAAGCTCCTGTGGAAAGGCAGGACCCAGCCATGTCTCCAAAAGGACCATAACACAGCAATCCCGGATATTTTTCTGCAGAGAGATAGTAAGTTCCAACTCCTCGATCTTATTGGGAAGAGATCTCACATTTGAAACAAAAGACTTGGCAATGCAGGCTTGTAAGGATTTTTACTTAGCCTCACTTGAAGTCCGGCTCTGCAGCCCCGCTTCTGCTTGCGTTTCCTCCGTTTTCTTTTCTTTCTGGCAGGGAAAGCAGGGGGAGTAGCCCAAGGATATGCAGGCCCTCTGATAAGCTCAGCTGGAATGTTGTAAATTGTAACCTCCTGGCTGCAGCCTTCTCTGCCGATAGTTAAAAACTCTTGTCGACTGTAAATTACTTGCGCTTGAATGTGCAGAGTCCGTAGTAAAATGTACATAAATAAAACATTAATTAAAAGATACCGATCTCTGGAGTGCCAAGCCGCTGCAAGTGCTTGCGCCGCCATCTTGTGCTGGGCCTCTATTATTGTTGTTTTAAACAGGCTCCATGCACTCTGAAGAGATTGGATTCTTCTAACCTTCCCCTTCAGTTTCTCTCTAACTAGTTTCCTCATCTGAGGGAAGTTTGCCCTTCGAAAATCAAGGGTTTTTATGTCTGATTTGGTTGACATTCTTCCTCCGACATGCATGGCAAAGGTAATAGCAGCATGGTCACTGTTCCCCAGAGGCTCAGTGACATTCACACCTCTGACCAGGTCCTGAGTATCACACAATATTAGATCCAGAGTTGCCTGTTCTCGGGTGGGCTCCGTGACAAGTTGCTCTAAGGCACAGTCATTCAGCAAATCGAGAAACCCAGTTTCTCTTTCTTGCCCGGAGCTCGCATTGGCCCAGTCAATGTGGGGATAATTGAAGTCCCCCATGATTACTATCCTATCCCTTTTAGCCACTTCCATGATTTCTCTCCTCATTTCAAGGTCCCCTCAAGTTTCTGATCTGGTGGACGATAGAATACTCCAACGATCACATCACTCCTTGGACCTGGTAGTTTAACCCACAGTGATTCTATGGTGGAGTCAGACCCTCTGTCAGTCTCCATTCTGCTGGATTTTACCCCTTCTTTGACATAGATGGCCACTCCTCCTCCAACCCGCCCCCCTCTATCTCTTCTATAGAGTTTATAGCCTGGGATTGCTGTATCCCACTGGTTCTCCGCATTCCACCAGGTTTCTGTTATGGCTATTATATCTATGTTATCCCTAGCTGCCAAATGTTCAACTTCTCCCATCTTTGCTCGGAGGCTTCGAGCATTGGCGTAGAAGCACCTGTAGAGTGGGTCCCGCAACAACAGCTGCTGCCTTGTTCTATTCGCCCCACAGCTTTTATTTTCAGTAGATGAACTGTCACATTCCGTTATTCTCCCGGTGCTAATACCTATACCTGCTATGTCTTCTCTATGTGATTCTCTACCCTCTCCAACCTCATTCCCCGAGGATGAGGTGTTCCGAACCGGATGCCACTCAGCTCCTGTCGGCTTTCCCCCAGTTATCAGTTTAAAAGCTGCTCTGCTGCCTTTTTGAGGTTGAGTGCCAGCAATCTGGTCCCATCATGATTCAAGTGCAACCCATCCCTCCTGAACAGGTTTGGCTTGTCCCAAAATGTTCTCCAGTTCCTGACAAATCTAAAGCCCTCCTCTCGACACCATCGCCAACTTCTACAATTTGTGGGATGTCTTATGTGTATGGAACAGTATGTATATACAGTATGTACTCTGATGTCTTTTGTATATATCTATCTTGATCTTCCTCTATGGCTCGTTGACATCACTAATTCCTCAGATACTAATAAGGTATAGCTTCGTGATGGTCAGGATGGATTTGTGGGCAGTTTACAGAATGTGTGTGAGAGCCAAGAGGATGGGAGAACAGAAAATAAATGTAGGTGGTAGGGTTTGGCTAATCATTGCTTTTTTTTTTTATTATATGTAATGTTTGTTTGAATATGTGCACAAAGAGACCGTTCCAGATCGATAATAGAATGAAAATATGGGTAGACTGTTAAAATTGGTTACATTGAATGCCAAGGGTCTAGGAACTGTCACGAAGAGAAAAAGAATAGAGTCATTAATCAAGAAGAATAAACCGGACATCGTCTTTCTTCAAGAAACACACCAAGCGAAAGATGGCCAAAACGAACTGAAACTACCCAACATCAACATCTATGAAAAAAGTTTCGGTACATCTAAAGCAAGGGGGGTGGCAATCTTAATATCAAAGCACTGTGATTGTATTGTTGAAAAAACTGTGAAAGACTTGGAAGGTAGATATATTATTCTTCAGGCCACAATTGGACTAGAACAATATACATTGATAAATGTTTATGCACCAAATGCTAATCACAACCTGTTTTACAAAGAGGTATGGGAGCAGATAGAAAAGGTACAGAAAGGACATGTGATTTTGGCAGGAGATTTCAACATGGTTATGGACAAAATAAAAGATAAAACAATGACTAGGAAGGTAGACTTCAGGGCTAGACATACAATCTTAACAAAATTCATCGCAAATACAGGACTAAAGGATGTTTGGAGAGAATTAAAGGGCGATGAAAGAAAATTTACTTTTTATTCATCAGCCCATAAAGCTTATTCAAGAATAGATTTTATATTTATCTCACAAAGTTTGCTATCTAAAGTTGTAAATACAAATATAGAATTGATAAAAATTTCTGATCATGCTTTAATGTCTATTGAAATAGAAAATAAGAAGAATTATAAGGAAGCAAGAAGGTGGACAATAAACCCTAGAATTTTTAAAACCCCAGATACAGTACAAAAAATACAAAGAGAATGGCTAGAAACCTGGAATATCAATGAAGAAGGTGGTGGTCAAATAGGAGTTATCTGGGACACTCTGAAGGCAGCGGCTAGAGGTTACATAATAAAAGAAAGTGCTATTATTAAAAGTCGAGATCAGCAAAATAAAAAAAAATTGGAGGCTACTATAGCAGACCTTGAATCTCAATTTTTTCTAACCAAAGACAAAAAATTTTTAATTCAGGTTGAGGCCAGGAAAAGGGAATTAGAAGATATAGATCTACAACAAACCCAAAGAAATCTACTATATTTGAAAAGAAACTTTTTCGAATACAGTAATAAAAACTCCAAGATGCTAGCAAAATTAGCACAGAAAAGGAAAGAAAAAAGCATGATAGGAAGGATAAAGGATTTAAGCGGAAATATTTTTACTCAAATGAAAGAAAAATTAAAAGCTATTCAAGAATTTTATCAAAACTTATATATAGCCAATAGAAGTAGTAAGGAAGTTATGGAACAATATATTGACAAAAATTTAAAAGTAAGACTAGCGGAAGAAGATAGGCTTGTAATGGAAAAAGCTATTAAAGAGGAGGAGATAGACGATGTTATAAACAAGCTAAAGAATGCCAAAACTCCAGGAGATGACGGATTGGGACCAGAATTTTATAAGGTATTCAAATCAATGTTAATTCCTAAGTTAAAGAAACTTTATAATGAGATACTGGAGGGCGAGCAAGTTCCTCCCTCCTGGAAACATACCTTAACTATTTTAATTCTCAAGCCTAATAAAGATCCAACAGATGTTGGATCCTATAGACCAATATCACTTATAAATCAAGATGCCAAGATTTTTACAGCAATTCTAGCCAAAAGAATGTACACATTTATAGACAAATATATTAAAGAAGACCAAACAGGCTTTATCAAAGGCAGACAAATGTCAGACACTGTAAGAAGAGTCTTGAATGTTCTTTATGAGATGGGAAGATCACAGGATAAAGCATGCATTTTGTCTCTAGATTTATTTAAAGCCTTTGATTGTGTCCAATGGCCTGCGTTAAAACTTTTATTAGTGAAATGGGGATTTGGCGAAAAATTTCTAAGTGTAATAAACCAACTCTATTCTCATAGTACCTCATCAATCATTGTCAATGATGGGATGACAGAAAAAATTACCCTAGGCCGAGGAACAAGACAGGGATGTCCTTTATCGCCAATTCTGTTTTGCATAGTGATCGAGCTACTAGCTAATGCAATAAGGGAGGACCAACTTATTAAAGGTATGGGTAAGGAAGGCAAGATAAAAATCAGTTTATTTGCGGATGACGCTTTGTTAACAATAAAAAATCCGGTAGAAAATATATTAAGAATAAAAGCACATCTAAAGGAATTTGGTGAAACAACCGGATTATGTGTCAACTGGCAGAAATCAGAAATCATGCTTTTCAATCAGGAAAATCGAGACATGGAAGAGATCTCCAATTACGAACTGAAAATTTGTAAATGTATAAAATACCTAGGGATACTTTTAGATAAAGACATTAGCAAAACGAAAGAACGAAATTACACAAAAATAAAGGAAGAGATTAGAAATAAATTACAAAATTACTCCAAATTAAACTTATCATGGTTTGGTAGAATAGCAATGGTAAAAATGAAAATACTTCCTAAAATTAATTTTCTTTTTAGAATGTTACCTATTCAATACACAGAAATTGAAATTAAAGTCTATCAAGATCTTATAAATAAATTCTGCAATGGTGGAAAAAAAAGCAAGATTAATTAAAAGCTTATGGTACAGATCTCAAAAAGAGGGAGGTATAGGCATACCTAATCTTAGAATATATTACATAGCTAATCAGCTTAGTTCCCTGGGGGAAATACTATTTAAACCTCAGAAACTAATATGGTGGGAACTTCAATCAGAGGAACTAAATGAAGACATAAATAAATATGTGTTTAGTTTCCCCCCAAAAAGGAAAAGTTACCCAATTAAAAACCCTCTTCTAAGTTCCCTATTGCTCACTTGGAAAAAGTATGGAAAGAAATTGATACAGGAAGGCTCCCCACTTGGCGCGGTGATCGATCAGATAAATTTCCCCACGAACATGAAGAAATTGGGAGACTTATTTAAATTAAGGAAAGTGGCAAGACTAAAAGATTGGATTAAAAAGATGACATCAAAACAAGAAATTAAACGTATTCTGCAAACTCAGGAATTGTCCTGGTTGAATTACGCTCAGTTAGAAAGCTGGACGAAAGAATGGATTAGGAGAAATACACAACTTAGAGGATATACAAAATTTGAGCAATTTCTGTCAACATATGAATTAGAGAAAGGAAATACAGGGAAAGGAACAGTTGGTAAATTATATAAAATAATTCAAGATTCATTTGAGAATAGGGAACAGGACACAATAAGAGAGCTATGGAAACAAGACATAGAGAAAGAAATAAATAATGACGAGTGGAAAAGAATTTGGAATTTGAGGATTCTACGGTCATTATCAGTCAGAATAAAAGAAAACTACTTCAAACTAGTTTTAAGATGGTATATGACTCCAGTCAGAATGAATAGAATGAATCCCAAATATTCTAAGCTCTGCTGGAAATGCGAAAAAAAGACAGGTACTTATATTCATTTATGGTGGGAATGTGAAATAGTTCAAAAGTTTTGGCAAGAGATTATTGAGGAGATAAGAGAAATAATACAAACTGATATTAAATGTGTACCGGAAATTGCTTTGTTATCATTACCACCTATTAATGAATATGATGTGAAAACTAAAGAATTAATAGCAAATCTTATGACAGGAGCTAGACTGATTATTGCTAGGAACTGGAAATTGAAATCAGACCTAAAAATTGCTGAATGGTATAAGGAAGTGTGGGACATAGCGTTAAATGATAAACTATCTTGTAATATAAAAGTTTTGAGAGGTGAAATAAAAAAGGATATTTTCTATGATGTTTGGGGGAAATTTATAGATCATGTATTATTAAAAGGGAAAGGGATACAACCAACTTATAACCCAACACAGTTCTGGCGTAAAGGGCCTTAAGAAGCCTATTGGAAGAAGATGAAGAAGAAAGAGAAGATGCAAGAATACCGGACGGTTTCTTGGGGGTGGGGGGCACTTTGTATTGTTTATGTATTGTTTATGATTGTCTATTGTCTATTACTGTTTTTTTTTTAATTGTTTATTATTGTTATTTTGTCTTTAAAATTATAAATAAAATTTAAAAAAAAAATATATTATATATTTTATATATAATATATTTTATATTCTATATTTTATATCTTATCTACTTTACTACTATTTATATACCGTATCCTATTGCTGGTCACTGACCGTAATAAAGTTTGATTGATTGATTGATTTGGAATGAATTAATTCCTTTATACAAGGTACCACTGTACATACTAGTCAGTACGGGAGACAAGTAGAAAATATGGGTAAATGAACACAACAGGAAAGCGTGTACCAAAACCCAGACCAATTTCCATGCACAGAATGGGGTGTGTGAGGAGTACTTCAATGTAATATGGAAACTGCACAAGCTATGCAGGATTCTGAGAAAGATTCCATGCCCCCAACTATTATTCAATTTACTTAATAGTTGCAGCACATATGCATGGCAATTATTATGCCCCACCATTTAAAATGATCGTGAACATTTTGCTCATTAGTTCTGTCTCTGTCAGTATGAAACGGCAATTCAAAATGTCCATGATGTCCAATGTATCTTTCTCCAACCATCCGAAACATCATTAATGAAGACCGAGCCATGTGTTTCAGCTGGCATGAAAAAATTTCAATCTGTTCATTCAATATGCTGTTAATTAGGCCAGCGAAACTATACTGATTTCCCAGAGCCAAGGTGAAGTGAAAGTAGGATGTCTTGATCACATCCATTACAAATATATGCACTGATCATCAATCTAAAGCAAGGATGATGAAACAGAATATCATTCTCTTCCTTATACTGTGTGTGGAAATCCTCTCTATCAGGAATACAAAGTGTTTGGCTTTTTTGTGCTCATTTTTTCCAATCAGTTAGAACCTACTATGCCTACATATGAGTGTGGCTTCCTTCCGTTTTACTCAGTGAAGTGTAGTGTACTGTGATTAGACTTATGACTAGTCATCTTTAGCTATGTAAATTGTACCTTTGCTATGTAAATTGCACCTTTGCTCATACCATGTACTTCTTAGGAAGTTACTCTTCCCATGGCAGAGTGCAAAGTTTTCTTGTCTCAAAGGGACTTTGTGGATTTGTGGGGACTTTTTTATTTTGGGTGCAACTACATGAAAGAAAGACGACTGCTGATATTCTCATTGCTTAGATTTTGTTTTAAGTGGACATAGTAGGTGGGCTGCTTACATCTTGTAACACACAACTGCATTCCCTGAGAAAGGAAAAATATGCTAGACATATTTTGTGCAGATTATGATGTGGGGGAGCTTTTATTTTCTGGCTGTTGCACTGGAATTATGATCTCCTGCAGATGTCAGGGTATGATTGATATACCTTCTCACAGCATCATAATTTTCAACCACAAATGGGGCATTGGCAAGATTTCTACTCATGCCTAGACATCCTACACTCTTTTGTTGTTTCACATCACATTCTGAACCATGGAATTTCCAAATTGAGACAAAGGAATATAAAATTTAATTCTGAAATACCGTATTTTTCCGTCAATAGGACACCGGCTTTTATTAAACACCCACCACTTTTTAGACCCCCAAATAAAAATAAACCTCCTTGAGGTCTCCTCCACCACCACCACCACTGTTACCTTTAATTTCCCCATTCTAAACACTCCTCTCTGCTTTGTTTTTTGCAGGATCGGGCTCAGTCTTTCCTTGAGTTCTCCACTCCCCACCACCCCCACTGTTTTCTTTCATTTTTCCCAATTCTAAACACTCCTTTTGGCTTTGGTGAGTTTGTTTTTTGCAGGATCAGGCTCTGTGGTGCTTGAGCAGCCATTAAGAAATGCACTCCAGAAAGAAAAGAAAAAAGCCACACCTTTTTTTTTTATCATGAAGAGGCATTTCTTAGTAGGCTGCTCAAGCTCAATGGAGCCTGATCCTGCAAAAAACAAACTCACCAAAGCAGAGAGGGGTGTTTAGAATGGGGAAATGAAAGAAAACAGTGGGATGAGGGTGGAGATGGAGAATTCAAGGAAAGATGGAGCCAATCATGCAAAAAAAAAAAAACCACAGAGGGAAAAAGCAAGGTGAGTTTGGGTTCTCCTCCACCCACCCCGAAAGGCTTACTTCTGTGTATCCCATGCCCCTTAATTTTTAGCATAATGATTTTTTTAAAAAGTAGCATGGTATACATGGAAAAATACGGTAGTACAATTTCTGAGACCAGAACTGAAGCTTATTAGAGCAACCATAACTGCCGCCAAAGGACATCTAAGAAGGATTAACACAACAGGCTGGAAAAGCCTCTCTATGGGCTGAGAAATGATGACATGGTGGCTTATCCATCCCAAACAAATTCAGCCACATGCACACAAAAACCTCCATGGGCATAATATCACTGCTAATGGTGCCTGCATTAGTGATGGGCCTCTCCTAATTCAGAGAGATTCGTAGACTGAGCCATAGCGTTTGGAAACATTCACACATGTGTTTTTTGGATGACAACTCCCAGAATTCCTCATGGTCCAAAAGTGTAACTTTCTGCAGGTTTGTTGATCTTAGAAATTAATTTCATTTGGATGGGGGGGGGACCAAGGATCTGTTTAGGAATTAGAGGAGGAAAAATCTCTCTCCTCCACCTCCAGTGTAACCAGGGTAAACAGCCAGGGCTTTTGAAGTGGTAAATCAACATCCTCAGAATTTCCTGTGGTCAGGACTGGGCCACAGATCATCTTTGCCTTCAATGCTATCATCATTTGCTATCATCTGCTAATTGTTACTAGGTTTTGCTTTCAAAATTCCTATTTTACTAGCCACGATGCAACAGCACATAATTTGTAATCAGCCTTCTGAATTGATGGTCTGTGACATAAGTTTTTAATGTAATAAATTGAAAGAAACAAAGGCAAACTCCTTATTAAACCTAAAGCACATCTAGATTATTCTCACTTGCCATCCATCTTTTGATGTGAAATGGTATTGCAGAATCTTAGGAACAAATTCAATTTATCACTTTAGGACACAGACCACAGCAAATTACATTGCTTCTCTGCCTTTTGGCTAAGATTAAGTGCAATATTTCAGATTTATTATATTCATTTAGAGAACACATGGGTCAGAAGTTACAAACAATCATACGTTCTTCCAAAGGCATATTTTTAAAAGGTAGGGGCTATGGAGAATCAGTAACACATTTATTTTAAAACTCTTCCTTTATCTTGTGTTTGCTTTTGCACACAAGTAACCCAAATAGCAATTAGCCATCACAAAACAAATGTTAAGCCTAATATGTCCAAACAAAGGGACAGTCACAAATGCCAGGAAATATAAAAATGCCAATCAACAAACACGTACCTCTCCTTTAGCTCCAACTGATCCCATGGCTCCCTTTTGAATCAAAATGGTAGAAAACATTGTGTTTAATTGTGACATTATAGCATGTCAACACAAAGTCAAACTATAAAGTGGAAATCTGCATTAAAACATCACATGCTGAAAAATAATCTCCAAATCGAGATTGCCAAATATGAAGAGATATAGGCCAGAATCCTACAGGAATTTGCATAGGCTTTGCATAATTTGCTGCAATTAATTACAGCTAACTGACAGGTACCACAGCGCAATTCAGTTGTGCAGTCGAACATATAACTAGACATACGACTGAGACATGCCCAGTGGCTGTTATCAGCCAGCACAAGTTATACAAATCTTCTGCAAAATCAAATAGAACTTTTAGCCACAGAAAATGTGTCAATAGTTATATACAGAATTTTGTTATATGTTTTTATAACTATAACAACGGCAACAGCAACAACAATAACAACAGTGGGATTTTTAAAAAGGAAAAGATAGGATAGATCATGAAGAAACCATTGGATCCAGATCCAGAGAAGATGAGTTTCTCTTCTTTAGGAGAATGCTCAACTCATGGGATACTTCTGCTTGCAAAGTGTTCTTTGGCAAGTACCTCCTTACTAGGGATGGGCACGAAACAGAAAAACTGTGTTTCATTTTGTTCCGTTTTGTCCCCCCGCATTTCATTTTGTATCATAAGTAACAATTTTTTTCAAAAAAATTTGTTACTTACAAAATGAAACAAAATGAAACAAAACAAAATGAAACAAAATGAATCCCCCATGGCACCAGTGCTGTAGCTGGTGTGCTGGGGAACTGAAAAGCCGCCTCCTCACCACCATCCAGCTGATTTTGACAGCTCAATCCCAGCTGGGCAGTGGGCAGGAAGGAGGAAAGGAGCAGCAAATTCCCTGCCTGGCTGCTCCTTTCTCCCCTGCCACCCCTCCTCCCGAGGGGGGAGCACGGGAGAAGGAAGGAGGCAGCAGTAAATTCAAACAGAGCTTCAATTTATCGCTGCTTCCTTCCTTCTTCCTTGCGATCGCCTACCAGCTGGGGCTTTTTGATAAGTCGGGGTTTGGAGAGGGGGACCCCACCCCCCACGCACCCCAGCCTGTCAAAAAGTCCCAGCTGGGAGGCTGGGGGGAGGGGCGAAATGCAGAAAGGAGCAGCAGGGGGAAAACTGCTCCTTTCTGCCTTTACCCCTCCACCGCATACCAGCTGGGGCTTTTTGACAGGTCAGGGTGTGGGGGGGAAGGGGTGCTTCCCTCTTCAAACCCTGACCTGTCTAAAAGCTCCAGCTAGGAGGTGGGGGGGGGGGAATAAACGCAGAAAGGAGCAGGTTTTTCCCACTTGCTGTTTCCTGTGCTGGGAGTATGGAGGCAATTAGGGAGTTAATACCATAGAGTAAATGCCCTGATTGCCTCCATGGTCACAGCATACTTTGGCAATTAACTATTACCAGCCCCTTTAGAGCTTCAGAACTAAGTCCCCTTACCCCCAAATCTTTCCAGATTTCAGGGGGTTCCCTAAAATCACTTCGGGAAGATACCCCTGCTACTTTGGAGCCCCAAGGAAAGTAAATTTTGATTGCATAGTTTTAAAATAATTTTAAGTGCATACTTTTAAAAATATGCATTCAAACATTACTTACCTTAGGGCACCAAATTAGCAGGGTACCTTCAGAAAGCACTTTTAGGGAATCCCCTGAAATTTGGAAACATTTGGGGGTAAGGGGGCTGAGTTATGAAACTCCAAAGGGGTTTCCCCTAAGGAAAAAAAAACCTTCTAATTGGAATCACATGGGAAGTGGGGACAGCACTATCACTGGCCTGATCAGCTTACAATTCCAAGTAGAAGTTTTTTTTCCTAGCCCCCCCCCTTTGGAGCTTCATAACTCAGCCCCCTGACCCCCCAAAAAAAAACCTTTCCAAATTTCGGGGGCTTTCAGGGAAGAGATTGAGGAAGCTCCTCTGCCATTTCCTCTATAACGAATAGTTTCATTCTAGAGGGAAAATTGTGTTTTGTTTTGTTTGTAAAGAAACACTGCTTCCCTGTTTTGTTTTGTTTTGTTTTGTTTTGTTAGCTAATGAAATGATAAACAGTGTGTTGTTTTTTGGATGGTGCCCCCCTACTCCTTTCCCTTCCAGCTCATGCCCCTCCAGAGGGCTAACTGATTTGTCAGAACAGTGGTGGGGACGAAATGCAGGAACCTGTAAGGGAAAATTGGCAAGGACTGCTACCTCCTTTGCTTCAGTGGGAGCATCCATTGCCTCTTAACCTATCCTGAGGATACAAGTGGATCCGACACCAAATTCAATGACGGCCCATGGTGAAAGGTAAAAGACCGTTAAGAGCCTTCATGGGTAGAATGTGTCCTTCATTTCGAAGGAGACAGTTTTAGGGGTACAAGTCACTAAACATAAGAGAGGTCCCAGATGTAACTAAAAAGCATCTAGACAAGCTTGAGAAAAGACATATTTCTACACACATTTTTAACTGCAGATGTTTATTACGATAAACATTTGTGTACATCAGCTAGTTCCATATGTGTGTATACACATTGTGCAAAAGCAATATTGTATGAGCAGACTTTACGAAGTAAACAATTTATTTTACCTTCTGTCCTGGTGCACCTGATCTGCCCCCTTCTCCTTTTTGACCCTTTTAAAAAAGAGAATGATTTCAGGGAAAAGAAGATTATAATGTGAAGATGTTTATTGCTGTAGATTTAGACTTAGTCACTTTTTGAGTAGGCCAACTGGAATCAATGGGACTTAAATTGTAACATAATGAAGTCCATATGGAGTCATACGGACACTTCAGAGTCTGTATCCAACTCATTCTTGGCAGTCAATTACTGAAGACATTCACAATCTATATTTACTATTTCTTTTGTTCAAAATAGCATGTAATGAAAAAGTGAAAGAATAATATAAAAGGTCAAAATTTTAAACACATAAACACCCTAGATATTTTTCAACCACCCAAATGATAGTAGCAAAATTCTGAACACATTTCTTTTTGTGTAGAACATGGTTTAAGTCAGGCATGTCCAAACTTCAGCCCTCCAGATGTTTTGGACTACAACTCCCACAGTCCTTCACCATTGGCAATCTAAGCTTAGAATTCTGGGAGTTGTGGCCCAAAACATCAGGAGGAGCAAAGTTTGGACATACCTGGTTTAAGCAATTCCCAACACATAAACACCCTAGATATTTTTCAGCCACCCAAATGATAGTAGCAAAATTCTGAACACATTTCTTTATGTATAGAACGTGGTTTAATCAATTCCCAACCTTCGATAACCTGGGTGTTTTTGGACTGAAACTCCCAGAAACCCGGGACAGCACAGGTAGTGAGTAATTGCTCTCCAGGAGCATCCAATGTTAAAAATGACTGGTTAAAATACATTAATCTGAATTGCAAACCAAAAGCCAAGATAGCAATATGGCTTTGCTATAGCTCTACAGGCCTAGATGCAACATGTGAAATAGCTTGAAGTACTAGTCAATTGATTATCCATTATATTCCAGGATGAAGATTATTTATTTATTTATTTATTTATTTATTTATTTATTTATTTATTTAGCTTGTATGCTGCCCACTACCCAAAGGCCTCTGGGCAGCTCACAATCAAAATAAACAATTAAAACATCAAAATTACAATAAACTTAAAACAATAAAGACATATAAATACAATAAATACAGTGGTACCTTGTATAAAGTAATTAATTTGTTCCAAATGAAATTGTTAAGCAAATTTTCCTTTATACAAATTTCCATAGGAATGCATTAAAAATGGAGTAATCCCATTTTTATGTTGTACAGATTCTGCCCATAGGCAATTATGTTAAGCAAATTTCCCCTATCTCCAAAAAAATTATGTTGTACAGATTTTATGTTATACAAGCTGTTTGTTATACAAGGGTCCACTGTACATTAAAACACAACACTAAAATTGCCACCAGGACCCACAATCATCAGTTTAAAAACTTCTGGAACAGGAAGGTTATCAATGGAAATGTTATCAATGCTGGCGCCAAGCGGGTCTCACTTGGGAGGGCATTCCATAGCCTGGGGGCAGCTGCCGAAAAGGCCCTATAGCTGCAAGCCATCCCTTTCACCTCCTTGAGGGATGGCTCTTTCAGGAGGACTCCCTGGCTAGATCTTAACTGCTGGGTAGGTTCATATGGAAGGAGGCTTGGATAACTGGCCTCCTGCCTACCTAGCACCATCATTTTAAAGAATTTAATTTAATTTTGATATTTGATATTAATTTACTTTATAGCTGTTTTAACATATTTAATTTTACAGTTTTTTAAATTGAAAGTTGGCCCTGATATTCCACCATAAAGGTAAAAGAGAATTAGATGTTTCATGACTCAACAACCTATAGTCATTCATTACAGTCTTTAAATACTGATTTTCCTATTTCACAAAATATTTAATGGGCAATTTAATCTTAGGCACGCCTATTTAAAAATCCTGTGGAATTTAATGGGGCTTATTCTCTGGGTTGTAGCCTAAAGAAAATTAAGCTAAAAGTAGGACAATCAACATTCACTAATTCCTCACTCTACTGACAGAATATTTATGTAACTAACACTTTAAAATTTAATTATTGGTGTTCATAAAGCAACTGTCATCTTTTGGGTTCCACTTTGTCCACATACCTACAACCACAGGCAATGTGTATATAGAGTGGCAGACTAAACATTTTACTCCATATGTACAAAGCATTCCATAATACATTAAATCTGCCTTTTTGGTTTTTGGTTTTCCCTTCATAGCCTGAAGTATGGTATGCTAATGAAATTAGCAATACCAATAAAGCTAAAGCTTGAAATAGTTCACTGTTTTTCACAGTGTTTGGCCAACCTTTGATTTTATCATCAAACCTGCATGTAATCAAAGTCTAATGCAAAGTCATTCCTTTCCAGGAAAATTAAATGCTTTCCAAAGAATTTTGCAATTCTTTGGAAAAGACTGCAGCTATTGGCACTCAAACCAATGCCAGAAAAAAATTACTGAACATGGATGCAACCAGCATCTCCGAAGTTAAGCCTTTAAAAGGGGGGCTTCAACCAAATCATTCATCTGATCACTGCACATCAAAGTATGCTATCCATATTTTCCTACAGGCAGAGGGATTTTATCTTAGAGTTCAGTTATACGATACTTATTGTATCTTAGAAATTCATCTTGGTCCCCAGATGTTCTTGGACTACAACTCCCAGAAGGCTTCATCATTAGATGTGCTAGCCAGGATTTCTGGAAGTTGCAGTCCAACTCATCTGTAGACCTAAGGTTGTAAACCACAGTTATAATTAAACAAGTTTTAATGTTTCAACCCATTGTGCCTAGGATTCTTCAAACACCAGGACAGAATCAGAATGTTTATGAGGGTGAGTTAAAACTGACATAACAAGAACAACTTTTTTACTACAGTGTTGAAAGGAACCCGATGGATCATCGAGTTCAAGGAGGTACAGTGGTGAATCGAACTCACAGTCTCTGCAAGCAGAGACCTACACCACTGAGCTATCCAGCAGATTTACTGTTTGTCTTCCTCTCGTAATCTGATGTATTTTAATGACAAGCTGCTATACATTTAAAATATTAATGAAATCCACTGAGTATAAACAGCATTAACATCATAACCCGATGCAGTAATACCTTGATTCAAGAGTAACTTTCATTAACAGCATTTTGCAAAACAAGCAAACATTTCTTCTAAATTTTGCCTTGATCAACAAGCAATGTCTTGCAATAGAAGTAACTGGAGCTGGTCACATGATCACAAGTGAGCCAATGGTGGCCTTCTCCCTCCCTCCCACTGCATTCTGGGGGATTGTCTGGAATGTTCCATCTCAGGCAGCTTCCAAAGTAGAGGGTGGCGAGAAGAAAGTAGGTCTCCCTTGCACCAGCCAGGAACATTTTGAAAGGGGAGTGCAGATTAAGTGTTTGTTTTATTTGTCTTTAATTTGTTTTCAACATCCTTCCTTATTTTTCAAACAATTTCTAGTCATGGGGCAGCTAGTTAAGTGTATAGATGGCTACAAATTGCATTTTATTATTGTCACATTAAAAACAAAGCATAAAATCCAGTTATTAGATCCAAGCAGAGCAGATTCCACAGCCAGATACCTAAACCATGGTTTGGACGTGGACTTCTAGCCAACTGCTCTTGTGAGTTTTGGCATTTTGTGTGTACAAAATGGGGGCCGAGAACGAAATCCTCTGAGTTTCCACAATTTCTTATGGGAAAATTTGCTTTGATAAAGGAGTGTTTTTGTTTATAAGCATGTTTCCAAAATGAGACATGGTTGTAAACCAAGATATTACTGTAATGTTGACATTTAATTCAGTTTAATTTTAAACTGCAGCTCCCCGTGCCTGTTTTAGGTTCCAAGGCAGTTCCTTATACCTCAGAGAAGCCCCCCCCCCGGGGGGGGGCACCTTTGATATTGAAAAATTCCCAGAAAAATAACTGTCAGCAATTTTTCCAATATTAAAGCCCCCTTGGGAGCCCCAGAAGGCAAAAGAGGGCGAAACACCCAGTTTAACATTAAAATAAAGATTAAGGTTGCCATTTATACCTGGTAGAGCTATGCGATACTGTTGCTGAGCATAACAAGTCAGGCCGAATGAATCAGTAGTAATTGGATAGGTCAATTCCTCCATAAGTTCTAGGACGTCATCCATAGACAACACCATTTATATTAAACAGATATTTCAAGTTATTTTTACTATTGGAAATGTCATATACCTGGATGCCTTTTTCACCTGGGTTTCCTTTCTCTCCCTGAAAATAAAAGAAGCATCCACTTTTCATTATCACATGACTAATAACTTACTTTTCATATACCTGGACTAGCATCATAAAAATGAAATTGTTAGCCATGCTGTAGAAGTGCACTCTGGGCATGACCCAAAGATGCCTTTCTAAAACTATATTCTCCTGGTACTGAAAGATCCTTTCATAAGAGAATGAAGCTGCAATCTTGGGAGGTATGTGTGTATATCCATTTGCATAAGGGAGCAGTGGAATTCCTCATTCGTGGCTATCGTTTACATATTTATTTATTATTTACATTTATAGAACGCACGACTTTCCCATGGGAACTCTGGGAGGTGAACAACAAAGAATAAAACGGTACGAATATACATATTAATAATCAAACGTGTAAATCCGGCTAAAAAATACAGGATAGCAGCAAACAAACAGCTGAGCAACAAGCAAGCAGCAAGCAAACATTTAACCTCAAACTCAGAGATCGCCGAACGCGGCCACGAATAGCCAAGTTTTTAATAGCTTCTTAAAGCCTGAGAGGGGCTCTGCAGTCCTAATCTCACTAGGAAGGTGGTTCCATAAGGTTGGGCCTGCTACCGAGAAAACTCAACTTCATCTATATGGAAAAGTGTTTTCCACCTCTGGATCACCTTACTCTAGCAAACTATACTTTCTTAACCGCTTCCAAGGTTCAGGTTTTTAGAATATGACCTACAAAGATCTCCAGTCTCGTACAAAACTTTAAAATATCCCCACTAGGACATCTATTCAAAAGGGAGCAGCCAATAATCTGACTCCATATTAAAGGGTATGTGAGGCCTCCTTGTGGTTGTCTACATCTCTGTTGCCTTTTATCTTAAGACAGGGGTGTCCAAACTTCAGCCCTTCAGATGTTTTGGACCACAACTCCCAGAATTCCAAGCCTGTATTGCCAATGACAAAGCACTGTGGGAGTTGTGGTCCAAAACATCTGAAGGGCCAAAGTTTGGACACCACTGTCTTAAGAGGTGTTCCAATGCTAGAAGAAGACCACTATCCTGGGTGTGTTATAGACATTTCTGCTATAGTCATCCTAATCTAATGCTTAGGCTAGGGGATTTAAGAAACTGAAAGGCCTTTCCCCCAGTATTACTAAAGAAGCAGGGGCTTTTGTTTTATTAATAGCACTGCACTGCATTTATGCTTCAGAAGCTTAAGATCTAACCCCAGGAATGTTTGCCCAAACTTATAGAAAATATATGAAATGTCAATACTATCTGTACTATGAAGAGTCTACCATACTTAGTGTGACTGGCCCACTGTCAACAATAATAGAGTAACTGGCAACATTTAAAATGGTGAAGTGCTGCGCTAGAACTGCAGGAGATATGTAGCATTGGTTCTAAAGTGCTTTGGAGGATCTGAATGCATCAGTCTAGATCCAGTTCTTAATCCCATCTGGACTAGGTGCAATGAAGGAATGCACTGTGTTAATACTATGGGTTTTGCTGACAAAACAAGGTTACAACTGAACACTGTTGGAAATGTACACCCTCTATAATTCAGGTTTCTTATATAACTGGTTTATCAGATTGGTTCAAGTGGCGAATTCACTACCGACACTGGTAAAATTAAATCTGGACAGTAACTACCCTTAAACCAGCCTGATAACCATAATCATAGAGGAATAAGAACATAAGAACATAAGAAGAGCCATGCTGGATCAGGCCAAAGGCCCATCTAGTCCAGCTTCCTGTATCTCACAGTGGCCCCACTAGATGCGTTTGGGAGTGCATGAGACTAGATATCTGTCTCCTGATACCACTCCCCTGCATCTGGCCCTTGAAGTACCCCAGTTTTAAGCCTGGCGATTACACATCTCCATCATGGTTTGTAACCTGTGATGGACTTTTCCTCCAGGAATCTGTCCAATTCCCTTTTGAAGGCATCCAGGCCAGATGCCATCACCACATCCTGTGGCAGGGAGTTCCACAGACTAACAACTAATATGTGGGATGTCTGAGATGTCTTTAGCCTGTTGTCTCCTAATTCTAGAGAGCGTTACCATCTCTCTCTGTACTCCCTGAGGAACATCAGGTCTACCTTCCTCACTTTAGCTCTGACAGTTCAGTAGAGAGTTTTGGAGAAGGTAACCGTGTTAGTCTGTGCAAGAATTCCAGGCAAAATTCAAAGAAAAAAACAAAACAAAACAAAAGACAAAAAGTGCCACACGCCTTTTGTCTTTTGCTTTGTTTTGTTTTTCTTTGAACTTTGACTGGAACTCAGTAGATAGATAGGTTAAAACCATCTTGCAATAGCAGCAACTATGATCTGGAGTTGCAGTTGCAACATGTGGTCCTTGCCTCCATCCCTCACATAATGTTTTGAAAAGTTTAAAATATCCTCTGGGAATAGCAAGAGGAAGACCTGTCAACACTTATTTCAGCAATGTTTATTTTCTTACACACACGCATTTGGACGATCTGTCGAGATTGGGCAAATATTTCATAAATCTTCATCTGAATTTTTCTTCACTCTTGATTGACAAGGTCATAAATATCCACCATCATTGAATTGCATCTCCACCATGTTATGAGCCAAGGAATAAACAGAATTGAATCTAAAATATTGCTAAAATGCCCCTTTTAAGAACCCTGCAGCATGTGTTTATTATGATATTTGAAATTTCCAGAACAATCAAACACTGGGAACTTGTTCCCTCTCTAACTGGTTTTATGTCTCCAACTTTGTGTTTTCTTAACTTGAAACATCAGAAAGCTGCAAATTTAAATCACAGGATGCCTTCCAAACTCAACTGTTGTAAATTCTTAATTTAATTCTTTTACTTGTAAAAATAAACTGGCTGCTGGACAAAATATCTGCTATTAAGATATGTCTAAGACTGAGAATGAGGTGTCAGAGTATCTTCACAATGGAATATTTTACTCAAATGTAGATAGCCTTGCTAGAGAGTGGGAAGATGAAGTGGACCTTCATCTTCTGTAAACCCAGTTCTGTAAACCCTAGCCAGTACAGGCAGACAATGATGAGAAATGCTAAGAATTCCAGTCCAATAGCAGCTAGGGGTGCATTCTACTACAGCCTCCTATGCTGTACAGACACAGAAAATTGAAAACAAGAACATAACTCTATTCCAATATGTACTGCAGCATTCACACGGTCAGTCAACATGTGTAAATCCAAATAAGTGGTTCCACTGATGGAAAGATCTTCTCACTAAAGGCCTGTGTGTGTGTGTGTGTTGTGTCATTACAGTCATGACCGACTCTTCGTGACTCCATATCCATGGAGTTTTCTTGGCAGGAATACTGGAGTGGTTTGCCAGTTCCTACTCCAGGCGCCTGCAGCACCTATTATTCCTTGGAGGTCTCCCATCCAAGTACTAACCAGGGCCGACCCTGCTTAGCTTCCGAAATCAGGCGAGATCAGATGTGCTTAGGGCATCTAGCCAGCTAGTCCTATATGCAATCCCAAAACCTGCTGTTGGGAGACCTTTGGGGCTGTTTTTTTTCCACCTTGACAGACAGGAATACTGAAGGAAGAGGAGAATGTTCTACAATGCTAGCTGGTAGTTAAGGAGTGCTAGCTGGTAGCAGAGGAGTGCTGATTAGGAACCAATTAAAAAAAACCATAAGGAGTGCTGACTTTGCTACAATTTGATTTGCAAACTCCACTGCATCTGAAACTGCAAGCACTGCTCGCCCGCAGATTGCAGAAACTGCATGAAGAGTTCCCCCTTCATACTGGATATAATGCAAGTTCCAGTCCACAGCCCCCATTCTTTCCTTCCTTCCTCCGATTCTGCTGATCCTTTTATGGGTTGTCTCATCTCAAAACCTTTTCTATAGAAAAATAACATTGAAAGGTACTTAAGACTAGAGCAATGCTTCCCATCCTTGGGTGCCCAGTTGTTCTCGGACTAAAACTCTCAGAGATCCCGGCCAGCACATCTAATGGTGAAGCCCTCTGGGAGTTTAAGCCCAAGAACATCTGGGTACCCAAGGTTGGCAACCACTGATCTAGAGTTCAGAACATGGCAAAGAGGCTTTCCCCCCTTCCCTCTGCTTCTAGAGGACTTCAACATTTTCATTTAGTTCTTAAGCTTGAAGGGGAAGTGGATAGTTGGCTGAGCACCAGGTAAGTACTACCTGGGTTTGTGTGCGAACCATGCCTGGTACATTTGCCCTGACACATATCTCCTCTCTGGGTACTCCTGAACCACATCAGGAGACTCTTGCAACTCTTCTCCCCTCTGACACACACCTTGGCATCCAACTAAGACATCCGCCAACATCCTTCCTATGGACCTTTCCTGGCTGTGCATATAAGAATTCTACCCAATCTGGGTGATTTCTGATGCCGTTCAGTTGAGATTTCAGATGCTTCAGCCCCACCTTGGACAATGTCTAACTGTGCTATGGACTCTAGGCTCTATCTCGTCCCCCTCCTCTCCTTCTTAGTCTGAGTGAAGGGAGTCCTAGACTACAACCCATCAAAGGATCAGCACAGGTAGGACTAACAAAGAAAGCGGGGGTGGGGTGGGGGGTGGGGGCGGCTTTGGGTTGGAATGCAGTTTCCATCACAATGAGCATGAATTTCCCAATCTATCTGCAGGTCCGATGGGAGCACTGTGTGCAATTTCAGACATAATACAGGTTGTGAATCGAATCACAGCCAAGCTGAATCATCCTGATTTCCTCCAATGAAGCCCTAAGTTTGATTGCCTGGGTATCGGCAATTCCACCTCTAGAAAACTGACATGCTTTCCATTTCTGTGGGCACCCGTCATCGCCCATTCACAGGCACCTGTATTCAGGTTAAATTGCTGTATTAGCACTTAGTGAAAAATTAGTGGGTTTTGAATCGCAGTTTGGGCACTCGGTTTCTAAAAGATTCACCATTACTGACCTAGGGTGCTTTTGATCAAGACACCAGACTATTTGGTTGGGAGGTTAGAAAAGGACGTAAGGGGAGGTATCCAATACATTTTCAAATATTATTTTTGGTTATCTTTAAATCATTATTTATTTGATACTGGTGAACTTGCATAAAATTAAGAGTGATGCTCTTAAGAAAATGTATTGCTTTATGTTAAGAGGAATAATTATGGCCATATTTCTTTCTTTTGGGCTGCCAAATAGACATTTAAGTTGAAACTAGATAAAATCAAGTCTGTTCTCTCTCTCTAGAAGCAAGAAATTACTCATGCTTCAGGTATATCACAAGAAGACAAGACTCACTGGAAAAGATAATGATATTGGAAAAGCCAGAAAAAATTAAGGAAAAGAGCCAAACCAAAAATTGCAAGTTCGGAGCAGGACTGTTAGTGACATGAACCTTTGAAGGATGTTAATTTGTATGGCAGCTGTAAGATACAAGCCACTTAACAACACTAACAAGTATATTCCTTCTTAATGCAAGTTAGCAGCACAAGCATGGAATCTGCAAACATTCTTTGAATCTGTGACCCTACCTGCAAAAGAAGCATTTAGTTCAGACAGTATGGTGGTCATCACCATAACTTACTTTTCAGTAGAACTGTTATCTTATCAACAACAGTTATAACAATAATTTGTAACTACCTCCTTGCTATAAAAGAACAACCTCCTCGCTTTCGCTTTTTGCTCTTTTCAGCATAACTGAAAAACAACTACCACTTAATATTTGTGAAACATATCAGAGAACTTTAACTGGTGGCAGACATACCTTTAAACCCATTGTGCCAGGTATGCCGGGATAGCCTGGGTCACCTGGAGTACCTGGTGTCCCTCGTTCTCCCTGAATAATACAACGGCATCATAAATTTGAGATGATATAATATAGAATTAAAGGACATATCGGTTTGGCCAAACTTAATGTGCAATTTTCAACATTAGTCCCCCTGAATTGTGTTTACTTAACTTGTAAACATGTGCATTGGATCAAGCTAGACCAGTAGAAAGCTTCATGAAAACTTACCAACATATTTCTTCTTCTTGAAGTTTTTTTTCATGAGACTGAAAGTATTCATACGCAGCACTGAGACAGATGAACTGTTTGGCCAAAAGCCCTGTTCTTTGCATGTGAACTCCATCCTGAACAGATATGCAATTCAACCCATATCTTCCGAAACTGAATTGATATGTGTGGGTGCAGTGGCTTTGTATCTGAGCAAGTGCTTAATTTAAGCATAAAATGCTGATTTCTCCTTAACCATAGAGTTAATGAGATGAACCTTTACATGCATTGACACAGAGGGGAGGAATAAACCAGAATATAAGGTGGTTACTTCACGTCCTTCTTTGTTCCGCCACTAGTTTTGTACCATGACAGCGTTGGTCGCAATCACGTGGTTTTGTCCCTGTTTCAGTGTTCCCATGGTCGTGATAACTTGTCTCGTGACAAGTGTTACCTCACGGTCTTGTACCGTCACAAACACTGAATTTGTCTAGCTTCCTTCCTTGGCGGGTGGAGCTTAAAAATTCTTTTTCAATATTTCACTTCTTAATAGTCAAAATAAAAAATAAAAACCTGGACACAGTTTTCTGAGAGAAACGAATGTTTTGTTGCGTGACAGTCATTACTACACAGAGTCTTGTCTCAGAACAGAAAGCGGGAACAAAGAGTGACAAGGGGAAACCCTACCCCAGCACCAGGTACAATACTGTCACGCTTAGCAACCGTTCATTGGGCATGGTAAAGACAAATTTCAGTAGTTGTGCAATGGACATGAAATAACTTTTTTTTGTACCGCTCCGAAGCGCAACACTAACAGAGGCAAAATGGACGTGAAGTAACCACCTATGTGGCTGCCAGAGTGCGCTTTTGGCCACTTTTTGATGTCACATGGTACCTCCCAGCCCCACCTCTGCTGTCTACCTGCCAGCATAATCCTCCGAGGCAGGCAAACATTTATAAACACACCATTACATGTGGAGACTTCAATGAATGCTGGAGTGCTATGAAGTAGGAACTGGTCCGTGCACATCTTTACCGCTCCTCTTCATACCACCTACAAGCAAAGGAGGGCGTCCTGTGCCTTAATCAGGATTCAACTTGATGTTGCTCTAACCATAGCACGTGGTAAAGGGCAGCAGAAATAATTTATAGATAAAAAGATGGAATGTTATGCCTATGCTAGTTCATTAACCCAGAATCTCACACGCTTGTGAATTTCATACCATAATGCCAGGGCACTTAACTTTCAGCTTCTTCAAACTGTAGGAAAGGGTGCATGTCAAAGAAGGCTTATTCCATGATTTGCCACAGGCCACTAACTTATTTCAGGAAAAGACAAACTAGAATGGATGCACTGGGTATGAAACAACCACACTACCCTCATGTGAACTAAGCAAAAGCATGCCAGATCTGATGTCTTTCTCAAAAAACTGAAAATCAGCCACATTTACCTTAACACCTGTTGCTCCGGCTTTCCCTGGCAGTCCTGGTTCACCTTTAATGCCCTGTTAATATATAATGAAGTATCTATCAAACTAGGGCAGGAAATGGGCAGATAACTGACATTTTACATTTTATCAATTTTAAGACCGTCTCTTCCCATCTGATAATAAATCCAAGCAGCTCTCTAACTCATGTTGAATATAGCGGTGGACTTGCTCATTCTCTCCCAATACAACACGCAAGTCAGAATGCTGAGGACTAGGTCTGTGCAGCGTACAATGTGTGTGTGTGTGTGTGTGTGTGTGTGTGTGTGTGTGTGTGTGTGTGTGTGTGTGTGCCAGTGATACTGGAAAAAGCCTCAAACTGGTTTGAACATTCACTTCCATTTACATGTTAATTAAATGAAGGTGTGCTGATGAACTGAAAGAGAGAACTGAGGTACATTGCGGGTTCTGTCTTAAAGGTTGCGAGGCTGCCCAGTGTTGCCCTTAATGTCTGTGCATTAGACTGGCGTATGGCCATGTGAGGGATGGAGACTCAACCATGTACACCTTGACTTCTTCCACAAGCAGCATAGAGGCTTGCCCTGTTCACATTAATAGGTGCAGATCAGGGCAGCACAGGATGTAATCTCAGGGGCACAGCCACTCAGTGAGATCCTGGCCGGTCTCTGCATATGCGAGCAAGGATGTGGTTTCAGGTGCTAACTAATGAATGATCTCAAGGCTTCAAGTTCCACATGAAATTTGTCAGGGTGCCCACATCGTTCCTCGATTTCCCCATGCCACCCCCACCCCCCAAGATTGGAGCTCAGCAGGCTAGATGTACTGTATGTACACTTAGTTTTAACCACTTTAATACTTAAAAGCAGAGTTTGTAAAAAAATGTAAATGATAAAGCACTAAACATCTTGGTAGGCTTTTCAACAGGTCAGGACACAGGCTATCTATACCTTAGGCCCAAGTCCTCCAGGTAAACCGGATGGTCCGTCAGTTCCAGGTAATCCCTGCAAAAGAGAGATCAACATTAATAAGGTAAAAGCAAGGGATACCAAACTGTGTAGTCTTTATCTCAAAACTGAGGGAAACTGCTAAGCGGCCTTCAAGAAGCTGTTAAAAACTTGGCTTTTTAAGGCCGCTTTCGGCAGTAAGGGAGGTCGATATGTTCTGATGTTGTTTGTTTCCCCGTCGGTTTATTTGCCGCCATCTTGTATTGGAGCATTCATGTATCTTTGTATTTTGTTTTTGCACTTTTACCCGATTCGGTTCTGAGGTTTTTATAGGCTCTTTATTGTAAAGCTGTTTTCCTTCTTTTTCTTTTCTCATTATTGCATATTTAACATTATTTTTTGCCCTGACTCCCTTTGGGACAATCGTGCAGTATACAAATATAAATACTGTATAAATAAATAAAGGATGGACATCGGGTATACCACCATAACTAATACATACATTGCCACCTTTCTTGAACTAAGCAGTTTACTGTGTGTCCCTAAATAGGAGCAATTGAAATTTGGAAATGCATTCCATTTACTATGTCTTCCACACAACTGTGGCCTTCTTGATTTGTTTTAATTTTTCTTCTGGTTCTGTACTGAGCTTTCTTTTTTTAAAGTGGGGTGAGATATACATATTTTAAGTAAACAGTAAAGAAAAGAAAACGCACCTTTCGATGTTGATTTGAACTGTTTATAATCCAGTTTCAAATAAAAAAAAAACACCACATAGCAGAGGTAAAATACTGGCAAGTAGAATATGTGGTAGAAAATCTGTAAGCATGCATAGTATGAAATAAGTTTCAACTGGAGAATCATTGGGAATTTGGTGAATCAATTCTTTAAATTCCACAGATTTAATGGGCCTACTGTAGTTGTGAATTACAACTGGATTTTAGTCACAGAAAGTGTAAAAAGGCTACTTTGCCAAGAAAAAGTATACTTTATTTGGTCGACTGCAGGGATGGACTGGCTTGCCCCCAAAGATGGTGATCAGACAAGGCCTTTGCTTTGCGCCGTCTGTCCCCAGAGAAGTGATACCTGCATCTTTCTGGCATCTGGAAATGAACCAAACATTCGCCTTCATGTCAACTGCCAATGTTGTGAAGTGGCTTAAGAAGAAAGCCACTTCAGGATACTGACAAATTAAACGCTTCCTTGTCTTTGTGGATTGGCTAACGAAGTGAACTCCCCCCCCCCCCAAAAAAAGTGGATTAGGGCCACACATATGGCCTAGAGCACTTAACAAAAAGAGAGAAGCCAAATGGAAAACTCTCTCCTAGAAGTGAGAGGAGACAGGAAAGGGGGGAAGAGGGGGTGGGTTGATTGCTTTTCTCTCCCAGTGGAGAAAAGCAAACATTATCCTCCCTCCTCTTGTCTCTGCCCGCTTCTAGGGAGAAGTTTTTTTTATTCTATTCTATTTTATTTTTATTCTATTCTACTCTATTTTATTTGAAAGTGATGCAGCCATAATCCACTTTTAAAGGAAAATTAGTTCCTCTGTGGAACCATGAAAGTGTTTAATTTGCCACTATCCTGAGGAGTCTCTCTTTGCAAGTGACTTCACAATATTGGCAAATTGACGGCAGGCCAAAGAGGGTTGCTTAAAGTCCATATGATATTTGGATATGAGGATTGCACCAAAGTCATACCGGATCTCCAAGCAACTTCATTTATTTCTATCCAGCCTGTTCCAAAATGGGCATGTAGATAAGCCCTAAAGCCAACATTTACCTGCCAGCTGTTTCTTTTGAATATTTTTACCCCGCCTTTCTCCTTGCCAAAGGGCCCAAGGTGGCTTACAATACTGAGGGACAATATACAGCCCAGAACATTTAAGACTTATTCAAGTTTAATAACAGGGAATTAGAAGAGGCATCTTGTAACGTTAGAAGGCAACATGTTGGGTTATAACTCCAATAAAGCCACTTTTCCAAACTCTGCCAAATAATGTTACTTATCATGACTCTAGTACTTTACATTTGTACTTTGTGGAATCTTCACATTTGAAACCAACAAATAATAACTCAATTGTTGCTCAAATAAAAATAAAACTATTCAGCAATACAAGCCCTCAGAGCTTCCTTCCCCTAAGTTGGCCGTATCTATGGCAGATACATCAATCAATGGTTGAAACTGGCAACTGTATTGGGGATAATTGTTATTTCAGTTTTTTATTGTAGTTTTTCTTTAATGAATTACAGATAAACTGTCAGCAGGCTTTTCATCTGTTCTTTTCTGGAACAAACTGTGTGACTAATAGCAGGACAATCCTTCTCCACATTCTGATTACTGTAATTTATTTTTGTGTCCCTCAAAACATCTGAAGATTCCAAGTGACTGGGATTCTTTAATTTTACCAGAGGAAACAGAAAATGTATGACCAATGATAACGAGCAGAAAATTAATTTTGTAAAATTATTAGAGGTACAATGCTATCATATCTTAAGATGTTAGGCAAATAGGAGGCCAAAATCCTGCTGCTCAGTTTAACACTGTTGTAGGAAATGAAGTTGTCACAGAAGCAGATTACCATTAATTCAAGTCTTCTCTGGGATTCTGGGTTAGGCACTAAGCCATCTAACCCACATGTGGAAAAATGATCCACACAAGGAATCATAGCAAGGGTTCTAATGAGAAATGATCTTCCTCTGTGACTATGTCATTTCTCCTATGGCATGTAAGTTACACAACAGGATTTGGCCCAAAAATAATAATCAAAATAGGGCTTGGTAAAGCAAGATAATAGCAGATGACTGTTAAGCAAAACAGAGTGATACTTATGCAAAATGCACAAACCATAAACAAGTTTCCCTCTAAGGAGCGCACAGTTCTACCCTTCTCTATGTGGGGCTTTCCCATCCCCCACCCACCCATTGCTACCATTTTTGTCATGGTTCCAATGGAAGCCACACAGGAAGGGGAAGGGGGATTTTGTGCACACATGCCCAAAATAGAGCCCCATGCAATGGGGGCAAAAATTAGAGGGCACATTAGCTATAAACAATGCCCCAGATATCAAGACTCCGTTAAGAGTGAAAATGGCCACATACATTGCCATACGAAGCAAGCATAGTGTTATGGAGCCCGGTGGCACAGTGGTTAAATGCCTGTACTTCAGGTAAAACTGTGCTCACGACCTGGGGTTCAATCCCAGGTAGCAGGCTCATGGTTGACTCAGCCTTCCGTCCTTCCGAGGTCGGTAAAATGAGTACCTAGCTTTCTGGGTGGGAGGAGGGCAATGTGTAGCCTTCATAATGTAATTAAAACTGTAAACTGCCCAAAGACTACTTGAAGTGGTATGGGGCGGTATATAAGCAGAACACTTTGCTTTTTTGCTTTTCCTTAAACCAGAACTCAAACAGATGTTCTTCCAAGTTCAATATAGAAAAAACACCCAAGTGGGGCTAATACGTTTTGCCTGGCAAGTGAGCAGTTGTACATGGGGTGGTGAAACAAAAAGAGATAATCTCACCCCCTCATCCAGGGCTGGACTCCACAGCTCCAGAAGTGGATACTGAAGGCTGGATACAATTAATTGATTTGGAAGCCATCATGGCCTCAATCTGGTATGATAAAGGCTTTATGTTGCTTCCATTTATTTGTTAAGTTATTTCCCATGGTATAGTTCTCCCCACCTCGAACAAATAAGTACAATTGTGTTTAATTTTGGAAGCTACGCAGGGTCAGTCCTGATTACTCTTTCGAAGGGAGGCTATTAGGGAAAACCAGGGATCATGAAGGAGAGCTATTCAAAAATCCTTCCTGAAACCCTGAGGAACTGCTGCACATTAAAGCTGACATTTATACACTAGATGGACCGATGGCATGACTCAGTATAAGGAAGGTGTCTGTATTTCTAAATCTCCCATGAAACATACTTCCTTATTCTGTTCGCAAATCCCACACTCGTCCTAGGGCATATCTGCAGGCTTATGTATGGAGTCGGTGCCAATAAAAATACAAAGCTGCACCACAGTTACAATCAACCACAGGAAGAAACAAGTCATTTGCAATAGGAAAGGGGATTAGGCAAACTGATGGCAGGCTTTCAGTCTCTGCCTGCTCAGCATGGCACAGTGACTACTTTGTCTGCAGTAGGCCACTGTCACTCATGGTAGCAGGAGCATCCTTCTACTTCACAACCAAGTCTCTGTACCCCTGTTCCACACTAGCTCTCATACATACACACACAACAAAGTCCTAAGTGCGTCTCACATATATATATTTCCAAGGGATGGAATGCAATCTAAGGCTACAAAAGGAAGCATCTTCCAAAACTATTTCCACATGAAAAAGAAACAAACATCACTTGCCCTGGGTTCTGAACTACGCTGGTGAGGACTACCATCTGTTGAAAATTAGTATCATCCATTCTGGGAAAAGAATTATTGGTGGAAGCTATTAACAGATCAGAACAGAGGCGCCTCATAGTTGTAAAATAATTTAATGTGATGGAAATAAGAAACTATTCCCGAGTTCCCTAATAGCAGGGTGACATGGGCCCTGTTGAGAATTTGCACTTAACTCTCTGAAGGGATCTTTAGGATAACGCATATCTTCCACTTTTTAGGAAAGCTTTTCAGTGCAGTTCATACACTGCAACTGGTACAATGTAATACAAATCTGAACAGTCTGCCTACACCATTACCTCAATGTTTCTAGTATCTGTTGTTGCTGTGTTTAAAATATACACATTCAGTGGACTCAGCACTTTAAGACCTGCCTTTTACCTCTCACACTGAATGTATTTGCGTTCTCCAGGATAATGCCACACCAATAAAATTCTTGCTATCACATTCATACTATTGACCCCTCTTGTTTGATTCAACCTCAATACAATATTTCATGGGTTGCAGCGCTACCACTACATTTCCAAAAGACTGCTCAACAGTTTAAAGGACACAGTAGTGGAAACTTACAGGTTCCCCTGCAAGTCTCATTGATTCCTTAACTTAAACCCGCTTCGGTAGTTAGCTGAGTGTAGCCCATGCACAATGAAAGACATCATGTCTTGTATACTTGTATAGATGTGTGTGTGTGTGTGTGTGACGTACATGTATTACAATTATACAATACTATATAATACCTCGGATAACGACTGCCCCAGATAACGAATAATTCGGATAACGACTTGTAATTTTTTTCACACACACCCCTACAGCCCACAGCCCCAGCCTCCCTCCACATTTCTCTTTAACTGACCTGTGGGGGGGAGGCAACATGCAGAGGTGGGGCCCAGGGGGGAGGAACTGGCACGCTGCCCGGCTCTCACGCCGCCCAAATGCCCGGCGGAGGAGGAGGAGGAAAAGGAGGAGGAGGGGGAGAGGTGGGGGCCAGGGGTGGGGGGAAAGCGCCAGCTGCCGCTTGGCTTTCCCGCCACCCGAACGCCCGGCTGCGATGGAGGAGGTGAGGTGGGGGCCAGGGGGTGGAGGGGAGGAAGCACCAGTGGCAGGGGTGGGCGAGGAGGGAGAGGAGTGCACTTTGAAAGTGCACTTTAAAGAGGTCTCGAGAAAAAGGCTTTTTTTTTTTTGCCTTTTTTCCAGACCTCCGGAACGGATTAAAATGGTTTGCCATTCATTTCAATGCAAAACCATGTTTCGGATAACGATTTCTTCGGATAATGATTAACCTCGAGGAATGAATTAAAGTCGTTATCCGAGGTACCACTCTGTGTGTGTGTGTGTGTGTGTACATCTATCTATCTATCTATCTATCTATCTATCTATCTATCTATCTATCTATCTATCTATCTATCTATCTATCTATCTATCTATCTATCTATCTAATGTAACAATATGGCATAATGTCCCCGATAGCAGGGATGGCGGCAGCAAGAGCACTGGTGGGAGGTGATGGGGAGAAAAACAGTGGTGGGAAGGTGTGGCGAGGATGAAAACAGTGGCAGATACTGCCATATGTGGGCCGTGATGTGGCATGGGACTTCTGTACAGTCCTATTCAGTGGTTAGCTAATCTTTATATAAGTAAAATATTGTTTAACAGCTCTTATTACTGTTAAGTGCCATCCAGTCAGAACTGATGCCTAATGACCCAATTAGGGCATTCAAGACAAGTGAGGTATAGCAGTATCTCATAAGACGAACGCCCATTAATACAAAAAACTCATAAGACAAATGAAATTTCTGGGAATAGGAAAACTTTGTGCAACAAATTTTTCCTATGGGATGCCTCGCGACACGGATTAAATGCATTCCTGTGGGAACCATGTTAAATTGAATTTCATAGGACGAATTTTTCATAAAATGAAGTGAATTAATTTCGTCTTAAGAGGCACCACTGTATTTAAGAAATGGTTTTAAAAGTTCCATTCCCTAGTGAGTTTCCATGGCCAAACAGGGATTTGAACCCAGGTCTCCTGAACCCTAGTCTTTCTATCCACTACACCACAACAGCTAGAAGAATGAAATAGTATAAACATACAGGTGTTCCTGATGATCCTTTTGTTCCTTCTAGTCCTGGTGGTCCAATTTCACCCTATAATTCAAAAACATTTGAAATAAATTCAGTACTTGCAACAAAATATAAGCACATTTTCATAAGATCAATTTCAAGAGTTTACAAACAATCTAATGAAGAAAGAAACCCCCAAATTATATTTTCGGTCCCATTCAAAGAAGCAGGCCTGGTTTTGCACTCTGCCTCTGGGACCCCCTAAAGACCTTTCCTGAGGTGAAGATGGCAGTAAATAAATTAGTCATGCACTTTTGCCTAGAGAAGTATGTGACACACTGCTTTTAAAAAAAGATACCAAAATAAAAAGACTGAGGAATCTGTGGTTCTGCGTTCCACGTTTCTTCATAATATATGGAATGCTTCAGACAACTTTGCAAAATATAGCAACCATTTTACAAGACGGTGTAAAACGTGGAAACCTCTTTCTACTTCGAAACCACAAACTGGCTATGATAGAAATGTATATGTAATTATTAAACATGTATCTGATTCAACACTTATATAGGGACGAGGATGTTTGCGTTTGTCTTTATTGAACAGTGTCAGTGTTTATTCTCTAATCTTATACTGTTACGAGTACCTTCTCGCCTTTTAGTCCTTGAGCTCCAGGGATCCCAGGAATTCCCTTGGTGGAAAAAAAAGGAAATACTTAAAATTGACAAATAAACATAATTACATTTTCCACCCTGTGCTCCTAATATCACACATTTTAAAACCAGGCTTTTCTGTTTCTGTTTTTCTTTTTCTTTTTCTTTTTCTTTTTGTTTTGCATGAAGTACCACCACCAGGAATACTATTTTGACGGATGCTTTTATTCAAACGCAGAAGCTCAAAAATCCTTTGGTACATTTCTATTGGCTTAACACCAGTGGTTCAAATTTCAACAGCAAACTGTCACAAGTTAAGAAGTCAGAGCAGGTGTGTCGTGTCATACTTCAGTGCAATAGAAAAGGCTTATGCAGACGTTTCAACTTGTGGCACTTCACTACTAAAAGATACACTATTGCAAGATACTGGGGGTTACACAGGCAGGTGTAGCTAACAGGATTCCAGCCAATGCTCATGTTACCTCAGTGTAAAAGATTTTGTTGCAAGGGCATGAATTGGCTTGTTTCAGCAAGACAAAATTATCTCAAAACTTTTTTCCCCATGCCATCTTCTCCCTTTCTCTTCCCCTTTGTCCACCCCACAACACATGATATATGATCATCACCACCCTTATCTTAGAACTGCAGAGCTGGGGGGCGCTAGGAACGCTCTTAGGGAGACCCTGTGGGGAAGTGAACTCCCAACCTCTGAGTCCACAGCCAGGTATCTAATCCACTGAGCTGTCTGCCAGATAAGTGAGAGAGAATATGAGCTCCACCACTGAAGTGACTTTCTTCCTCTCCACCCCTCACAGAAGGAAGGAAGGCCATGACACCAGCTCAGAACCTAGTGACAGCCTCATGGGATGTTTTGATCTTGCCTTGTTTTTTCCCAATGACAGAAGGAGGAAGAGATCTAGCTCCTTTACCCAACCCTTCCCATTTCAACTGAGATGAGAAGGGGCAAGAAAAACTATCAAAGAGCCACCGCCCCAAAAGCCAGTACAACGAAATTAGAGCACTTGTAAGTAAGACATACGGGGCTCATTGTCTATCTTTGTGCAGAGCAATGAGAAAATGGGGAAGAAGGAAGGAAGGAAGGAAGGAAGGAAAGAAAGAAAGAAAGAAAGAAAGAAAGAAAGAAAGAAAGAAAAAAGAAAGAAAGAAAAAGAAAGAAAGAAAGAAAAAGAAAGAAAGAAAGGGTGCCTACATTATTCATCTTTTACTTCTCTTTAGTACATTTTCTGGGAAACAAGTAAATTGTTTCTCCCCTGCTGTGGTGAACATTTTCCATTTTAAAAAATCCAATTTTCCACTTCCATTTTGGCAGAGGGTTGGCTGTGTCCTTTTTCTCTTGCACCACAGAACATGCTGGCAGGAAAATTCACAGGAAAGTAAGTATTCAGGCTCTCCACTGTGGAACTACGTTAACACAACCGCAGGCTTCTGTTTGACGTTAATATACTGATTTACTCCCACACTGTATTTCTGATGATTCATTCAAACAGTGACCAAGGTCATGGCAACTGCTTCCTTTGGATCACAGGAAAAAACCAAACCAGATCTAGCTCCTGTTATGAGGCCATAGTGAGCTGAATGTGTACAAAATGAAGCTCCAAAGTAACCAAACAGGATGAGTCCAAAAGAGCAGTAAAGGAATCCAAAAATCATGGCACAGAAAGCAATGAGCAGCAAAGGTTAGGATACAAGTCTGATCTATAGTAGCTCCAATAACTTAATGGGATTTTAGTAAGTAAACACGTACATAAATGCCACTGAGTAAAGTGGGTGTACTGTAAATGAAACCAAAACCTGAATTTAGTTATACTCACTTTACTGTATGTTGTTTTATCTTGATTTTAGGCCACATTTCCTAAGTTTGGATTTAGTTATATGAGATATACAGACAAGAAAAATAAATTTCTTTTCGAATTAGCCCTAGGGTTTGGGAAAATCAGTCCTACCAGAACATCAGAAAATGAAAAACAGGGGACCCAACTGGTCACTCAGAAGGTAGTCCTTGCAGCCACCAGATTTGTGAAGTCAGCAGGACAAGTAACAAAATCACAGATAAAGAACATAGTCAGGTAAGTAGGCTGATGCAGAAGAACCTGCAGTCCTTTAACTAGTATGGTTCCAAAGGGATTTGTCCAACCATGCAGTCTGGAAGAATGGGAACTGAAGTCAAAACACATTTGGACGGCAGCAGGCAGTAGAGGGCTGATATAGAGATATACAGACAATTAATTGAATAGACATCTAGTGAAGAATGATCACTAACACAGCTGGATACTGTACTTCCAAATGAACCTGAGAGGCTGCTCTGGAAGCCACATTAGTACATCAGATTTCTTTTGACTGATCAACAATTGTAAGACCAGAAGGAGATGCAGTTTCAAGTATATTGTATCCGGAATCTTCCACAGTATCGTTTCACGATATTCTTAATGGTATACAACAGGCATGCCCAAACTTCGGCCTTCCAGACGTTTTGGACCACAACTCCCACAGTCCTTTGTCATTGGCAATTTAAGCTTAGAATTCTGGGAGTTGTGGTCCAAAACATCAGGAGGGGCGAAGTTTGGGCATGCCTGGTTTACAAAGTTAACAGCATAATGTTATGTGCTGGTATTCAATTTGCCAGAGGACTTCTGTTGCTTAAGAAACCCTTATCATTCTGAAAGCATAAGTGTGAGGTTTCCGGCCACTGCCACAACTTGTGCCAATTCAATTACGGAGAGCGAGGCGCTTCCCTCCAACCAAAAATCTGTGTGTGTCTTCTCACAGTGTTGCCCTGATCAGATATTAAACACTGATAACATGCATCTAAATCAAAAGAGAAAAACTGAACATCCGGGTGGATGTTATTAACAGTCATTATTTACTTTTCCCTTCAAAACTGAATTTCCTTCTTACATAATCTCTCTTCCTGGATACACAGAAAACTGGCAGGAGAACAACCAAGGAACGGGACATGGATCTGCCTCTGGCATGAGAACTGCTGCTATGAAATGGCTCACATGTGAGGCAGGTTCTCGAACAGTAGGGTGACCCTTCAGACGGCTTGTGAATGGAAGGGATGAAGGGGATGCAGTGTCAGAAAGGGAAAGGATCCAGAGCTTTCCTTGCTGGAGGCAACTGTAACTCCCTACTGAAGGTAAGACGTATAACCAGAGATTGAATTATAGAATCATAGAATCATAGAGTTGGAAGAGACCTCAAGAGCCATCTAGTCCAACCCCCTGCCATGCAGGAACAGATGACCATCCAGCCTCTGCTTAAAAACCTCCAAAGAAGGAGACTCCACCACCCACCGTGGCAGCATATTCCACTGCCGAACAGCTCTAACTGTCATAAAGTTCTTCCTAATGTTCAAATGGAATCTCTTTTCCTGTAGTTTGAAACCATTGCCCTGAGTCCTAGTCTCTGAAGCCATGGAAAACAAACCTGTTCCCTCTTCAATATGACATCCTTTCAAATATTTAAACATAGTATAAGGGTCAGTCACGACTGTAACGACACAGCACACACAGCATCATATCCCCTCTCAGCCTTCTTTTTGAAAGGCTAAACATTCCCAGTTCCCTAAGCCGTTCCTCATAAGACATTTCCTCCAGACCATTAACCATCCTGGTCGCCCTCCTCTGCACTGTCAAACAAAGATCACATACTTCTCAAGCATTAACTTTAGTGGACTCCCATTCACCCACCTTTAACAATAACTCTGATTTGTATTCTAATTTCAAGGGAAAAGCACTTTGTTGCCATTAGGAAGCAATGAAATTAAGCTACAAAATGTATTTATTTTCTCCTCCATTACAAGAGTTTAATAATTATTTTGCTGAAAACCAAGACTTCCAAAGTAATGCAAGATAGACCACGTGTGAGACAGATAAAAAGCTCTGTTGAAAAAACAGACTGAAAACTTATTTTGAAAGCCAATTATATTTTTAAAAAAGAGTTTCAAAATCCAAAGGCTTGCAGATGATTGCAGTTTGCTTGCCAGCCAGAAACTCAACAAGGACTGAGCAAGCCCAACGTCCTTTAGGAGAGTTCCACAAATATGGGATTCCCAAGAAATTATGAGGAACATGTTGGATCTGAGACAAGACATTCCCATCTCCAATCACTTTCCAACCATTTATTCTCTCTGCTACGACCTCCCAAATTGTTATTCCATGGCCAGCAAGCACACACAGTGGTCAATGGACTGTTCCTGAGAGCTTTTTCCCCTATTTTGAGGGAATATTTTCCCCCTCTACTGAAGATTAATTGTGCATATTATAACCCTGGGCATGTCAATGCTTTCCTTTTGAGTGTCACACAGTGACTCACCTGAATATTCGAAATAATTCTGGCAAATGTTCACAACATCAGGAAATGATGCCTAAAATATGAAGAGCCCACTTAACGGGACTTCTTGTTGGTGATTTGTTAGCTGTGCTTCTGGCAAAAATACCCCCTCATTTAAAGGCACTACAAACTTTTAAAAATGATTTTCTTTAATCACCATGTTTCTTCCTTCCTTTCTGTACTACACACAGCCCAATCTCACCTTAAGCTCAGAGAAATTCCCTCAGTGTCCATACGCTGATTAACCTTCTTCCTTTAGAACTGCTGAACAATATGTACAGTAACTGATGTGAAAGGAATACCTATGAGAGTAGGTACAAAATAAACTGCCCCCCCCAATGATTCTGTCGAGTACCTCTGTTGCAGTGGTTCTCAACCTGAGGGTCCCCATATGTTCCTGGACCGCAGCTCCCAGAAGCCTCCACCACTTGCTGTGCTGGAAGGGATTTCTGGGAGTTGCAGTCCAGGAACATCTGGGGACCCACAGGTTGAGAACCACTGCATCTACCGCTTCAACATGCTAATGAGATATGGGATGTGGAATTCACAAAGAGCCACTGTTTCGATTTCAAGAGAAAAACTGGATAACAATCTGTCAGATCTGCCTTGATTTGGATTCCTGCATTAAGCAGGGGGTTGGACTTGGTGGCCTTATGGTGCAGAGCCTTGTGGCACAGTGGTTAAACTGCTGTACTGCAGTGAAAACTGTGCTCATGGCTTGAGGTTCAATCCCAGGCTTGTGGTTGACTCAACATTCTATCTTTCCAAGGCGGGTAAAACAAGTACCCAGCTTGCTGGGGAGGGGTAATGTGTGGCCTGCATAATTAACTTATAAACAGCCCAGAGAGTGTTTTAGGTGCTATGAGGCAGTATATAAGCAGCACATTTTGATTATAGGCTTCTTCCAACTCCATTATCCTATGGTTTATTAATTTTAGTAGTGGGCCTACTTGTTCTCCTACTGCCTTTATTTGACTCATGTCTCCCTACCCACCGGAATATGCACATGGGTTGCACACATGCTGTCTATGATGACTACACATATGCCTACAGAATGGAGGTGGTGCTGGGGAGGGTTAAACACAGGTACATGATAATGGCAACTGAATTTAAACATTCTTAAGGAACTGGTCTATCAAGAGTCCAGAGCTTGAGAATGGAAAGGGGACTGTGGGCAGTGTAGTTTGGAAAAAGCAGCGTTTCCAAATTATGCAAAGATTACACAGCCACTGCTATACAGTGTTGATGGGTTTCCAGGTGCCACAGAGAACTTCCCTCAACAGCCATTTCTTTCTGGCTAACGTAGCAGGTTTAACACTAATTTGGGTGTGTGGTGACTAACAGCTTTACAGTGGATACTACAGTTCATCTCCTATAATGATGAGCACACAAGGACTCCGGATAATCTTAATCATGCAGTTAGACCTTTGGGTCTCCAGATGTTTTGTACTTAAAACTTCCAGAATTTTGGGTCAAAATGGGAAATGGCCAGGGGTTTGAACATCTGGAAGAGCTAAACTAAGAACTACAGCTCTCAGCAGATTGTTCTGTCCTAAAATGTAATATGGGGACAAGTCCTTGGCCAGAAGCAGAAATGCTGCAGCCTCCATTGATGGGTAAGAATGAGGCTTAACCTTAACCTCACTGTTGACAGTGCATTCCAAAGAGGTAGCAAGAGCGATCCTCTCATAAATCTAACACTTTCCCATGACTCACTTCTTCTCGGTACCTAGAACATCTGGGCGATTCCCCAAATACAAATAGTAAAATAAATGATTTATACATGGAGCATTTTGAAATGTATTACAAGATTTAGTGGCTGCGGGAATAAGGGCACTTTCCCATTAACATTATTTTTTTGCCTGTTGAAATATCACTTACCAGCAGCTGCAAAGGCTAATTAGTGTCTATCTAGCCCAGTGGTTCTCAACCTTCCTAATGCTGTGACTCTTTAATACAGTTCCTCATGTTGTGGTGACCCCGCTTGCCCTGCTTGGAAGAGGCCACAAGCTCCCTTTGGCAGGCCACTGCCACAGGTGCCACAGAGAACTACAGGCACCCTCAGCCAATCACAGCCTCCGGTGCCACTGACTGACATCCCCTCCAACCTACCAAGCTATAACTCACTCTTCTCCCGCCTTCCTCCCCCCCCTCCTCCAGACCCAAGCCGTTTGTGCCTTTTTCTTCACTGGCTCATGGTGACCCCCTGTGAAATGGTTGTTTGACCCTCAAAGGCAGGCATGTCCAAACTTCAGCCCTCCAGATGTTTTGGACCACAACTCCCAGAGTCCTTTGCCAATTGAAATACAGGCATGGAATTCTGGGAGTTGTGGCCCAATACATCAGGAGGGCCGAAGTTTGGACATGCCTGCTCAAAGGGGTCCCAACCCCCAAGGTTGGAAATCACTGATCTAGCCCCAGAAGGGCTTACAAAACTGTATGTCTGTGAAGATGCTCAGTCATCCAGGTGAGTTTATCTGGAAGTTGAGTCATGGCTACGGGACAAGGAAAAAGAAGTCCAGTAGCCATGACTTAACTTCCAGGCCTACAAAACTGTGATCTTCCTATGTTTTTCTGAAACAGGTTTTTTTTTTTCTGTTTCAAAGTTTTAAATACCTGTTAGTTCATGGGACTGGCTTGTGTTCAAACAAATATGTTTAAGAAAGGCACATGATATGCTCTAAATGTTTGTTTCACACTTAAATCTATCCTGGGTTCGGGGGGGGAGGGGTTTGGTTCGTTTTTAGAAAACCACTGAAACAGAACCTTTCGTTGGAATTGAAAGATGCTGAACTCAAACAAATGACTGTTCGAGTTCATCTAAAAGGCAGACATTACCTAAAACAGTCACAATACTATTTCTGAGTGATTAAAAAAAAATCAGGCATCTCTTAGAGTCTGGCTATAAATTCAATCTGTATCATAAATGTCCAATTTTTATAAAGACCACACTCAAATGATAAGGAATGCCTGTCCTTAATCACACACTAATCCAGAACAGATTATTCACTCAATTGTTAAACCACAACGGGAAACAGAATCTTTGGAAACACTACAAATGGGCCAAGTGCCAGTCTCTGGGAGTCTTCTAAAAAGCTGCACGGAATAATTCATGATTCACAGATTTGGGGGTGGATTGTCTTTGGGGAAGCCCTTTGTAGAATTAACTGTATCCAACCATTAATTCCCCAAAGTCAAACTAAGAAAATAATATCTTACTCTGCTGTCCACTTTTTTTCTTCCTCTCTCTTTCCAGGAAGATGTTCTTTCCATATGGGAACTCCCATCCTTGGGTAACCTAAGTATTCTTGGACTGCAGTTCCCAGCAGCCTTCACCACCAGCTTTGCTGCCCAGGGTTGTTGAGAGCTGCAGTCCAAGAACACCTGGGTTGCCCAAGGCTGGGAACCACTGTTCTAAAGAGCAATACCTGGTGGAAATATGCATACACAAGACATTATAGAATAGAATAGAATAGAATAGAATAGAATAGAATATAGTTTTTTGTCATCGAATCATAGAATCATAGAGTTGGAAGAGACCTCAAGGGCCATCTAGTCCAACCCCCTGCCATGCAGGAACCCCATCACAATATTTCCGACAGATGGCCATCCAGCCTCTACTTAAAAACCTCCAACGAAGGAGACTCCACCACCCTCCGTGGCAGCATATTCCACTGCCGAACATTCCTCCTAATGTTCAAACGGAATCTCTTTTCCTGTACAATGGTACCTTGTATAAAGTTATACAAATTTCCCATAGGAATGCATTGAAAACAGAGTGATCCCATTTTTATGTTGTACAGATCTGCCCCATAGGGGATTATGTTAAGCAAATTTCCCCTATCTCCAGAATTTTTTATGTTGTACAAATTTTATGTTATACAAACCGTTTGTTATACAAGGGTTCACTGTAGTTTGAAACCATTGCCCCGAGTCCTAGTTTCTGAAGCCATAGAAAACAAACCTATTCCCTCTTCAATATGGCATCCTTTCAAATATTTAAACATAGCTATCATATCCCGTCTCAGCCTTCTTTTAGAGAGGCTAAACATTCCCAGTTCCCTAAGCCATTCCTCATAAGACATTTCCTCCATATGCAAGATATGCACAAGAAATTAGAGTGCTGTTCCACTATAGATCTCTATTCTCTGCTCAAAAAGATAAGCAACAGCTGTGTAAGGAATGGATCTTTACTGCATCTTTATTATATCTTTTATGATCACTGTTCTGTTCCCTTGTTCTTAATTAAATCACAACATCAGTCACCATCTACCATCAACGCTGATGGCACGTCTGGCATCCTTCTGTGAAGATTCTCAGTCATCCAGGTGCGTTTATCTGGGAGTTGAGTCATGGCTACTGGACTTCTTTTTTGAGAGATAGAAACGTTTCGCTGTTCATCCAAACAGCTTCATCGTCTGAATACAGCTAGTGCAAGAGACCTTATTATAGTCAGCTTGACCTCTTGTCCCCTTGTCTGATTGGCTCATAAGATGAACAAAGCCTGAATAGGCTCGTTAGGGAGACATTCGTGTCCATGGCCTTAAGATAAACAATGGCCTAAGGTGCTGAAACCCATCAAGAATGGGTCGTTAGCTGTGACCTGGTGGGTGAAGGCTCCTTGATTTGCCTGGGTACTGTGGAAAGTACAGCCTGATAAGTAGCAGCTAGACTATGCCGGAGCCCCCCACCTCAGTTGAGGGAGGGATTTTCAATGCTAACATGAATGGCTTCCCTTACTCCTCTCTCAAACCACCTCTCTTCTTTGTCTAATATGTGTACATCCTCATCTTTGAAAGAGTGGCCTTTTTCCTTCAAATGGAGGTGTACTGCTGATTCTGGTCCTGAGCTGTTACCTCTCCTATGTTGGGCCATTCTTCTGTTTAATGGCTGTTTAGTTTCTCCAATGTAGAGGTCTGAACACTCTTCACTGCATTGGACTGCATATACTATATTGCTCCTTTTTGGTTTGGTATCGGATCCTTTGGGTGGACAAGTCTCTGCCTTAGTGTGTTCATGGGTTTGAAATAAACAGGGATGTGGTGTTTGCCAAAAATCCTTTTAAGCTTCTCCGACACTCCCGCCATGTAGAGAATGACCAGGTTCTTCCGTCGGGTCTGGGTCTCAGACTGATCCCTTGTTCTTCTGGGATGGCCCACTGCTTTGTTGAAGGCCCACCTTGGATATCCACAGGCCTTAAGTGCTGTCTTCAGGTGCCTGTCTTAAGCATTCTGTAATAGAATGCTTAAAACTCTTGGAGCAGGAAAACGCAATTGACAGGGTGACCTACCACCGGTTATATCCCGGAGAGACAGTCCCCTGCTTTTATGGACTTCCCAAGATCCACAAGCAAGGAATCCCCCTCAGACCTATTGTCAGCAGTATAAATTCAGTGACTTATAACATCGCAAAATACCTGGCAACTATCCTAGCCCCACTGGTTGGACACACGGACCACCACGTACACAACTCAGAAGAGTTTGTTTCTAAAGTCAGGGAGCTCAAACTGGATACAGAGGAAACCATGGTATCCTTTGATGTTACATCACTCTTTACCAGCATACCCACCACTGATGCGCTAATAATGGTAAAGAGAAGATTAAGAGAAGACAGCACCCTCACCTCCAGAAGCCGCCTCAACCCAGACCAGATAGGCCTACTCCTGGACCTGTGTCTGAACACCACATATTTCATGTACAGAGGGGACTTCTACAGACAGAAGCATGGCTGTGCCATGGGTTCCCCAGTGTCACCAATTGTAGCAAACCTATACATGGAAGAAGTGGAGAAGAAGGCACTCAACACCTTCCCAGGGCCAACACCATCCCATTGGTTCAGGTATGTAGATGATACCTGGGTTAAAATAAAGACGCAGGAAGTACAGGCCTTTACAGACCACATCAACGCAGTGGATCCTAATATTAAGTTCACTAGGGAAGACACCCAAGACAACAGGCTGGCTTTCCTGGATTGTGCAGTCATCATCAGACCTGACCGTGGCCTAGGAGTAGAAGTTTACAGGAAACCCACCCACACAGATCAATACTTACTGTTTGACTCCCACCATCCATTACAACACAAACTAGGAGTCATCAGGACCCTAAGCCACAGAGCAGAGAGCATCCCCACCTCCTCAGAAGCCAAGAAGAAGGAAGACAGGCACCTGAAGACAGCACTTAAGGCCTGTGGATATCCAAGGTGGGCCTTCAACAAAGCAGTGGGCCATCCCAGAAGAACAAGGGATCAGTCTGAGACCCAGACCCGACGGAAGAACCTGGTCATTCCCTACATGGCGGGAGTGTCGGAGAAGCTTAAAAGGATTTTTGGCAAACACCACATCCCTGTTTATTTCAAACCCATGAACACACTAAGGCAGAGACTTGTCCACCCAAAGGATCCGATACCAAACCAAAAAAGGAGCAATATAGTATATGCAGTCCAATGCAGTGAAGAGTGTTCAGACCTCTACATTGGAGAAACTAAACAGCCATTAAACAGAAGAATGGCCCAACATAGGAGAGGTAACAGCTCAGGACCAGAATCAGCAGTACACCTCCATTTGAAGGAAAAAGGCCACTCTTTCTAAGATGAGGATGTACACATATTAGACAAAGAAGAGAGGTGGTTTGAGAGAGGAGTAAGGGAAGCCATTCATGTTAGCATTGAAAATCCCTCCCTCAACTGAGGTGGGGGGCTCCGGCATAGTCTAGCTGCTACTTATCAGGCTGTACTTTCCACAGTACCCAGGCAAATCAAGGAGCCTTCACCACCAGGTCACAGCTAACGACCCATTCTTGATGGGTTTCAGCACCTTAGGCCATTGTTTATCTTAAGGCCATGGACACGAATGTCTCCCTAACGAGCCTATTCAGGCTTTGTTCATCTTATGAGCCAATCAGACAAGGGGACAAGAGGTCAAGCTGACTATAATAAGGTCTCTTGCACTAGCTGTATTCAGACCGATGAAGCTGTTTGGATGAACAGCGAAACGTTTCTATCTCTCAAAAAAGAAGTCCAGTAGCCATGACTCAACTCCCAGAAAAAAGTCTGGCATCCTTCTGAACCAGAAAAAGTTCTTGTTTAAAAGGAAAAAAAAACATGGGCACAATCCAAGCACAAGTTAGTTTCACCAAATTTCGCAAGAACCGTGAAACATGTCTCACCACTTCTAGGGCCCATCGAAAGACAGATGCTTCACTCTTCCGTTAAATTTAATTCTTGTTTGTTACTTTAATAATTTATAAGGATTAAAATGTGGTTAATTTTACTTTGGTTACGCTGCCCATAATTATGAATAAGCTCCTAAGACACGCCATCTTCAGCCTCAAGGACAACAAGCTTAAGTGAAGGAATGTTGAAGACAAAGTCCCATACAGTCAGCTGAACAAGAATCCATCAGCCTCCAGAGGTTTGAAGAAGGACCCAAGTATTCATTACACTACATGCGTTAATCAGCACATTAAAACAATTTCCATACACAATCAGGAAGGTTTCTAAGGCCCTTTGTACACGACCCCTAAACTCCGCCGCAAATGGCTCCCTGCTCCGGAGCTTAAAATTGTTTCCCCACCAGCTCCGGATTTTACAGATAATTAAGTGCGACCACGCCCACCTAAGCGCGTCCCAGCGCACTTTTCAGGTACCTGCTCTCTGGAGGTGAAAATTCCTGATGCGGATATAACGTAGTGACTGCCAGGCTCTCCTTGCTTCTGTTTGTTCTTTTTTTTTTGCCCCCGGCCCCTTTAAGAGATCTGAATGCAGTGCCGGGATGGCAGAACGGAGGTGAGCGGCATTCTTTTCTTCCTTTTTTTCTCCCTCCCCTCACGCAGCCAGCAGCCAGGAGTGCGGAGGGGGTGGGAACGCAGGAACAGCGACAAACCTCTAAGATCTCTGGTCCGAATTTAAGTGGCCAGCGGATCTTAGGGGTTGTGTGAAAAGGCCCTAAAAAGAAGCATTCCATAAATGTGATGATGATGAATGCCAAAGTCTAGTGAAGGATTATACAAAATTAGTTATAGAACTTTCTAAGGAGCCTCAAAACTTTGTGTGCATGCACAAGCATATGTATATTTACCCATATACAGTACTTGCACAGGCACAGACAGAACACCACTGACATTTTTTCTACCACTTGGGTAGGTTAGAGCTGTATTATGGTCTGTGAAGCTTCTCAGTCATCCAGGTGAGGTTATCTGGAAGTTGAGTCATGGCAACTAGACTTCTTTTCTTGAGAGACTGAAACATTTCACTACTTATCCAAGCAGTTTCATCAGACTGACAAAGCTTCATCAGATTGACGAAGATGCTTGGATGAGTAGTGAAACATCCCAATTTCACAAGAAAAGAAGTTCAGTTGCCATGACTCAACTTCCAGTATGTTTGAATGAAACCTCTTTGTCAAGTGAACAACTAAAGGCATGAATACTGTAGATCAATAGAATTAAGAGTTCCTAATTCTGTGCTGGAAAATTAGCAATAATGTTAGTCTGAAAAAAAATAAAAATATTGATCATTTCAACATGGCTGCAACTTCAAAAGTTACAAAAACAACTTCTGATTCATGACTATGGGGCACTGTGCTTCTGTATTCATGATTCAAGATACCAGGAAATGCCCTGATATTGCTGCACAATATTGTGCCTCTACTGCCAGCAGGAAAAAGGATGCCGAGCTTTGCAAAGCCAAATGCAACTTGAATGTTTACAACACCGATAGCAGCAATCAAGATGGTCTACAAGATACCATCTTATGCTCACTACCATTCACAAAGAGGCACTAAGCAATATAAAATCCCAGAAGCTGCCTCCTTTTCTTCATCAGTTAACCACTTCTCACCCAAACACAAAGCAATTGCCATATAAAGAACATACTGTGTATTTGCACTCCTGCCTGAAAATTTGGATTTTGCTGCATGGAAATTTAAAAATATGTTAGGATTTCAGGATTTCTCTTTGCAGCCACTCTTTTAGGAATGGAGACTTAACATCATATTAGGGAAACCACAATTTGCTACTACAACTGAACCAGGGCTATGCTCTTTTGGGGTTTCATGGCCTTACTGGTTAAGCCTGGGTCACATGAGGCTAGCATAGATTGAGAGCAGGTAGAGGAATGTAAGGGCGTTTATACACGACCCCTAAGCTCCGCCGCAAATGGCTGCAAGGTCCGGACCTTAAAAATGTTTACCCACCAGCTCCGGACTTTGCAGACAATTAAGTGCCCCCCACCCACCCACTTTAGCAAGACCAAACAGCAGTTTTCTTGTACCTGGTCTTTGATGGTGACAAATATTTGATCCGGTGTAAGGATAGTGAGTGCGGGGCTCTCCTGGCTTCTGTTTGTTCTTTTTTTGCGCCCCGCCCCTTTAAGAGATCTGAATGCTGCCGGGAACAAAACGGAGGTAAACCGGCAGTCTTTTCTTTCTTTTTTCTCCCTCCCTCAGGCAGCCAGCAACCAGGAAGTGCGGAGGGGGGTGGGGACAGAGGGACAGAGGAAGAGCGACGAACCCCTAAGATCTCTGGTCCGAATTTAAGTGGCCAGCGGATCTTAGGGGTCATGTAAAAAGGCCCTAAAAGAACTTCTGAGTGCCCAGAAGCCCTAATGGTGTTGTGAGTTCACCTGGTTTGTTTCCCCTTTTTGGCCAGCAAGGAATCACTAAAGTTGGTGCAGACATTTTGAGGGGGGGGGCAGAACCAAGTTTTGTGGCCTCTAAATTTCAGCGTCCCAGTTTCCTCCATCTAGCTCTGTTTTCCAAAAAAAAACCTCTCAAGCATTGCACTGTAGCAAATCTTTTGCAAGATGGTTAAGAAGGATCATCTGAGGTTTCTGGGCCAGCCTACTTAACCACATTACCTTCTAGAATTTCTATCTCACCTTATTTTAGAAGCACAGAAAGGCTAACAGATAATAAAGGACCAGACAGTTTTTCATTTTTCAAAGAGTCGAAACATCATCCTTCATTGGCAGCTGTAGAATATTGTTTGTTTATAAGGAATACAAAACACTGATTTTCCTGGCACCAACTATGGCTGAAGTCAGCGCAATAAATAAAAATGTAGACGGCTATCCAGGCATGTTTCTCAAGTGTCTTATACTTGCAGAGATTTTTGGACACAGAAAGGTATCGTATGTTTCTACTGACCTAATTTTCTCTTCTCAACTGTCCTCTGGTTTTGGGTCAGGGTAGCTCTGCTGATTATGGTATGGCATGGCATCTCTTGATGTTTATTCCAATACATAGCTGTCAATTTAAACATTTAAGTACTTTTTAGATCCTTTCAAACTGCTATATCTGATGGTGGCTTTGATGCTGTTTATTCTTTTTGCTATTTTATGATCATATATTGGAGTTGCAGTATTTTACAGATTTGTTATTTTAGTTGCACACAGTGTTCTGTGAACTTTTTTATAGTGAATACAAATAAATGAAAGAATGAGTAAATAACATCTTGGACACTAAGATGTAGAAACAGGCATCTTTTGCGACTGTAGATGAGTGGGCACTAGAATTAATTAATTTACCCTTTTCTTTCCTACTCCAACTCTCTGTGGCTCTCTAGATGTTTTTTTGGGCAGTGGCTCCTACAATCATTCACGGCTGGTTACGCTGGTAAAGGCTGGTCAGAACTGTAGGCCAAAAATACGTCTGTGAAGATTCTCAGTCATCCAGGTGCGTTTATCTGGGAGTTGAGTCATGGCTACTGGACTTCTTTTTTGAGAGATAGAAACGTTTCGCTGTTCATCCAAACAGCTTCATCGGTCTGAATACAGCTAGTGCAAGAGACCTTCTTATAGTCAGCTTCAGAATCAGCAGTACACCTCCATTTGAAGGAAAAAGGCCACTCTTTCAAAGATGAGGATGTACACATATTAGACAAAGAAGAGAGGTGGTTTGAGAGAGGAGTAAGGGAAGCCATTCATGTTAGCATTGAAAATCCCTCCCTCAACAGAGGTGGGGGGCTCCGGCATAGTCTATCTGCTACTTATCAGGCTGTACTTTCCACAGTACCCAGGCAAATCAAGGAGCCTTCACCACCAGGTCACAGCTAACGACCCATTCTTGACAGCTAACGACCCATTCTTGATGGGTTTCAGCACCTTAGGCCATTGTTTACCTTAAGGCCATGGACACTAATGTCTCCCTAACGAGCCTATTCAGGCTTTGTTCATCTTATGAGCCAATCAGACCAGGGGACAAGAGGTCAAGCTGACTATAAGAAGGTCTCTTGCACTAGCTGTATTCAGACCGATGAAGCTGTTTGGATGAACAGCGAAACGTTTCTATCTCTCAAAAAAGAAGTCCAGTAGCCATGACTCAACTCCCAGATGTAGGCCAAAAAATGTGGAGGCCCACCACTGCCAGCCTCAGACGAAGGACCACGGAACCGCTGACTAGCCACAAATTAATCAGCAAAAGCAGGTTCCAAACTCCTTGCTTGTCGTACGTTTATACATCCTAGTAATTCCGGGGTCATTTATGTGGGCACGTTTCATTTGAATTGGAGGCTCAGAATTTCTTTGTTTCTTTCTGTCTCTCTTTTTTTCCACATCCACATTCTTCCAAGTTACTGTATGTGCAAAACATACATCAAAGGATGGATTGGCTGTATTCAGGCATTCAACAAAAGGGCAGATCTTAAACTGCAGGCAGTTGGAGCAAGCAAATCCCCTGCTCTTGCTCTTGCATGGAAAGGGAGCGACATTTGAAGAAGACAGCAGCCTGTGTGCAACTGGGAAACGTGTATTTTCTTTAAGTTTTATGAAGGCACGGAGAGTGCCCTTTTTTTCAGAGCTAGCATTCCACACACAAGCAATGATATACAAGGTAAGGCCAGATCTCCCACAGGCTAAGATTAACCCTTCTATTGAATGCTTGCCTAGGGCTTTTGCTTTATTACAGGCATGTCCAAACTTTGGCCCTCCTGATGTTTTGGACCACAATTCCCAGAATTCTAAGCTTAGATTGCCAATGGCAAAGGACTGTGGGAGTTGCAGTACAAAGCATCTGGACGGCCAAAGTTTGGACATGCCTGCTTTATTACATAATACATTTCCTTAGCTTTTCCACACAGAGACACACCGAATTACAGAGCAACCCTAGGGTTTCTACTCAGTCACAAGTCTGCCTGTGTTCAGAACATTGATCAGATGCTTACTAAACATCTAGAACAGGGGCGGCGAACCTTTGGTACTCCAGATGTTTTGGACCACAACTCCCAGAATTCTAAGCCTGTATTGCCAGTGACAAAGGACTGTGGGAGTTGTGGTCCAAAACATCTGGAGTGCCAAAGTTTTACCACCACTGATTCTAGTACTATTTTGAAAGGGTCCTGGCTCATAACTGTATAGAGAATAGTAGCAGAAGTAGCAAAAGTATAGACTGGAGAGATGTCTTCTATTTGTTCATCCATTACATTTTTATCCTGCTCTTCCTCTGACAAGCTCAAAGCAGTATCCATGGATCTCCTCTGACCCATTATGAACCTTAAGAGAAAGACTGAGAGAGTGTAAGAAGTTTAAGGCCCACCAGGGAACTTCAGAGAAGAGTTTATTCAAATACAACTTTCCTGAATCCTAATCCAGTGCTCTAAATACTATACCACACTGTCTATCTTTTCAAGGTTAAAAAGGAGGCACATGATTGGGTTAAGTATACAATACCACCCACTCCAAACACAGTAATCCCAAACATCCCACCACTCTTACTAACATTTTCCTCCTATCCCACAGGGGGAAATTATGGCAAAAACATGAAATCGATGTTCCAAGCTTCTAGAAGTTGAAATTATCCTGAGAAATAATATGCTCCCACCTGGCACTTTACTCTAATGAGATAGAAGATATTTTTTCTGAAACCTGAAAGTAGATGTCTCATCACTTTCAGATTTTGTAGTGGGGAGGAGGATCCTGTACCAGGCATCAAGGTTAAAAACTACACTCTAGACCAGGGGACCTCAAGTTATGGCCCATGGGCCAGATCCGGTCCACAAGGGTCCTAAATCTGGCCTGTGGGCCATTGCAGCACCCCCCATTGCAGCGTCCTGATCACCCCCCCACACCACCCCCTGCGCGGCTCCAAGGCTTCTTGGAGGGGCCAGGGGCCGCGCGGCGTGACCCAATCACGCCCCCCCGCCCCCCCGGCGCGGCTCCAAGCCTTCTCGGAGGGCCCAGGAGGGTGGCAGGGGGGTGATCGGGACGTTCCCCTCTGCCCCCTGGGCCCCTCAGAGAAGTCTCCGGGACATGCGGGGGGGTGGGGGGGCGGGGGGTGCAATCTCCATTGAAATGCATTGAGTCAATGGATTTCAATGGAGAAATTTTCCCCATTGGAAAGCATTGAGCCGGTACTGCGATCCCGCGATGTAGTGGGACCGCAGTACCTGATCCGCGAAATGGCGGGGGTGACTGTACTGAGGAACTTCTTCCAGCCCCATTTGGCGTGGTGTGTGGCTCGCTTGAGCCGCATGTGGTTGTGGCGGCGGTGGCAAGGGAAGCAGCAGCAGCAGCAGCAGCAGAGTTCAAAGTGGGGACTGAGTGAGCCGGTGGGAAAGGCGCCTTTGGCTGCACAGTGCCCGCTCAGCCCAGATGTGTCCTCCACACACACACACACACACACACACACCTCTGCCAGCCAGGCCACACAAGCAGGATGGGGGCTGATGTCTTGACGCTGCCATACTCCACGAGGGGGGCACCTGTCGCTTGCCCCTCCCCTGCCTTGACCCACTTTGGAATGGGCATGGGAAGGGTGCATTTTCCTTGGCCCTCACCCATTTTCGCTTGCCAAGGAGGAAGCTGGGTTTCGAAGGTGAGACTGAACTCACCAGGTCCACCTGTGGTTTTGTTGTTGTTGTTCATTTTTTTTTTCAAATTATAGTCCAGCTCCCAACAGCGTCTGAGGGACAGTGAACCAGCCCCCTGTTTTAAAAAGTTTGAGGACCCCTGCTCTAGACAGCTGGAATCTGCTCATGCTCATATAGAAAGTGAATTATTGGTAATTCTCTGGACAACCTGAAGAGGTAGATAGGGAAGGATTTCTGAAGCCCATTGCTAAACAATCAAACAAATGTGAAGAGAAAAGGAAAGAAAAAGACAGCTGAAAATAGGAGATATTGCAGGAAATCCAAGTAAAGGCTTTTAGACGAAAGAACGTGAAGCTCATTTCTTATGCTAAAAAAAGAACTCTGGTGGTCACCACATGTCTCAGGAACATCCTGTTGCATATTTTTTTCGTTCTAGTAGCTGGACTTGTAGAACAAACAAGGAGATTTTGTAAACCTGAAACTACCCATTCTCTTCTAGAACCAGATAGGCTTAAAGCATTGGATGCCACACTTCTACAAATGCAATTCATCTACCCCGAAGCCCAGACAGAATAACGCAACAGAGGAGCACAAAAGCAAGGCATAAAAAGAAAAACTTACTGGGAAAAAAAGGTTATAGAAAAACTTACAGGATCTCCTCGTCTTCCTTGTGGTCCCATCATACCTGGTTGCCCATCTTCTCCCTTAAGATTTGTGGTACAGAATTAAATAATCAGCTAAAATGATTTTCTTCAGTACAAGGTTTGGAATCCTATTTTAGAAAAGAAAAATACTGATACAGTGGTACCTTGGATAACGACTGCCCCGGATAACGAATAATTCGGATAACGACTATTTCCGGGTATATAACGAATTTTCCCGATGGGCTGCCTCGGATAATGAATCTCAATTTCTAGATATAGGTCTGCCTCGGATAACGAATTTTCTCTATGGGCTGCATTGGATAATGGATTTTCCTATGGGCTGCCTCGGATAATGAATTTTCCCTATGGACTGCCTCGGATAACGAATTTCCAGCATGCATCAGTACAAAAGAATTATCCTGGGTGGCATTGCATCTGTACCTTTAAAGTGCACTTTATAAAGAGTTTTGAGCAAAAAAAAAAACCAGGTGTCTGTGCCTTTTTGCTAGACTCCAGAACGGATTAAACAGTTTCCCATTCATTCCTACGGGAAACCGCATTTCGGATAATGACGTGTTTCAGATAACGACTAACCTCGGAGAACAAATTACCGTCGTTATCCAAGGTACCACTGTACCTGGTTACACAGGGTGAATATACTGTACAAAATCTACTGTAAGAATTATGTGCGAAGTTTTCACTCCACCCCAACCCCCACCATCACAAGCCATTGTTCAAGCCAGAAGGTGGAGGACTTTGACCGTCCCACAGTCCTTTATCATTGGCAATATAGGCACATTGAATACACCAGGGGACTTTACTGCAACCACTAGGTAAAACTGCTTCTTTTTTAATCTGGCCCCTGTGGGTTACACCTCGTGAGTTGTACTAAATTCTACCCAACTTCCAAATGGAACACATGGCTTTTTGCATTACCCACCTACTCCCTCAGGGCAGCAGGGACCATGGTCTTGAGAGAGCCAAATTGAGGAAAGGAATGGAGATAGGAGGGTAATGATTATGCTGTTTTGTTTGGTGTGCTGGGTTTGAAACCTTATCTGAGACTCTGATGCAGTTTTATAATCAGCGCTGCCTCCTGCAACCATCATTTGGGGAATTCCGTCTCTCAGCGCCTGATATTTATTTATTTATTTATTTATTTATTTATTTATTTATTTATTTATTAGGCTTATATACCGCCCGTCTTCCCGAGGGAACTCCGGGCGGTTTACAACATAAGAGAATACTAATAACAGCAATTGAGTTAAAACAATTAAACAGTTTAAACAAATCAACACGAGTAACCAGACTAAGCGATAAAAACGACTTTGCAGATGGCGGGGGGGGGAAACACTTCAGTCACCAAACGCCTCCCGGAAAAGAAGAGTTTTTAATGCCTTCCGGAAGGCTGGCAGTGACTCTGCTAGGCGAACTTCTGCTGGGAGGTGGTTCCACATGGTGGGGCCAGCCACAGAGAAGGCTCGGGTACGGGTGGATGTTCTCCGAGCCTCCCTGGGCGTGGCCACACGCAGCATGTGCGCCCGCGACAACCTAGTTGGACGGGCCGATGTTGACCGCTGGTCGATCCGCTCTGTCAGGTAGTCAGGTCCTAGGCCATGGAGGGTTTTGTAAACCAAAATCAGGACCTTGAATCTGATTCGGGCCGCAACGGGCAACCAATGCAGGCGGACCAGAACTGGGGTGATGTGGTCGAACCGACGCACACCCGCCACCAGTCTGGCCGCCGCATTTTGAACCCGCTGCAGTCGCTGAAGGAGAGTCAAGGGCAACCCCATGTAGAGCGTGTTACAATAGTCCAGTCTCGAGATCACTAGCGCTTGCACCACAGTTCTGAGGGAGTCCCCATCTAGGTATGGACGAATCTGGGCAATTCGATGGAGAAGAAAAAAGGCAGCCCTGGACACAGCGGACACCTGGGCCTCCATGGTGAGCGCCGGGTCCAGCACTACGCCCAGATTCCGGACAGAGTCCGAAGGCCGGAGGGAAAGGCCCTCCAAGGTGGGATAAGGGCCTGCATAGCCAGATGGGGAAGCCCCAAAGAACATAACCTCGGTCTTGTCAGGGTTGAGTTTGAGCCTGTTAGCCCTGGTCCGTTCCATGACCACGCCCAGGCACTGATCGAGGGTCCGGACAGCCTCATCTGCAGCGGTGGAAAAGGAGACATAGAGCTGTGTGTCATCAGCGTACTGATGGCAGCAGACTCCATGTCTCCTAATGACCTCAGCCAGCGGCCTAATATAGATGTTGAACAGCATGGGAGAGAGGAACGACCCCTGTGGGACCCCACAAGGGAGTATCCAAGGGGCAGACAACTCCCCCCCCATGCTGAACCTGCTGGGGACGGCCCCCGAGGAAGGACCGAAGCCAACTGTAAACAGTGCCCCCGATCCCAACCTCAGAAAGCCGGTCCAGCAGGATACCGTGGTTGACAGTATCAAAGGCCGCTGACAAATCCAGGAGGACCAACAGGGAAGAACACCCCCTGTCGGCCCCCCGGAAGAGGTCATCTTGCAGAGCGACCAAGAATGTCTCAGTCCCCCGGCCAGGCCTGAACCCGGACAGGAATGGGTCAAGGATATGTTCTTCCTCCAAAAATGATTGAAGCCGGATCGCAGCCACCCTCTCGATTACCTTGCCCAAGAAGGGAACATTAGCGATCGGGCGGTAGTTGGTCAAATTTCCCGATGCTAAGCCTGTTTTTTTCAGAATGGGCTTTACCACAGTCTCCTTCAGAGGAGAGGGAAAGATCCCTTCCCTGAAGGAGGCTGTGGCGATGACAGAAGCCCATTTGGGCATGCTCCCACCAACTGCTTTCATAAGCCATGATGGGCAAGGGTCGAAGGGGGTGGACGCGGGCCAGCAGTGGGCGATGGCCCTGGAGGCCTCGAGCGAGGAGACAGGCCCAAACTCAACCATACGAGGAGACCGAGGGGGTGCAGCAACAGGGGGTGCCGAGAGTGGGCTAGAGCAACAGGAGTCGAAACCGGTACGGATGGCCTCTATTTTTGATCGAAAAAAGGCTGCAAAATTCTCACTACTGAAATCAGTAGGAGGAGGCCTAGCCAGCCCAGGATTAGTGAGGTTGCGAACCACATGGAACAGTTCCGCTTGACGGTTCGAGGCCTCACTAATTCTCAGGGAGTGATAAGATCTTTTAGCCTCCCTGATTGCCCGCACGTAGCGCCTGGACTGGACAGTAACTGCAGCCTTCTTATTCGCCGTCCGGTTCTTCCTCCAGCTGCGCTCCAGCCTCTTCCGTTCTTGCTTCATCGCTCGTAACTCTGCCGTGAACCACGTTGAGGAACGAGCTCTGCAACGGATGAGGCACCTAGGGGCGATCTGGTCGACAGCCCGGGATGTTTCATCAAACAATTGATCCACCATGGTGTCTACCAGATCGTCAGCCAGTCCTCCAGGAGGCTCCCCAAGGACTTCCCGGAACCGAGCAGGGTCCAGGAGTCTTCGGGGGCGGGCCCATACAGATGGCCGAAGGTCCCCGCGGAGTGGGGCGGCGATTGATACAGAGAAAGACAGCAGGTGATGGTCTGACCATGACACGGGGGTGGGCACGATGTCCCATACCCTCAGACAAGAATCCTCAGACGCGGAGGTAAACACCAGATCCAGGGTGTGTCCCGATCTGTGGGTTGGGCATAAAACATGCTGGGACAGGTTCATGGAGGTCATGGACTGCATGAACTCCAGAGCTGCACCAGACAGGACACTGCCAGCATGCACACTGAGGTCCCCCACTACCAAAAGGCGAGGGGTTCTCAAAAGAGCTGCGGCGATGAACTCGGTGAGCTCTGGTAGGGATTGTGCTGGGTTGCGGGGAGCACGGTAACCGAGCACAATGCCAAATCTGTCCCGCTGCCCAACCAACAGATGGGTACATTCCAACCCAGGAATCACCAGCGTAGAGGCCCTGCTGATTTGAATGGTATCCCTGTATACAATGGCCACCCACCCCCCTTACAATCCTCCGACCTTCCCGCTCCCTGGACCAGAAACCCTGGGGGCACAGCTGGGCGAGCGAAGCTCCCCCCTCTGCCCCCACCCAGGTCTCGGTAATGAACGCCAGGTCGGCCCTTCCATCGACGATGGTATCATAAATGATGGGGATCTTATTGTGGACCGACCTGGCATTCATCAGGAGGCAAGATAGGCCGGAGGCACTGGCGGAGTGGCTGCGAGACACGTGGCAGTGAGCTGGGGGGTCAGAACGGGGGACAGGCGTGAGATGCCTGGCCCGAGTTCTTCTTAACCGACTAACCCCCCAGCTCCTAGCGTAACGACCATGGCCCGACACGACAGATAAACTACATCCTCTATCAAGCTCAGCTTTTGATAGCAAGTGACCTATAAAGGTATCACCTATCCTATCCTAATATAGGCTCACTATTTATTAGTGACCTATATAGGTATCACCTATCCCAGGCCTGGCCAAAGTCCGCCCCGGGGGGCAAATCCAGCCCGTCAGGCCAATGTGAGTGGCCCGTGACTGGCTGGCCCGCCCCTCCCTCCCCCTCCTTCACCCCATGTTTTTTTAAAAAAAAATTCCGCTAACACTGACACCACCAGGAAGCTTGAGGGGCTGGGGGGGGGGCGGCCGGTGACCAGAAGCTTGTGGGGCTGGGTGGGCAGGCAAGGGGGCAGGCCGCCGCCACCGGCATCACGGGGAACCTTGTGAAGCTAGGCAGGCACGCACAGGGTGGCGTGCGGGCAGGCCGCTGCCACCGGCATAGCCGGGAACATTGTGAGGTAGGGCGCATGCGCGGGGCAGTGATCGGGTAGGCCGCACCGCCGGCACCGCAGGGGAATGTGTGGGGGTGGGCAGGCCAGCGGGCCTCTGCCACCGCCAAGGACCTTTGGGGTGGGCTGGCAGGCGAGCCGTCGCCACCACTGGGGAGATTGGGGGGTGCAAGGTCGCACAGATCGCCTCTTCCAAGGGGCGACCTGTGGCCATGGCTCCCTGTGCTTCCTTTGGTCCCCACCTTCCTTCCTTCCTCCCTCCCTTGGTCCCCACCTCCCTCCCTCCCTCCCTTCCTTGTTCCCCACCTTCCTTCCTTCCTCTCTTGGTTTCCACCTTCCTCCCTCCCTCCCTTGGTCCCCACCTTCCTTCCTGCGGGTGGGGTTGCAAGGGGTCATTGGGTGGGGCTTATGGGTCAGTGGGTGGGGCTTACAGTGGGGTGGCAGGATCAGGGAGCAACCGGCCCCTGACATTCTCAGCCACCAAATCTGGCCCACCTTACAAAAGGTTTGGGCACCCCTGCCCTATCCTATCCTAATATAGGCTCAGAATTCTGGGAGCTGCAACCCAAAACATCTGGAGGGCTGAAGGTTCCCCACCGCTGGTTTAAGCCTTCAAGTACACATCTGGATACCAGATCTTTCCTGCAGTCTACAGGGCTGGATTCAAATTTCTAGTTATGCATTAAGGTTTCTGTTAATGCAGACCCTCATTCCCTCTGTGAAGACTGCTTCTGAACATAAACAAAACCTCCTGGAATGGCTCATGTGGTAGTGCAAATGACAGGGTGTCTTAAGCTGGAAACAATTGACTTGCTGTAGGCATGTGCGTGCGTGCGTGTGTGTGTTGTGTGTGTACCTCTACAGACACAGCCCTCTGGATTTTCATAAACCTTCCCTGGTTTTCACAAACCAACATTACAATATATTATTAACTATAGATAGTTTGTACCTTCCTGATGTTAAAAAAAGCAAAACAAAAGCATAAAATAAATCTGACCACCTTTCCTGGCTGAAAACAATGTTGGATCCAATGTCAAGGATCCTCAGGTCTTGGGACGAAAAGTCAGCCTTCCTAGGACCTGATCTTGTCCTCTGATGTCCTCCAGGATGCCATACTCTCATCACCATTAAATCATCATTAGATGACTTTCCAGTGTACTGTATATGGGCTCCTCCATTCTAAAAGAAGGAAATATCTCTCCCAAATTTCAGTTACCAGCAATAATAGGTAAACTGCAGTAATTAGCCTGCAATTGGTTGTGCCATTTGGGTTTTGGCCCACTATCACAACTAAAATATTTGGGGCTCTTTAGTCTGGAAAAAGGCGCCTGAGGGGGCATATGATTGAGACGTACAACATAATGCAGGGCATGAGTAAAGTTGATAGAAGGACACGCTTCTCCCTCTCACAAAATACCAGAATTAGGGGATAGACACTCAAACTGAGGGCTGGGAGAGTAAGAACTGACAAAAGATAATATTTTTTTCACCCAGCACGTTGTTAGTCTGTGGAACTCCCTGCCACAGGATGTGGTGATGGCATCTGGCCTGGATGCCTTCAAAAGGGGATTGGACAGATTCCTGGAGGAAAAGTCCATCACAGGTTACAAACCATGATGGAGATGTGTAATCTCCAGGCTTAAAACCGGGGTACTTCAAGGGCCAGATGCAAGGATGTGGTAGCAGGAGACAGATATCTAGTCTCATGCACTCCCAAATGCATCTAGCGGGGCCACTGTGAGATACAGGAAGCTGGACTAGATGGGCCTTTGGCTTGATCCAGCATGGCTCTTCTTATGTTCTTATTTTCTTATGTTCTTAACTGGATTAAGGCTCCTAAGAACATCACTGAAAAAGAATGTGGGTTTTGGGCTGAAAGAGGCTCCCCAACCTTGAACAAATTGGGGGTTCCCCACATACAGATCCTGATTCTTAAGAAGTTTACCAATTTCATTGCTCATGTGGGTAAAATCAATGAATTTCAAGAGGGACAAGAAAAGTGTAAAAATCCAAGAAAGAAAGAAAGAAAGAAAGGCTGAGGAAACTTTTTCTGGGATGTCAGACATTATTTTCATAAGCAGAGTGACATTCAACTGTTGGTTAGGTCCCTTCTTTGGTGACCGGGTGTGTATCAACATTCCAGTTACATCAGTTTGTTTCTTCTTTCACAGTGTTGGCTTCAGCTTGCAGAGCGCTGGGAACTGTGATTCGATGAGAGACTGTGACTTCTCTACCGGTGGATCAAAAGACTGTGTTACAGTTCTCTAGAAGAGTATTCCAAAGATCTCCCCAAATGACAAATCCCAGAATTCCACAGGAAAGAAACAGCTGCAATTGTGTAGTGCAGATACACTTCAAGAACAGCAGTAGCACTTCACCCTTCCAGGATGTAGTAGGGCAGTGATGGCGAACCTTTTAGAGACCGAGTGCCCAAATGGTGATTCAAAGCACACTAATTATTCGCAAAGAGCCAATACAGCAATTTAACCTGAATTCAGGTGGCTGTGAAGGGGCGATGTCGGGTGCCCACAGAAAAGGCACTGAGTGCCACCTTTAGCACCTGGGCCATCGGTTCGCTAACAGTGCGGTAGGGAATTGAACAAGACGCTCAGCAAACTCATCCATTCATCCCAACCTCCTGCAACTGCTTTGATGCTAGGTAGGCAGGGTCAAGCCATTAAGTCCGCTTATGATGAACCATGTGACCATTCTTTGTGTCGGGGCTGAGATTAAGGCATACATTTGCTCCTGCCCCTGGGGCGGGGAAGGGAGGAGCTCCCATGTAGGAGAATGGTCTCCTAAAGCAGATTCCTAGACATAGAGATCAGTGGTGTCCAAACTTCGGCCCTCCAGATGTTTGGACCACAACTCCCACAGGCCTTTGTCATTGGCAATCTAGACTTGGAATTTTGGGAGTTGTGGTCCAAAACATCTGGGGGGGGGGCAAAGTTTGGAGAGCCCTGACATAGATATTAAAGGATGGCATTTGCCATGCTCCAAAGATAAGCAGCGGGCTGTCTGAAGATGCTGAGATATCCTGGAGTCTAGGGATAATTCCAGGAAACATCTTGTGTTGGGGCCACAGGCTACACCTTCGAGACATTCTGCAACCCAGAAACATGAGTGACCTTGTGCTCCACGGACCGTGCCAAATGTGACTCAGTCTACAGCAACGAGGGTGAGCTTTGCTGAATCAAATTTTTGCAGCTGATTCAGAATCAGTGGAAGGCGGGGGGGGCACAGAGAGAAGAACCTATCTGTTTAACAAATCAGGATTCTGTTTGGCTCAATCCACAGAAGAACACCCCTGCGTGCATGACCACACAAAGGCCCTTTGTTAAGAGAAAGAGCTTGGTGTTCTGCACAGTTATGTCTTATTGTTTCCAAGAATAAAAAGACCTCTGAAATTTTCTAAGAAAATATAGAAGATTCTAGCAGAAGCCCCCAAAGATGGCTTGTTTATTAAAATGCTCTGATTTTGATTACAATAAGACCAAAGTTAAGTGGTTTCTTATAAAGAACAGATGTTAAAACCCAAGCAGACATAATTTGACTCCAGCCTTGCTTTCAAAATTTAAACCAAGAAAAAAGAATACTGTATTGTAAAATCCTCTTCCTTCCCTATACTGTACCAGGATCAGGTATGATTGAAGGGGTAATGGAATATTTCACCAAAAATAATAATATTAAAAGCAAGATTTAGAAAAACACACTTAGGCAACACTAATAAAGAACGGCACCAGAAGAATATAGTTGGCTGATATCAATAGCAGTTGATGGAATCAGATACAAGACCAAAAAATTTAAAAAGCCCCATGTATACACAAACTCCTCTAGTTCCTTGTATATAACCTGTGGGACCTGCTCCTTCATTTTTGCCTACCCATTATTAGAAAAGAGGGATGGTGTGCAATTCCGAATGTGACTACGCAGAAGTAAGTTTCATTGCATTCAGTGGGAAATATACATTCACAGAACATTGGAAGGGGCTCTTCATGTACACCAGTGTATTTGCATCTCTTAACATGCACATACAGCCTTTCTGGCATACTCCAAATGCTGTTTTGCTGTTTATATCTCTGTATACAGTGATTCCCCCATCTATCGCAGGGGTTAGGGACTCAACTCAACCCGCAATAATTGAAAATCCACGATATGCGGATGCCAGGTCGGGTCGGGCCTGGGGGGCCTAACTGGGGGCTCTTGTATTTACCCCCAGCCTGGTGCTGCTCTGAACGGGCCTACAAGGGCCTTCTGGGGCCCCCAAAAGGGCCTTCCTGCAAACCAGAAGTGACTTCTGGATTGCTTAAAATCATTTCTGAGGCCTCTGACAGGCCTAAAAAGGTCCTCAGAGGGCTCAGAAATGATTTTTGGCAATCCGGAAGTCACGTCCGGTTCGCAGGGAGGCCCTTTTGGGGCCTCTAGAAGGCCCGGGAAGGCCCTCGCAGGCCCGTTTGGGGCAGCACCAGTCCTGAGGTAAGGATGGGAGGCCTGAAACAGACCTTTCTCCTCTTACCCCAGGAGGCCTTTTTTCCTATACTGTGGTCCTGCGATATAGCGGGACCGCAGTATATGAACCGCGAAAGGGCGGGGAACTACTGTATTGAAACATTTGCTTCCCAAGCTGTACCACAAGTAACTCCACCTCTCAGCCATTTGTCTTCACCCAAGCTTATGCTCAATACAACATTACCTATAATACATGAATACACTCAAAATCCCAAATACCTTGAACCCTGGGTTTCCAGGCATGCCATCTTTCCCACTCCTCCCAGGATCACCCTGTGTAAAACAACAGTTAGGTCCTGTTATTTGCAGTATAAACCACGAGCGTACATGACAAATGAAAGGGGGTGCGGTGGGGGGGAGGGCAAGGAACTTACCATTCGTCCAGGCATTCCTGGAAATCCCGTAGGGCCACGATCCCCTTTCGCTCCCTATGAAAATAAAAGAGATACCAATATACTGGACAGCTGGACTGTTTGATCCACAGCATGCCATTATGCCATCACTATCCAAGACAAGCCCAGAACAAAGATATTCATATATACCAGTGATGGCAAATCTTTTAGACACCGAGTGCCCAAAGGGCGATTCAAAACCCACTAATTTTTTCCCAAAGTGCCAATACAGCCATTTAACCTGAATACAGGTGGCTGTGAAGGGGCGATGTCAAGTGCCCACAGAAAAGGCTCTGAGTGCCACCTTTGGCACCCATGCCATAGGTTCGCAAATACTGATATAAACAGTGGAGGAAATCAGTGTGACCATTGCAGGATCAATTGATCTACTGCTCAGTAACATGGATCATTCATTTCTGTTGAGTCTGCTCCGATCATTCCACAATTTGCAGTGGCAACCAGACACTGGTTTGACCATTATATTGTCAGTCTACTTTTTGCTGGGCTGCTTGTACCTATCTTTTGGCATGTGCAAAATGAATATTGGACAGCTGTGCAATATTCACCTTTATTCTTTCCAGCAAATATACAGTAGATATCAGCTCCAGAGCAATCAAAACCTCACCTGATTTAGGAAAGCAAGGTGCTGTGGTATGCCACTAGAATTCTAGCAGGGAATAACAACAGGGATGGACCTATTCTTGGGGTATAGGAGCCGGAGGTGAGGAACACAGCCACCTGAAGCCCCATTCAGGTATTACTAGGCATGTTTAAGAACATACAAGGGGAAACAACACAGCCCTGCCCCCTCTAGCCACATCCTCTACATATGGAGGGAAATGAAACTGAAGGTTACAGCCTCCTTTATCCATAGATGCTCTCCATCTGACCCAGGATTTTCTCGAGTTCCAAATCATACAGAATAAACCACACCTATGGATAAAGGAAGAACTCCTTTTCAGACCAAGCAGAGAAGACAGAACTGATGACTGAGGGAGTAGGTTTAGAGTGCTTCCTTGTCCTTCCCTTCCTAAACACATTTAGAAACTTTTAGTGCAACTATGGACTGACCATAACATGGAGAGCAAGAAAACCAGAACCCATGTCTTCATAAGACACTCCTTCCAACACCAGGCATCACCCCCAAAACTCTTCACTGCCTTCCATTCACTGCACTTCTTCTACGAGCAGTTTTAAACCATCTGAGACAGGCATGTCCAAAGTCAGGCCCGGGGGCCAAATGCGGCCCATTTTCAAATTTCGAGCGGCCCACAGCCTCTTCTCTCCGCTGGCTCAGCCTGTCATGCATGCCTGACAGCTGGCCCCCTCCCCATACCGGATGCAGACGTCAGCTTGCAGAGACTTGTCCAATGCCCAGCCCGGGGGCCAAATGTGGCTGAATGGTCGGCCCCCACACACATTTTCACCTCACCAAATCTGGCCCTCCTTGCGAAAAGTTTGGACACCCCTGATCTAAGAGCTCTTTCCAGTCTTCCTGCAACCAGTCTTAAGAAGCTGTTCACAGCGCTGAATCATGCACACATATTTTAGGTTCATGGTAAGATAACTGATACCCCCACCCTCTGTCCCTATTCCTTCAATCACAACACTTTTGCTTTGCTCCTACCAAAAGGAAAAATAAAGTATGTGTTGCAACTAACTTCATATCTGACTTCACGATTAAAAATATTCAGATTTCACAAATTATTTAGAGCACTACAGTGAATGTTGCCTCCAACTAGTAATAAAAATGTCTTGCCCCTGTAATAATTTTAAACGTACCTTTTTACCATAAATTCCGGGTGGACCTGGATCACCTTTAGGCCCTCTGTCACCCTTAATAAAATACATATATGGAGATCAATCTACTATCTATATATATATAAGAAAAATCCCATAGTTCAGAACATAGCACGTTACACATATTGATTTGTTTCTTCATTTAAAATTCCATTGCCTTTTATTACAATGCCTTAATAACACTGCCTTTCTCCCTTGCAGGGCCTAGGTAGTGCACAAAACAGAAACAAAAACAGGTAATAGTTAAAAAAACTTAATGGGTGGAATCCTAATGAAATCTTGCAAGTTACAACACTAAATTGCCACTCATCAACAAGGTACTGATTCTATTCCTTCTTGCATGTGTGGTCACACAACTGGCACACAACCAAGAATAAGACTGGTACTTCCTTAATACAGTACAACAATTCCCTATCAGGATCCTAAGTAGCCATGTTAAAACATAATTACACAAGTTACTATATTAAAGCAAGAACTGAATTAAAACAATGGGGGGAGGATCATATTTTGGAATGCATACCTGACTTTACTTGGCACAGCCTGGAATGGCTGTGCAAACATACGCATGTTGGCAAAACAAAACCCGAGGGGGAGGGGATAGCTTGGGGGGGATGTAGCAATTTAAAGACTATTTTATTTTATTTCAATATGATATAGCAGAGAGTAGGACTCAGGAGTCTTGGGTTCAGTGTACTGGCTATGCCATGGAAACTCACTGTGTGTCAGAACTGGAAAAACCATCCCTTAAATGTTTCACTTATTGAAAATTCCATTAGGATCACTATAAGTCCATTCTGATTTGCTGTCACACAACAACATTTTATTTCAGTACAGTAACACCTTGAATTATGAAATTAATCCGTTCCAATGGGATTTTCTTAACTCAAAATTTACTTATCTCAATATTTGTTTTCCTATAGGAATGCATAGGAAATGAATTAATTTGTTCCAAGTGGGAAATCACCCCCCTGCTGAATGAAAAAACACATTAACAAGCATGCAAACAATAGAAGTCAGCTCCCTACCTTTCAATCACTTGAGAAGTACATCCAAAAGTTCCAAAAAGTCTCCAAAACTGTTCCTAAATGCCTCCATAACAAGCAGTTCCTGTTCTCTGTGCCCAACTATAAAATGCTTCCTACTTTCCGCTTGCAATACTGTAGTGGGGGGTGGCCACTAGATGGCAATATTGCAACGGGAAACTTTTCATAACTCAAAAACCAAGGGTTAAATTTTCATAGTTCAAACTTTTCCTACACCTGTGGATTTCCTTTCATAATTCAAGTTTTTCTTAACTCAAGGCATTCATAATTCAAGGCATTACTGTATAAGCTTTTCATGGCTCAAACCCCACTTACTCAAACTCACAAAAATTGTAGACTTTGATCCATGAGAGCTCACACTGATGTAAAATTATTAGTCTTTAAAGTGCCACAGTATTTCCCTCCCTTTCCCCCATCCCTTTTCTTCTGCCAACATGCTGAAACAGACTAACACAGCTGCTATTTCAGCAATTTCAAACACAAGGTGTCACCAGCCAAATAAAAAAAGAACAATCCATGTACTTCCACTGTATGAGCATCCATTTGTAGCCATTCATAGCAAATCTAATAACAAAGGGTTATATTCAAAGCAAACACATGTAGTGAGATCTCTCAAGTATAAAATAACTGCATATTTCTTTCTTTATTTTTTTGGCCCGCCATCTTGCTCCTTTTCCTTGTGTTTTGCCTTTACTTGTTCTCTGTCTTTTGTATTATTATTTTAACTGTAAGCCGTCCAGAGTTCCCACTGGGAAGATGGGCAGGGTATAAGATTAACAAACAAACAAACAAATAAATATAAGGGGTCTATCTAAGACAAATTTTGCACTGTTGTTAGGCAGTAAAACAGATATGCAAAAACTCGTCTAGAGCAGACAAGTTGCTGCCATCAGAATGAGAGCTATGCTGGACAAGGGTCCAGTCAGGACTCAGTCACCATCTCTTTGACAAATCATATAGTTCTCCAAAACTAGATCAATAGAAAATGGTCACACCATGAAAGAATGCCACCAAAGTCTAGTTGTCTGTCCATAGCAGGGCTGTCCAACTTTGAAGAGCCCGCGGGCTACTTCCAGCCACCGGATGTTCCCATGGTCCACTTCCTGAAGCGCTACACGTCCCCATGGGTTAATTTCAGAAGCGTGCATGCACACACATGCATACACACTTCACCAGTACTCCTGAGTAGTAGTAGGAGCCAAGTGAGGGGTGTGGCATGGCAACGGCGGAAGGTAAGAAGGGTAAAAATCCAGACCAAACGTCCTGGTAGACAGGTGAGCAAAAAAATTTTTTTTAATTTTATTTTTTATTGCTGCCACAGTGAAGGGCGAGCGAGGCCGCCAGGAGGCCCCACAGCTGCCGCCATTGCCACCAAAGGGAAGGATGAGCGTGGCCACTGGGAGGCCCCATGGCCGCCGCCGCCGCTGCTGCTGTTGCCGAGGACCCCAGCCAGGAAGGGTGAGTGAGGCTGTCTGGAGGCCCGATGGCTGCCACCGCCACCACTACTACCAAGGACCCCAGCCGGGAAGGGCGGCCACGGTTGCTGGGAGGCCCCACAGCTGCTGCCACCGCCGCTGCTACTGAGGACCCCAGCCAGGAAGGGCAAGCGAGACTGCAGATAGGCCCCATGACTGCCGTCACCACTGCTGCTGCTGCTGAGAACCCCGGCTGGGAAGGGCGAGGGACCTGGCGGGTGACTTCTGACAGTACCGCGGGCTACCAGTCGCCCATAGTCAACGGATTGTGCAGGCCTGGTCTATAGTATTCAACAGTATTTTATCCCAAAGGGTCCTGAAAATAGTACTGGAAATACTAACTACTATTTTTGCTCCTGAAAATCCCTTGATTCTTTTTTTTATTATTATCATCCTACCCATTGTTACAAGAAGCATTTGGTTTGAACCTTAGATGCTGGCATCCCGTGTAATCCGGGGAAACCAGGAAGTCCGCGTTCACCCTACAAAAAGAAAGGGAAAACATGGCATTCTGAGGTGGTTGATAAATATACTTCATATCAACTGAGCAAGAGAATTTAAAAAAAGTGGAGCTATCAAAAGGCACCATCTATTGAGTAAAAGGAAGTTCTGAGTTCAATATGGTCCGCTTTCTTCATAATATTGACAATCACATTCTCCTATCAATATATTCCTTCACTCTCTCAGATGCACCACAAAGTAGTTGAGTACAGTGTCCTTACAGCCTTTATCTGCTTGTCACTTACATATTATCCTGAACAAAGCAATAGCCAATCAAGCCTAAGAAGTTAAGGACTGGCACTAGGAATACTGTGATTAGAGGCAACAATTAAAAAATCAACATGGGCCCAAATATCTGCCTGTGATGACTCTCTACAATTTGAAACCAGCCAGGAAGGAGCGATCTGGAGTATGCAGAAGCATCAGAACAATTAATGCTTCAGGTTGTCCTTTGCTCTACTGGTGCCATCAAGATTCTGCCTTGGGGAACACTGTCACATTGTGTGTTCCTGCCAGTCATCTTGAAGAAGAACTATGAAAGAACAATCCATTTAGGATGAGCAACTGGGAGAAAAGACAACTATGGTATGTTGGTACACACCTCTATAGGATTGTGCTTCAAGAAAATGTATTAGGTCACTGTTTTTAAGGTTTAGCTACTCTACAGTACTATTTATTGTCACAGCCAGATGTTCAATTTCACACACACACACACACACACACACACACACACACACACACACACACACACACACACCTCTTTATGATTGATTCCCAATATCATCCTGACCTGTTTGAGAAATACAACTTAATGTACTTCAACAAAAATTTTATAAATCGATACAAAACCAATAAACACCAATGTCAAGTGTCATGGCCTTTTCCACATTCTGTGAAAAACACTCGAAAAGGAGCCTAAATGCATTCTAATAAAACTAAACAATTTAACATTGTGAATGTTAAATTGATAGAAAAACATGAGAAATTTCTAACTGCCTGAAACAGGCATATTGCATTGCTCCTCTCTTGTATAACCACAGCCAATGAGAGGGGAGAGCATTCAGTTTCCATCTGGCTTTAGGTTTAAGGTCAGCTATGAATTTCTTGGACAGCCTTGGAGTCTATTACTGTAGGGGAAAATACTTAACAGTGAATGGTGGTGGTAAGGATTTTGAAAAACGTTGGGATGAAACTGAAAATGACAACTGGGGAATTCTGGGTAATAAAGTCCAAAAAAAAAACCCTTTCTCAGGCTCTAGTCCTAGCTAGCTAGCTAGCATAAAGTTTACTTGGGAACATTTTTGAATACCTTTATCTAAGGTGGTAGTTAGAAACAGGCACTACAGTTATTAGACGTAGTCTTACCTTTTTCCCATCTGGTCCAGGTTCACCCTTCATCCCTGGAAGCCCACGGGGTCCCTAGCAAAGAATTGACATGAATTAGTAACTGATGTCAACTCTTCATTGCATTCCCCTTCTATTCCCACTTAGGAGAATCACTGCATAAGGAGTTATCTTCATACGTTCCTGCCAAAGAAAGGGCACTGTGGACTTACTTGAATACCTGGAGATCCTGGAATACCTCGTGTTCCTGCTGCTCCTTGGTAGCCCTAAGGAAACAAAACCTGAAGTTATACCAAAGTACAGTATACTTAGCAGATGGTCATCGTTTATTTTAAAATGATGCTTTTGTAGTTCAGTGCTTGCTAACACATGCTGCATCTGGATCAAGTTCTCAGGGCTGAATACAAGATGTGCAAGTTTGAAACGTTTCTTAAAACAATTTTGGCATCACCAACAGAAACACCAACCTACGTGTGTGTGTGTGTGTGTGTGTGTGTGTGTGTGTGTGTGTGTGTGTGTGTGTGCGTGCATGTGCGTGTGTATGTGTGTGATTTCTATCACACCATTCTCCTAGAAACTGGGCTCAGCCTATGACCCACAAACCCCGTTCTCTACTGTTGACTTTATTAAATATATATGTTCCCTCTGCGTTAAGAATGCAGTGTACAGCAGAATGAAGCATTTAAATCCAAGACAGTAATTAAAACAATAAAAATCATAATATAAAAAAGCTTTTTTGTGGTCTTGCTTAAAAATGCATCTCAAAATTTATCTGAAACTCGCAAAAGAAGTTGGCTAGAAATCCATGTCCCCACCATGGTTTAAGTACCTGGCTGCAGAATCTGCTCTGCTTGGGACTAGCAACTGGATTTTATTCTGTCTTTTCATGTGACAATAATAAAAAGTGCAATCTGTAGCTATATACACACTTGACTAGCTGCTCCAGGACTAAAATGGTTTGAAAAATAAGAAGGGATGTTGAAAACAAATTAAAGAAAAATATAAATATAATGAAAAACAAAACCCTAACCTGCACTCTCCGGTGAAAATGTTCCTGGTTGGTGCAAGGGAGACCTCCCTTCCTCTCTCCTCCCTCTGCTTTTGAGGCTTGCCTGAGATGGAACATTCCAAGCAATCGCTCAGAATCCAGCAGGGAGGGAGAGAGAACCACCATTGGCTCATGTGACCTGCTTCAATGCACGTATTGCAAGATATTGCTTGTTGATCAAGGCAAATTTGATCAGAAATGGTTGGTCGACTTGTAAAAACTCGTAAGCCAATGTACTCTTAAACCAAGGTATTGCTATATAGCCAATGATCAGCCTGTATGGCTTAGGCTTCAAGTGGTTAGGATTTAAAATGATCACCCTATATTCCTATAACTATGTGACTGTTCAAATTGGCTCCTCTCAGTAAAGCTAATTTATTTATTATTTATTTATTTTTAGCTTTTGTATACCGCCCTATTCCCACAATGGGGACTCAGGGCGGTTAACAACATAGAGATAAAAACAGATAAAATCAGGCACAGACAATAAATAACAAATTTGCTAAAAACAATTAGATCCAAGATTAAAAAGGCGGGGAGGAGAAGAAAAAAAAAGCAGAGTCCCTAACCCTCGCCATAGGCCTCTCGGAAGAGCATGGTCTTAAGGCTCTTCTTAAACGCCGCCAGCGAGGGGGCCAGCCGTAGTTCACCTGGGAGTTTGTTCCAAATTGCCGGTGCCACCACCGAGAATGCCCGACTGCGAGTACGCGCTTTTCGGGCTTCCCTCGGGGGGACCGTCCGCAGGGAAAGGGCCACCGAGGCACGGGTGGGTCGGGCCAGGTCTAATTGTCTGGGAAGACGCTCCGCCAAATAAGCCGGGGCCAAGCCATGGAGGGTTTTGTAAACCAAAACCAACACCTTGAACCTTATTCGGGAGGCAACAGGTAACCAGTGTAGGCGAGCCAGAATGGGGGTGGCGCGGTCATAACGACGCGCACCAACCACCAGCCTGGCCGCCGTATTCTGGACCGGCTGCAATCGCCGAACAAGGTTCAAGGGGAGCCCCATGTAGAGAGCGTTGCAATAGTCCAGCCTCGACACAACCAGCGCCTGTACCACTGTCCTCAAGGAGCCCTCATCGAGGTACGAATCTGGGCGATAAGCCTTAGATGGTAAAAGGCCGACCTGACCACGGCTGACACCTGAGAATCCAGGGTCAGATCCGGGTCCAGGACGACGCCCAGATTCCGCACTCTTTGCGCCAGCTGGAGGGCGGACCCACCCAGACTGGGAAGAGGGCCACAATACCCCTCCGACGAGCCCCCGAAGAACATAACCTCGGTCTTGCCTGGGTTGAGCCTGAGCCTGTGGGTCCTGGTCCAATCCAAGACCGCGGCCAGACAACAATCAAGGGTACGGACGGCCTCCACTGCACCGGTGGAAAAGGAGAGATAGAGCTGCGTGTCATCAGCGTACTGATGACAGCAGACTCCATAACTCCGGATGATCTCAGCCAGCGGCTTCATTTAGATGTTAAAGAGCATTGGGGAGAGCGACGACCCCTGAGGCACCCCACAAGAGAGTGTCCAGGGAGCCGACAACTCACCACCCAAGCTCACTCGCTGGGTACGGCCCCCAAGGAAGGACCGGAACCAGGCCAAGGCCTGGCCCCCGATCCCAACCTCCGAGAGCCGTTCCAGCAGGATACCGTGGTCGACGGTATCGAAGGCCGCTGACAGGTCGAGAAGGACCAGCAGGGTAGAGCAACCCCTGTCGGCCCTCCTCAACAGATCATCATGCAGCGCGACCAGGGCCGTCTCCGTCCCATGATGCGGCCTGAACCCGGACTGGAAAGGATCCAGGACATGGATCTCCTCCAGGAACGACTGGAGACGCAGGGCGGCGACTCGCTCAATCACCTTGCCCAAAAAGGGAACATTGGCTATGGGACGATAGTTGGACAAATCGTCCACCGCCAAGCCGGATCTCTTAATAATGGGCTTCACCACCGTCTCCTTCAGAAGACTAGGAAAAATCCCGTCTCTGAAGGAGGCCGAAGCAATCAGTGAAGCCCATTTCGGCATGCTCCCCCCTGCGCTCTTAATCAACCAGGAAGGGCAAGGGTCGAACGGAGAGGCCGCAGGCCTGCAATGTCCCAGGGCCCTGGAGGCATCCACAGTTGTAACAGGCCCCAACTCAACAAACCGAGGCGACCGAGGCGGCCCGACGCTGGCCACGACAGAGGCTGGGCTAGGGCAACCGGAGTCCAGCTCGGAGCGGATGGCCTCTATCTTAGATTTAAAATAGGCTGCGAATGACTCACTAGTGAAATCACTAGGAGGAGGCCCCGGCGGACCGGGATTGGTGAGGTCTCGAACCACACGGAATAACTCCGCTTGCCGATTCGAGGCCTCACCAATTCTCAGGGCGGCAAAAGATCTCCTAGCAGCCCTTATCGCATGAGAATAGCGACCGGTCGACGCCTTAACCGCAGCCCAATTCTGTGCCGTCCGAGCCTTCCGCCATCTGCTCTCTAGCCTTCTCCGCTCTTGCTTCATCGCCCGCAGCTCCACAGTAAACCAAGGAGACGAGCGGGCTCGGCATCGGATCAGGCGCTTGGGGGCGATCCGATCGACAACCCCCGCCACCTCCTCAAACCACCGTTGGGCAAGGGAGTCGGCCGGATCGTCATCCAACCCGTCTGGAACATCCCCGAGGGCCTCCGAAAACCGCACTGGGTCAAGGAGCCCCCGGGGACGGGCCCAGATGGAAGGGCCCAGCTCCCCGCGGGGCGGGGTGGCTACGTCAAGAGAGAAGGTCAGCAGATAATGATCTGACCATGACACGGGCCGGGTCAGCAACCTCCCGACCCCCAGATCCGAACCCCGCGATGTGGAGGCAAAAACCAGGTCCAGCGTGTGTCCACCCTTATGAGTAGGTCCGATGACTAATTGGGACAGGTTCATGGAGGCCATGGACTCCATGAATTCCAGAGCTACTCCCGACAGTCCACCCTCGGCGTGCACGTTGACGTCCCCTACCACCAATAGGCGAGGGGACCTCAACAGTGCCGCCGAGATGAACTCGGAGAGCTCTGGAAGGGAGAGTGCAGGGTCACGGGGAGCACGGTACACCAGCACTACCCCGAACCTGTCCCTCTGGCCCACCATAAGGTGGAGACATTCCAAGCCTGGACTCACCAACAACATCGCGGATCTACTGACATAAAAAGATTCCCTAAAGATCATAGCCACCCCACCCCTCCGCCCCTCTGACCTGCCCAGCTGCTGCACACGGTAGCCCTGGGGGCAGAGGAGGGTGAGAGAAGCCCCACCCCCCTCACCCACCCAGGTCTCCGTGAGAAAGGCCAGGTCGGCACGCTCATCCACGATTAAATCGTGGATGAGAGGGATTTTATTATGTACCGACCTGGCATTAATCAGCAGACAGGACAGGCCAGAGAGGGAACAGGCGGATTGGATCCCGGCCATTTGGCGGTGGGCCGGCGGGTCAGAACGGGGGACAGGCAATAATTGTCTGTCCCGTGTTCTCCTTATCCGATCGACCCGCCGGACCAAAGCGTACCTCCCACGACCCGACACCACCCTAATGGGATACCCAGCGGGTTCCATGAGGTCTATGGGAATCACGCTACAAAGCAAAATAACCACAAATAAGGTACAATAAAATAAAATACACAGTCAAAATATGCAATCGCAACACAAAATGCAAAGGCAACTAACAGTTTAAAGAAAAACAAGGTACAGAATGAGCAAGCAAAATAAGGAAAACAAACAAGAAAAGAACTAACATATAGAGCACTCAAATGGCAACAGCTGGAGAAAGAGCGGGGGGAGGGGAGGGGGCAAGTCTTAGCCGCCAACAGTGGCTATCAAGGTGGATAATCCGCAGCCTACAAAGGCTGTCGGGCCTCCCGAACAGCCGAAAGGTGGCGGCAGCAGACCAAGTTCTCTCTCCATGGGGCAGTGAGGACACAAGGTTGGAATCAGTCAGGCTGCCACCAAGACCGGATCAAAAGGGGGCATGAAGACGCCGACGGCCGGCATGCCGCCCGATAGCCGAAGGCCTCTCCCCCACCAGGTCAAAGGAGCAATCCACGAATTGGTGGAAAAACTCGAGGGGGGGGACAGCCTCCAGAAGGGTGTTACTCCGGAGGCCGAACTGCCACCCGCAAAATCGGGTCCCACCGGGGACGATGTCACTCCGACGGCCGGCATGCCGCCCGAGAACCAAAAGCCCCTCCCCCACAAGGTCGAGGAACAATCGACAGATCGAAAGAGAGGGAGGGGACGGCCTCCAGGAACGATGTTACTCCGGCGGCCGAGCAGCCGCCCGCAAAACAGGTCCCACCCGGGACGATGTTACTCCGGCGGCCAGCATGCCGCCCGAGAACCAAAAGCCCCTCCCCCACAAGGTCGAGGAACAATCGACAGATCGAAAGAGAGGGAGGGGACGGCCTCCAGGAACGATGTTACTCCGGCGGCCGAGCAGCCGCCCGCAAAACAGGTCCCACCCGGGATGATGTTACTCCGGCGGCCGACCTGCCGCCCGCCAAAAGCAGATCCCCACCCGGGACGATGTTACTCCGGCGGCCGACCTGCCGCCCGCCAAAAGCAGATCCCCACCCGGGACGATGTAACTCCGGCGGCCGAACCTGCCGCCCGCAAAACAGGTCCCAACCCGGGAAGATGTAACTCCGGCGGCCGGCCAGCCACCCGGGAGCCTGGGGCCCGCGCCGCCCCCAACACCGACGGCCGAGCTGCCATCCGAAGGAGGGAACCCACAAGAACAGAGGTGCCGGCAACCGGCATACTACCGGGAGTCGGAACCACGCCACCCTCCTCCAGCAAAAGGCACCCCCGGCCAAGCTGTAACAGAAAGAACTGGGCCACCGACCCGGGAGCAGGAACCACCAACCACAAGGTGCCATGGCGCCTGTAACCCGCAGGTGACCCGCCGCCCTCTCCGGGACAACTGAGCAACAACTGGGGGGTAGGAGATAACCAGAACTAGGGCGGCAGAGCAACCAACCGCTCCTAGCCCCCCCACAAGCGGCGAAAAGCGGCGAAAAGGGCGCCGGCAGCACAAGCCAACAGCCAAAACAGCGGGCGAGGGGGGAAGGGCGGGGAGACCGCGGGGGCCAGCTCGAACTATACCCGAGCGCCGAGCGCCGAGCCGCAACAACTCTGCAGCCCGGTCACCCCCCCCATGAGATGGAAAGAAGGGGGGAAGGGAAAGGGTCGCCCGGGCGGCCCCGAAATGCGAAGGGAGTACCTCCCTACAATGGAGACCCGAAGGGCGACATCTCGTCATCTCCAGCGTCCCCGGCGTCTCCGAAGGCGAAGGGACGGAGAAACGGCATCCCCGGCGTCCACATAAAAACGGGTAGGCAATTCCCCAAAAAGTCCGTTTCAGCCAGCCCCTCCAAGCCCCCGCTCCGACCCCCGCAAGGCCAGAGAGCTCACATAACAAAAAAAGAAATAATGAAAATTAAAATAAAAAACCCAGGCAGCGCTAAACAACAAGTAAAAGAGCGCTACAGTGCAGACAAACAAAGTAGCTGCTGCCGCCCGCCATCTTGGAAGTTATAGTATGAACACACACTTCCTGCACCCTAGTGGTTGTATATGTAAGATGCCACAGCACACACCTGCTACAGGCTACATAGAGAGAAGCCCAGACTGGCCCTCTTCTCCATACTAACACACCCATCCAGTAACCAGGACCAGAAAATGGTAGTTAGAAACCAAGCAAATAGTACTTAGAAACAACTCATAATGCATGCTCGTTCTTATGATGATTAGCATGGAGAACAGTATTCAAAAAGGTACCTCCTATTAATCTGTTTCCACATAAATAACAGAAACAAAAAATAATTAATAAGAAATCATTTTTGTTTGCAGAGAACAAAAACAGGGGCCTAAATCCATCTGTTAGACTTAATTACAGCAAGCCTGCTGAATCAATTAGTAAAGCGAAACAAGATAACTAAAATATATTTCTACACCCAAAACGACAGCAAATAATGTGTGAGAAAAACTGGGCCAGAGGACTAATAATCTTCTAGTTCAGTCTATTAGATTAAAAGTAAGGTTGCTCACCCACTGGCCCCTCTGCTGTTCAAAATCAAGCTGAATGAAAAACATTACAGTGTTCCTACCGGAAGCGGGTAAGAAAAAGAAAAAAAGAAGTCAAACTAAAATGAAGGCTACCCAAATTCACACAAAAAGGCCAGGTGCAATCTCTCTCAGTCTCCATTAATTTTCAAACTTGAGAAAAATAAGCTAAGCTGCTTTTCTTGAAGGCTTTCACAGCCGGGATCTGATAGCCCTCTGAAGATGATGGCGAAACGTCAGGAAGAAAAACTTCAAGAACACAGCCAAACAGCCTGAAAAAAATCACAACAACTATAAGCTGCTTTTGAAAGAAAGAAAGAAAGAAAGAAAGAAAGAAAGAAAGAAAGAAAGAAAGAAAGAAAGAAAGAAAGAAAGAAAGAAAGAAAGAAAGAAAGAAAGAAAGAAGCTCTCAGACTTTGTGTTTAAAATGTTGCTAATGTATCTGGGCTTTTATGCAAAAGTACACTGAGTAAAGAAGATTTAGCTTTATGAAAAATAAGAGAAGCAGAGAACTGCTGGACAGAATCTTAGTAACAATATCCTGCAGTCTTTTGTTAAGAGAAATGCTGGCACCACCAGGAAAAAAAGAGTACTTTATTAGGTGAGACATTTGATATTGTTTTAAGAATTTCAAGAACAACAATCCACGTGTAGTCTGCATCTGGACTATTTTGGTAAAGATAGCTCTGCTGGGCCATTTTTAGGTTGCAAACCACTTAACTGGAATAAAGAATGGGTATTTTATAAATTACTACAGAAAATATACAAGTGGAGCTATTAGTGTACCTCCCTTGGAAAAGCTCATATTCTTCACAGAAAAAAGAAATCTGTTTAGACATCTTAGCTCTTGACCAAGAACTATTACAATGCTGTAATAAATAGAAGCCAACACGGATTTGTCAATGTGCATGCCGGGACTGAGCTGACTGGAGCACCTCTGGAGTTCATGGAGTCCATGGCCTCCATGAACCTGTCCCAATTTGTCATCGGTCCCACTCACAAGGGAGGACATACACTGGACCTGGTTTTTGCCTCCACGTCGACGGGTTTTGATCTGGGGGTCGGGGGCTTGCTCACCTGTCCCGTGTCATGGTCAGATCATTATCTGCTGACTTTTTCCCTGGCTATCGCCACCCCACCTCGCGGGGAGCAGGGCCCTTCCATCTGGGCCCGCCCCCGGGGGCTCCTGGACCCTGTGCGGTTCTCGGAGGCCCTGGGGGTTTTGCCAGACGGTCTGGATGACGACCCGGTCGACTCCCTGGTCAATAGGTGGCTTGAGGAAGTGGCTGGGGCAGTGGACCGGATCGCCCCCAAGCGCCTGATCCGATGCCGAGCCCGCTCCTCCCCTTGGTTTACCGAGGAGTTGCGGGCAATGAAGCAAGAGCGGAGAAGGCTAGAGAGCAGATGGTGGAATGCTCGGACGGCATCAAATTGGGCTGCGGTTAAGGGGTCGACCAGTCGCTATTCTCGAGCGATAAGGGCAGCTAGGAGATCATTTGTTGCCCTGAGAATTGGTGAGGCCTCGAACCGACAGGCGGAATTATTCCGGGTGGTTCGAGACCTCACCAATCCTGGTCCACCTGGGTCTCCTCCTAGTGATTTCACTAGTGAGTTGTTCACAGCCCACTTTAGATCTAAGATAGAGGCCATCCGTTCCGGGCTGGATGCCGGTTGCCCTGATCCTGTCCCCGCTGTGGCCGGTACTGGGCCGCCTCGGTCGCCCCGGTTTGTTGAGTTTGGGCCTGTTACACCTGAGGATGCCTCCAGGGCCCTGGGACACTGCAGGCCAGTGGCTTCTCCGTTCGACCCTTGCCCGTCCTGGCTGATTAAGATCGCAAGGGGGAGCATGCCAAAATGGGCTTCGCTAATTGCTTCGGCCTCCTTCAGGGACGGGATTTTTCCCGATCCCCTGAAGGAAACGGTGGTGAAGCCCATTATTAAAAGACCTGGCCTGGCTGCGGACGATATGTCCAACTATCGTCCCATAGCCAATGTTCCCTTTTTGGGCAAGGTAGTCGAGCGAGTCGCCGCCCTGCGTCTCCAGTCGTTCCTGGAGGAGAATCATATCCTGGATCCTTTCCAATCTGGGTTCAGGCCGCGTCATGGGACGGAGACGGCTCTGGTCGCTCTGCACGATGATCTGTTGAGGAGGGCCGACAGGGGTTGCTCTACCCTGCTGGTCCTTCTCGACCTGTCAGCGGCTTTTGATACCGTCGACCATGGTATCCTGCTGGAGCGACTCTCGGAGGTGGGGATCGGAGGTCTGGCCTTTGGCTGGCTCCGCTCCTTCCTTGAGGGCCGCACCCAGCGAGTGAGCTTGGGGGGTGAGTTGTCGGCTCCCTGGACACTCTCTTGTGGGGTGCCTCAGGGGTCGTCGCTCTCCCCAATGCTCTTTAACATCTATATGAAGCCGCTGGCTGAGATCATCTGGAGTTTTGGAGTCTGCTGTCATCAGTACGCTGATGACACGCAGCTCTATCTCTCCTTTTCCACCTGTGCAGTGGAGGCCGTCGAGACCCTTGATCGCTGCCTGGCTGCAGTTTTGGACTGGACCAGGATTCACAGACTCAGGCTCAACCCGGGAAAGACCGAGGTTATGTTCTTCGGGGGCGACCCGGATGGGTACTGTGGCCCTCTTCCCAGTCTGGGCGGGTCCGCCCTCCAGCTGGCGCAAAGAGTGAGGAATCTGGGCGTCGTCCTGGATCCGGGTCTGACCCTGGAATCCCAGGTGTCAGCCGTGACCAGGTTGGCCTTTTACATCTAAGGCTTATCGCCCAGATTCGCCCGTACCTGGACGAGAGCTCCCTGAGGACAGTGGTACAGGCACTGGTCACGTTGAGGCTGGATTATTGCAACGCTCTCTACATGGGGCTCCCCTTGAACCTTGTTCGGAGACTGCAGCGGGTCCAGAATGCGGCGGCCAGGCTGGTGGTTGGTGCGCGTCGGTTTGACCGCATCACCCCCATCCTGGCTCGCCTTCACTGGTTGCCCGTTGCCTCCCGAATAAGGTTCAAGGTGTTGGTTTTGGTTTACAAAACCCTCCATGGCTTGGCCCCTGATTATCTGGCAGAGCGCCTTCACCGACAACTAAATCTAGCCCGACCCACCCGTTCATCTTTGGCACTTTCCCTCCAGACTGTCCCCCCGAAGGAGGCCCGCAAAGCGAGTACTCGCGGGAGGGCCTTCTCGGTGGTGGGTCCGTCCTGCTGGAACAAATTGCCGAGGGAATTGCGACAGGCTCCATCATTGGCGTCTTTTAAAAGAGGTTTAAAAACCTTACTCTTTACTGACGCCTTTAATAATGACTAGAGTAGGGTTTTTTTTTATCCCGCCTATCCTTCCCATAGGATTTGTCCTTGCTCTGATGACATTTTGCTTTTAATTTTCTCGTTGTGAACCACTCTGAGTTCCCGCTCTGGGAAGAGAGAGCGGTATAGAAATTTGAAAATAAATAAATAAATAAATAAATAAGAACAAATCCTGCCAGATTTTTGATCAGGTAACATCCCTGATAGATGATGAGAATCCTGTTGGTGCAGTATATCTTGACTAAAGCAAAGATTTTGACAAAGCACCCCATAATTAACAAGCTAATGAGGTCTGGGCTGGGTAGCACAAGTGTCAGGTGGATACACAGTTGGTTGCTAAATCATACTCAGCAAGTGCTTGTGGATGGCTCCTTCTCAAACTGGGTGAGGGTAACTAGTGGAGCGCCCCCAAGGCTTAGTCCTGGATGCAGTGTTCTTCAACATTTTTATTAATAACTGGGATGAGGGAATGCAAGGAACAATTACCAGATTTGCAAATCACACAAGATTCAGTGGAATAGCTGGAAGACAGAAATAAAATTCAATATTATCTTGATAGGTTTGAGCAGAAAGCTGAAACACAGAGAAGGAAATCTAATGGGGTGATGTACCAAGTTCTATATCTGGGGAGCGGGAATGAATGATCAGTTACTAGATGGGAGATACTTGGTTCCATATCACTATGAGTCTGAAGGATTTTGTTGTAGGTCACAAGCTGAGTGTGATGTGGCTGCAAAAAAGGCAAATGCTATTTCAAGCTGTATTAACAGATGTACTGTATAGTCTCCAAATCACACGAGGTACCAGTTCTCCTCTATTTGCCATTGTCTAGATCTCATCTTGAGTACTTTTTTTCCAGTTCTGGATACTGCACTTTAGGAAGGATGCCAATAAACTGGAATAAGGTCAGAGAAGGACAACAAGGATGACCAAGGGACTGGAAACCCAGTTCTGTGAAGAAAGACTGAAAGAACTGGGCATGATTAGCTTTGAGAAAGGAAGGCCTGTTCAAATATCAGAATATCAGATATTTGAAAGATTGTCTTGCAGAGGAGGGGAAGGATGTGATCTCAATCATCCCAGAGTGCAGGACAGATAATCATAGGTCCCTGTTACAGGAAGCCAGATTTCAGTTGAATATCAGGAAAACTTTCCCAACTGTTAGAGCAGTATGACAATGGAACCAGTTATCTAACTCAAGAGAAAATAAATGTTGAGTGGGATTCCTGCATTGAGTAGGCAGATGGATTCAATGGCCTTATAGTCCCCTTCCAACTCCATTTTTTATGTTTCTATTTTCATTATATTTCTACCATAGCAGCAATCTTCTCCCAATAAGATTTACTTGTTTATTTAAAACATTAATACCTGGGCTTTTAGTGGAAGATGAGAAAAGTTTTCACTGTTTTTCCCCATTGCTTCTGCATAGAAGAATCTCTGCCTTCAATGATTTTAAAGTCCAGTTGATAATGAAGAGTGAAGCAGAGTTCAAAAGGAATGGGACTAACTTGAATTATATTGGGCAAAATCCTGTTTCGTAACTTTGCCCCCAGGCAATATGGCATATTTAGTATACCTTGATTAAACCGCACACACATCTCACTTAGGTTCTGAGGCTCCTGTGGGCTCCCTTTTGCCCTGAAGAAGCCTCCAGGAGCCTTTCTGCTTAGGCTGGTCATGGTGGTCTCAATCCCAGCAGAGGCAAGCTGACAGCAAATTTTCACTTGTAAAGGATCCCTCTGCCCTCCCCTAGGCTTTCCAAGGGTAAAAGGGAGCCTGAGAGAGAGCCCTGGAACTTAAAATGGGAGTCGGGGGACTAGTAGGCTTTTAACTAGCATTTATTAAACACTTCCAGTGACCAATCTGGGTTATACAAGATACAGAGTTATGCAATAGAATTTTGCCCGTGGGTGGGAAACTACTCCTGTTTTAGATCTCTGTTTTGAAAGCCAGGAAAATCTACTCTGCCAAAATTATTTCAGATGGGAAGTGCATTGCTGGGAGGAGAACCGGTCCATTATTTTCCACAGTACCATTCTTTCGGCTCAGACCTATGTGCCACAAGCAATAGTCCTGCGGTATCTTAAAGACTAAGACCTAAGCCTAGTGTCATACAAGGAACCTTCTGCTCATGTCGTGAGGATTTCTCCCGTCACCCAAATCCATCATGCTCCCTGACCCATTCAGCCCAAATTCAGGGGGAGGGGAGGCAAATATCTACATGGGTGGGGACAGGAAAGTCACTGAAGAGCCAAGCCCATTCTGCTCTTAAAGACCATCGCTGGAAATGATTTACTACAGAACAACTCTCAAAATAACAGATCCATTTGATTTTAAAATACTACAGTATTCTTTGTAAGCTGTTTTCTGGCGCATCCATGTTTTCCCCAGTCCAACAAAGAACACTGCTGGAGACAAATCTAATCAGGAAGCCTGCCCATCCCGCATGTAATAAGTTCGCTCGTTCTGGACAAGAATTTGATCACAGCCACGCCAGTCTCATGTCCATGTTGGCCTTTGTGTGTTGTTGGCACCCAAGATAAAAAGGGAGGGTCCCACTGTGCATAAGCAAAAGAACACACAATGAGCTCCACTGCTGAGTTCTCTGTCTACTTCAAATTCTCCACCACTGCTGCCTAGATATTTCACCTCCCAGAAGCACCTTACATCTTCTGCACGTCAACGTTCAAACTGGAAATTAGGAGAAGCCAGTTCATTTCTCCTCGACAGCACAGATGCCCATGAAAAACTAGTTCTGCGTGCATGGAAGGAAAATGGATCTACCTCAGTGGAATATTCCACCGTAGTTAAAGCTTTATTGGCCTTTAGACGTGCAGTTTATTAGAACTGCCCACAGAATACAGCTTCACCAAGAAGAGGCACCTAGCATCACACATTTTCAGAGAGAGGGCTTTTTTCCTTGCTGCATTTCTATCCATTTAACACAGATGTTATGATGGCAAAGCAACACCCTCCCAGGAATAATTACTTTTACACACCAATCCTCAACTAAGAAGAGCGGGGAAATTTGGAAGAAAATGTCACCAAGTTCAAAGTATGCTTGGGAACGCCGCCTGTGAGCCATGACTCACGGGGTTACTGAGTTCAAGCCGCTTAAGAGGCTCCCCCCCCACTCAGATTGCAGCCTAATCATAAGGAATGACTCATAGAAGAATCCAGCTTTAAAATTGCACTGCCATCAATACATTTCTGAACATGTCTACTCAAAAAGCAAGTGCGGCTGAGTTCAGGGGCGACTTCCCTTCGGCGCAGCTTGCAGCATAGCTAACTAACTATATGGAGCAGCGGTGGAATGACGGCCACAAAGCCAAGGACTGTAACAAGTAACGAGACTAGCTAGACTTTTGATCTGGTCTAGTATGGCTCTTATTTTCTCATGAGCGCCACCAAACCCAGTATCCACCCCACTAGATACTGGGTGACAGGTAGGCAAAAATACTGCCAGGTCCACACCAGGTGGACCTTCTACTCACCTTCCCCTATAGGGCCACCTACCCTTAATTCAGTGGTTCACAAACTGTGGGTCCCCAGATGTTCCTGAACTACAACTCCCAGAAGCCTTTACCACTTGCCGTTCTGGAAGAGAATTCTGGGAGTTGTAGTTCAGGAGCATCTGGGGACCCACAGGTTGGGAACTACTGCCTTAATTGATCTGCAGAGAAAATCAATTTTTTGTTCTTAGTAAAGCATGATATGCTTTTATTATTTATTATGATTTATTATTTTGATGCAAGGCACCAATATTGTTTTGATATTACAAGTAAACCATTAGGTCTCTGAATCTTAGTCAACTAAAGAATTGATCAGCTACACAACACTGGCTCTTAAAAAAATGAGGTAGGGGAATGTATTGTGGGCCCATAACTGCAGTACAGACAGTATTATGTTTTGTGTTTTCTACTGCTCTTTCAAAATAGGACATCCAACTGGTACTGAAATGAAGTAGATCCCAAACGCACATACCAAAAGATTCATTTCAATTTCAAAAAGATTAATAGATTTGCTATATTGACAGAGAAAAAGAGAAGCATGGAAAGTTTTATATGAAATGCTGAACAAAGTAAACAAAGTTAAGATCTCATTTGCCTGCCTTATTGAGGGGAGTTGAAACACTAGTTTATGTAAAATACAAGTACAGTGGTACCTTGTATAAAGGAATTAATTCGTTCCAAATGAAATTGTGTTAAGCACATTTTCATTTGTACAAATTTCCCATAGGAATGTATTGAAAATGGATTAATCCCTAATTGCGACCGTTTTACTGTTGTACAAATTCGCCCCATAGGCGATTATGTTAAGCAATTTCCCACTATCTCTGGATTTTTTTCCCTTTAAGTGGATTTTCTGTTAAACAAACCACTTATTAAACAAGGGTCCACTGTACTTCTTTGAACCTAAACAAAATTCAGCACTATGATCGCAACCTATGGGAGCTATGATTTTAGTTCCATAATGGAAGGCACATTTAACTAATTTGAATGCTTTCAGTGGGATAGACGCCTTAGATCCTTTTCAAGGAGAAAGGCAGGGTAAAAATACTCTAAAATAAATAAATAAATAAATATCCAATACTATCCATAAGAACATAAGAACATAAGAAGAGCCATGCTGGATCAGGCCAAAGGCCCATCTAGTCCAGCTTCCTGTATCTCACAGCGGCCCCACCAGATGCATTTGGGAGCGCATGAGACTAGATATCTGTCTCCTGATACCACTCCCCTGCATCTGGCCCTTGAAGTACCCTGGTTTAAAGCCTAGAGATTACACATCTCCATCATGGTTTGTAACCCGTGATGGACTTTTCCTCTAGGAATCTGTCCAATCCCCTTTTGAAGGCATCCAGGCCAGATGCCATCACCACATCCTGTGGCAGGGAGTTCCATAGACTTACAACACGCTGGGTGAAAAAATATTTTCTTTTGTCAGTTCTTACTATCCCAGCACTCAATTTGAGTGTATGTCCCCTAGTTCTGGTATTTTGAGAGAGGGAGAAGAGCTTCCCTCTATCCACTTTACTCATACCCTGCATTATTTTGTATGTCTCAATCATATCCCCCCTCAAGCGCCTTTTTTCCAGACTAAAGAGGCCCAATTGTTTTAGCCTTTCTTCATAAGGGAGGTGCCCCAGCCCAGTAATCATTTTAGTCGCTCTCTTCTGCACCTTTTCCAGTTCCACTATGTCTTTCTTGAGATGCGGTGACCAGAATTGTACACAATACTCCAGGTGGGGCCTTACTATTGTTTTATATAACGGCATTATAATGTTGGCTGTTTTTATTTTCAATCCCCTTTTTGATAATCCCTAGCATGGAATTGGCCTTCTTCACTGCTGCCACACATTGGGGAGACACCTTCATGGAGCTGTCCACCAACACACCAAGATCTCTTTCCTGATCCGTCACGGATAACTCAGAGCCCATGAGTTGATAGATGAAGTTTGGATTTTTTGCCCCAATATGCATTACTTTACATTTGGTTACATTAAAACGCATTTGCCATTTCTCAGCCCACTCCCCCAGTTTGGAGAGATCCTTCTGGAGCTCTTCACAATCTTCTCTGGTTTTTACCACATGGAAAAGTTTTGTGTCATCTGCAAACTTGGCCACCTCACTCTTTATCCCTGTCTCCAGGTCATTTATGAACAGATTGAAAAGCACCGGTCCCAGGACCGAGCCCTGGGGCACACCGCTTTTCACTTCTCTCCATTGTGAAAATTTCCCATTGACACCTACTCTTTGTTTCCGGGATCTCAACCAGTTCTCAATCCATAAGAGGACCTGCCCTCTTATCCCCTGACTATGCAATTTTCTCAGCAGCCTTTGGTGAGGGACTGTGTCAAAAGCCTTTTGAAAATCCAGATAGACTATATCCACCGGTTCACCCAAATCCACGTGCCTGTTGACCTTTTCAAAAAATTCTAAAAGGTTTGTAAGACAAGATATACCCTTACAGAAGCCATGCTGATTTTCTCTCAGCAAGGTTTGTTCTTTTATGTGTTTTAAGATTTTCTCTTGGATGAGGCCTTCCACCATCTTCCCTGGGACAGATGTAAGGCTAACCGGCCTGTAGTTTCCTGGGTCCCCCCTCCTTCCTTTTTTAAAAATTGGTGTGACATCTGCTATCCTCCAGTCCTCCGGCACTGTGGCCGTTTTAAGAGACAAGTTGCATATAACCGTTAAGAAATCTGCAATTTCATTTCTCAGTTCCCTAATAACCCTTGGGTGGATGCCATCTGGGCCCGGTGACTTGTTAATCCTCAATTTATCAATTAGTCCTAAAACCTCCTCTCTTTTAACCTGTATTTGATTTAATTCTTTAGTCAAGACGGGCGGCTCAGGCAGCGGAATCCGCTCAAGGTCCTCTGTCGTGAAGACAGACGCAAAGAACTCGTTCAATTTCTCTGCAATGTCCAAGTCCTCCTTAACCTCCCCTTTTCCTCCCTCACCATCCAGAGGCCCAATTGGTTCTCTGGCAGGTTTTCTACTTCTAACATATTTAAAGAAGCTTTTATTATTAACCTTTATATTGCTAGCCATGCGTTCCTCAAAGTCTTTCTTTGCCTCCCTTATCATCTTTTTACATTTCTTTTGCCAGAGTTTGTGTTCCTTTTTATTTTCCTCATTTGGGGAGGATTTCCATTTACAGAAGGACCTCTCCTTGTGCTTTAGAGCCTCTCTAACTCCACTCGTTAACCATGCCGGTGTCCTCTTGGACTTAAATGAGCTCTTCTTTCTTTGTGGTATGCACTTGTGCTGGGCCTCTATTATTGTTGTTTTAAACAGGCTCCATGCACACTGAAGAGATTGGATTCTTCTAACCCTCCCCTTCAGTTTCTCTCTAACTAGTTTCCTCATCTGAGGGAAGTTTGCCCTTCGAAAATCAAGGGTTTTTATGTCTGATTTGGTTGACACTCTTCCTCCGACATGCATGGCAAAGGTAATTGCAGCATGGTCACTGTTCCCCAGAGGCTCAGTGACATTCACATCCCTGACGAGGTCCTGAGTATCACACAATATTAGATCTAGAGTTGCCTGTTCTCGGGTGGGCTCCATGACAAGTTGCTCTAAGGCACAGTCATTCAGCAAGTCGAGAAACCCAGTTTCTCTTTCTTGCCCAGAGCTCGCATTGGCCCAGTCAATGTGGGGATAATTAAAGTCCCCCATGATTACTATCCTATCCCTCTTAGCCACCTCCATGATTTCTCTCCTCATTTCAACGTCCCCCTCAAGTTTTTGATCTGGTGGACGATAGAATACTCCAACTATCACATCACTCTTTGGACCTGGTAGTTTAACCCACAGTGATTCTATGGCGGAGTCAGACCCTCTGTCAATCTCCATTCTGCTGGATTTTATGCCTTCTTTGACATAGATGGCCACTCCTCCTCCAACCCGCCCCTCTCTATCCCTTCTATAGAGTTTTATAGCCTGGGATTGCTGTGTCCCACTGGTTCTCCACATTCCACCAGGTTTCTGTTATGGCTATTATATCAATGTTATCCCTAGCTGCCAGATGTTCAAGTTCTCCCATCTTTGCTCGGAGGCTTCGAGCATTGGCGTAGAAGCACTTGTACAGTGGGTCCCGCAACAGCTGCTGCCTTGTTCTTCTCCCCCCACAGCTTTTATTTTCAGTAGACGAACTGTCACATTCCGCTATTCTGCCAGTGTTAATACTTGCTATGTCATCTCTATGTGATTCTCTACCCTCTCCAACCTCATTCCCCGAGGATGAGGTGTTCCGAACCGGATGCCACACAGCTCCTGTCGGCTTTCCCCCAGTTATCAGTTTAAAAGCTGCTCTGCTGCCTTTTTGAGGTTGAGTGCCAGCAATCTGGTCCCATCATGATTCAAGTGCAACCCATCCCTCCTGAACAGGTTTGGCTTGTCCCAAAATGTTCTCCAGTTCCTGACAAATCTAAAGCCCTCCTCTTGACACCATCGCCTCATCCACGCATTGAGGCTTCTGAGTTCTGCCTGCCTGGCGGGACCTGCACGAGGAACAGGTAGCACTTCTGAAAATGCTACCTTGGAAGCCCGGGACTTCAATCTTCTACCTAGCAACCTGAATTTGGCTTCCAAGACTGACCGCTTGGCCTTCCCGACATCGTTGGTACCGACGTGTACCATGATCACTGGCTCCTTCCCAGTTCTCTCTAACAAGCTATCTATATTTCTGGTGATGTCTGCAACCTTTGCACCCGGCAGGCAAGTGACCATCCGGTTATCATGCTCCTCACAAATCCATCCCTCCGTATTTCTGATGATAGAATCCCCTAGCACAATGAGCTTCTCTCCTGCAGCCTGGTCATCAACATGTACCTGATCTTGTATCTCATCAATAGTGATGAGGGGGAGAGATCCTCCGGTGGAACCACTTCTTCCTCTATGTGTGCCTCATGAGGTGTGCTGAGGGAAAGAGCTTCAAATTGATTGTGCAAGATGAGACTCTCTGAGCGATGCCTTGGCCTTCTACTCCTTTGAGTCACATTCCTCCACCCATCCACCTCCTGAGTTGGGGGAGTGACTTCCTCCTCTGAAGTGTGCCCTGTCTCTTCTTGGACCTGGATAGTCTCTTCCGCTCTGTCCAGGAACTGCTCAAGCTCCTTAATATGTTGCTGGTCCACTATGCGAGCCTCTAGCTGCTGGACCTTCTCTTCCAATAGCGCTACCAGCTTGCACTTGCAGCAGATGTAGTTCTGCACACGCTCTGTCAAGATAACAAACATAGCACAAGTACTGCAGGTAACTACAGCTGCTCCCTCCAACTCCATTTTAACTATTACAATAAAATGTATTCAAGGTCTAAAAAATGTAAACTTGCACTTTTTTTTTAATCTAGTAAGACTCTTTACTTCTTTTATTGTTTAGTCAAAATCTAACAGTGTAGGGGCCGCTAAAGCACCTCTACTCCAACTGCAAGCACGTCAGGAAGTGTAGGACCTCCTGAGGAGTTGCTTGGCTTGGGAACTCAATTAAACCCAGATTTTTTTTTATTTTTTATTTTAGTTTGCATGCGCCGTAAGGCACGTGCTGCTGGTAGCAGCTATTTAAAGCTAAAACTCCGCCCCTTGCTCTTGCAAAAAGAAGAAGTTAGCTCTGCCCTTTGGCCGTGTGCTCCTCTGACCAGCTCCTTCCTCTCTGCTGCTCTGCCAGAAAAGGACTGAGAGACTGCTGGTAGCAGCTATTTAAAGCTAAAACTCCGCCCCTTGCTCCTGCAAAAAGAAGAAGTTAGCTCTGCCCTTTGGCCGTGTGCTCCTCTGACCAGCTCCTTCCTCTCTGCTGCTCTGCCAGAAAAGGACTGAGAGACTGCTGGTAGCAGCTATTTAAAGCTAAAACTCCGCCCCTTGCTCCTGCAAAAAGAAGAAGTTAGCTCTGCCCTTTGGCCGTGTGCTCCTCTGACCAGCTCCTTCCTCTCTGCTGCTCTGCCAGAAAAGGACTGAGAGACTGCTGGTAGCAGCTATTTAAAGCTAAAACTCCGCCCCTTGCTCCTGCAAAAAGAAGAAGTTAGCTCTGCCCTTTGGCCGTGTGCTCCTCTGACCAGCTCCTTCCTCTCTGCTGCTCTGCCAGAAAAGGACTGAGAGACTGCTGGTAGCAGCTATTTAATGCTAAAACTCCGCCCCTTGCTCCTGCAAAAAGAAGAAGTTAGCTCTGCCCTTTGGCCGTGTGCTCCTCTGACCAGCTCCTTCCTCTCTGCTGCTCTGCCAGAAAAGGACTGAGAGACTGCTGGTAGCAGCTATTTAAAGCTAAAACTCCGCCCCTTGCTCCTGCAAAAAGAAGAAGTTAGCTCTGCCCTTTGGCCGTGTGCTCCTCTGACCAGCTCCTTCCTCTCTGCTGCTCTGCCAGAAAAGGACTGAGAGACTGCTGGTAGCAGCTATTTAAAGCTAAAACTCCGCCCCTTGCTCCTGCAAAAAGAACAAGTTAGCTCTGCCCTTTGGCCGTGTGCTCCTCTGACCAGCTCCTTCCTCTCTGCTGCTCTGCCAGAAAAGGACTGAGAGACTGCTGGTAGCAGCTATTTAAAGCTAAAACTCCGCCCCTTGCTCCTGCAAAAAGAACAAGTTAGCTCTGCCCTTTGGCCGTGTGCTCCTCTGACCAGCTCCTTCCTCTCTGCTGCTCTGCCAGAAAATATCCAAAGCATATTTACTCAATCAAGTTCAGTGGTGCATACTCCCGCATACTGTATGTCTTGATTGATATTTGTTCAACTTTGTAAACCGCCCAGAGTAGCCGGTGCAGCTAGATGGAGCAGTTAATAATAATAATAATAATAATAATAATAATAATAATAATAATAATAATAATAATAATAATAATAATAATAATAATAATAATAAAAGCAAAGCAAAGCAAAGTGTTCTGCTTATATACCGCCCCATACCACTACAAGTAGTCTCTGGGCGGTTTTTACAATTTTGATTACAGTGTGCAGGCTGTGTAATAATAATAATAATAATAATAATAATAATAATAATAATAATAATAATAATAATAATAATAATAATAATAATAATAATAATAATAATAATAATAATAATAATAATAATGTCTGTACTGGATGAGTGCCTAAGAGCATGACTGGTATTTTTAATATGTTGTCATTTTCTTCCTGAGCTTTAACCATCCTCATTTTCTAGAATATTTTTATTAAAAAAACAGGAGATTCTTTAGTGTGGCAAATTGTGACTCAACCAAGGAAAATATACAGAAATGCTAAACTACGAAAGTAGGCACACCAAAAAGTTTTATTTTTCCTCTCCAGTTCATTAAACTGTGATTTCTATTACTGCCAGGAAGATTAGATGAAACCTAGAATCAAAAAGCTACAGGAAATATGTAGAATGCAGAAATATCCCATGATGCCCAAAGGCTCTCTAATACCTATCAGAAAGAGGCAAGGAGTGGTATTGAAATTGTTAATAGTCTTGTCCAAGGTCTGTGAAGATTCTCAGTCATCCAGGTGTGTTTATCTGGGAGTTGAGTCATGGCTACTGGACTTCTTTTTTGAGAGATAGAAACGTTTCGCTGTTGTCCAAGAAAACACTCACTTTGGGGTTAAGTATTTCATTGTTCAAAATCCTGTGTGGAGTTCATGTTGACACAACAGCTGACATTCTATTGTACTAATATGCAAAAAATGTAAATTTTGGAGGTCTCTTGCCTCAGCTTAAGGGTTCTCTATATACAGCATCTGGTGTACACCAATTTACACTGCTCAGAATGGAACCTCTATGAATATTTCTTAATTTGAAACTATTTGCTTCCCAAATTAGGCTTTTTCACATAACAGCTCAACAGGATTTCAGCCAGTGGATCTGTAACTTATTATGAACATAGCACTATGCCTTGAAAAAGAATAACCACCAAGCTTCACCCCTTATTCAGTGTTTTTAAAATACACTTCTGATGTTTTACACTCTGCTACAATTTACATTTATACCCAGCCCATTGGCTAAGCAGTTTAAAAGCATCCTTTGAAGATTAAATTAGCATTATCTTTGGCTGAAGTATTACACTACATTACTAATGAATGAGTGACATTTACTACAGCAAACACAGACAGTAGCCAAAATCCTTTTTGGAGGCAAACAGTTGCCTCAGGTTAAGAAATCACCACAGACCTTACCTGTTGTGTACTGAGTTCTGTAACTCATCATGCAACTGATAATGCCTAGGGCAATTTCTAAACCTGAGGCTATCCATCTCCACAAATTCCACTCTTTGTAAATCTAGGCTAGGTGGTACCTAGTCTTGCACATGACTCAACCCCCTTTGTACTTCTACTCTTTGTAAAACTACACAAAAGAAGTTTAGTAGTTGTAGGTAGAATGTGGCTCACTTTTGTCTTCTGGCATGTAACCAACCTCCCATCTTCAGTGTATGAGTGCCACAGTTAGGATATTGGCTGTGGGATGGCTGCTATTTCTCTACCTAACTTACTTCAGGGGGCTGGTGTTTGGATAAAAAATGGGAAGGCCACTTGATGAAATGGCAGAGCAAATACCGTATATACTCGAGTATAAGTCGACCTGAGTATAAGCCGGGGGCCCTAATTTAAACCCCAAAAACTGGGGAAATTTATTGACTCAAGTATAAGCCTAGGGTGGGAAATGCAGCAGGGCCTGGCAACTCCTCCTTTGTGAGCTGGTGTGTGTGTGTGTGTGTGTGATGTTTAAAATGACTTTTAGCCACCGAGACAAATGCTTGAGTTAGTGGCTAAAAGTCATTTTAAACATTGTTTTAAAATGACCTTTTAAAAAGTCATTTTAAACATGGGGAGTCAGGAGAAGTGGCACACAATGTTTAAAATGACTTTTAGCCACTGACCCAAACTTGCCTCAGTGACTAAAAGTATTGACCCACATATAAGCAGAGGACCCCTTTTTTCAGCCCAAAATTAGGGCTGAAAAACTAGGCTTATACTCGAGTATATACAGTATATAACAAACAAAATGTTTGCTTGTGGTTAACCATAAAAAGCCTGTGTGCTGTTTGGAAGCAAAACTTGCAGGCTCAAAACCAAGACTTGAGAGCTTACAAATTCTGACTTCTAGCTATACTACAGAAGGCAATTGTACAAATCCAACCCTACAGCAAGAACCGTAATCTTAACTCCACTGGAAAAGACAGGTACTTCTTGGCAAAGAAACTGACCCGTATAGTGGCCGGAGAAATCTTTTTGCAAAAGAGACATGGTGAGAAATTTATATAATAGAGGCGAGCAGAACTTGTTTTCTTTTTAGTTTGTCTTTTGTAATTTCAGGCAAAAATCAAAGAAAAGCAAAAGACATAAAACATGAGGCACCGTAAAGACTAACTTTTATATTTTAATGTAACGTTTCATGGAAACGTCCAATTCTTCAGACATATAGCAGCAGAATGAGGTGTACAATATAATATGTGATTGGATATACATTTCATACCAGATATTCATTGACTGTAGTATATATAGTTGGGGGGGGGATCGGGGAGGGGGAAGAGGAAGGAGGATTGATTAGTAGAGCTGGTGGGAAGAAGGATTTGGCCATGGTCTGTTGATATGTTAACTATAGTTTTATGGCTCTGAGGCCAGGATCTGTTGATATGTTAAGTGTAGTTTTATGGCTCCAAGGTAAATTCCTCAAGAGGCAGAAACCAGATCAGATCAGAGTAGGGTTAGGGCGGGGGGGGGGGGTGACTCTAAGGTTAAAAAACCTATTCTCTTCCCCCTCTCTTCCACCCCCCCCCCCCTGCTCTGATCTGATCTAGTTTTTGTCTCTTGAGGAATTTACCTTGGAGCCAAGGAATTTACCTTGGAGTCCACGAAATGGTACATTAAAATATGAAATTTAGTCTTTAAGGTGCCACATGTTTTGTGTCTTTTGTTTTGTTTTGTTTTGTTTATTTTTTATCTGAAATTCTTGAAAAATCTAACACGGCTACCCTCTCTGAAACTTCTTTTTTTAATGAAGCTCAAGAAGTTTAACTACCTCCCTTCTTGTGGCCATTAATATGTTTAAGAGTATTTTAATGAGCTTTGAACTTTGATGTCCTCTTCCTTTGATAGCCACTAGGTCTGTAGCTCCCTTGTATTCTTTTTTAATGAGAACAGCAGGATAAATAAATAGATAAATAAACTGTAATTGTGCAAGCACATCAGCAAGAAACACAAAAAAGCAAAAAAAGCACAAAAGATCTTGCCGCAACTTAAATACCGGTATGTTTTAATGTAAGCTTTTGCGGAACAAAGTCACTTCTTCAGGCATAACAGTGAGAATACAGAGACTCCATGGTAAAGCATTTCTGGATGGCTCTCAGACAAAAGGAGGGTGGTGTCTGGTTGCATTTCACATCTAGTCATGATTTAAGACTGCTGTTTGGAAGTCAGTCATTTTGAAGTAAACAGCAGCAATGATTAAAGGAAACAACAGCAGCAAAAACGACACATGTTGAAATAGAGAATTACGGGCTTTACTTATGCATAATTGTGCAGTACATCTGCAAAAAGTGCAGTCAATGTTAAAGCAGGTATCCTCCACTACATAGGAGGCATATCCTCATACTGAAGGTTTGCAAACACACTTCAGTCACTTGAATTAAAATGAGCATCTGTACTTGGCATGAATGAACACGAGCATTACAGCAAACATAATACTAACCATACTGCTGTTGAGTAATGCAAATCAAGTCAAAAGTGCTGGACGGTTTTTTGCCAGTAAATAAAGAACTTCAGTGACATGCATGCCTTTACTGCTTTGGGGCATGCACGTGTCCCCAAGAAACACAGTTGTGGCTCTTAATCTTATTTATGTTACACAGCAGATCATTGGCCATTGAATCTATTTGCACATGCCTCTGGAAAGCACGGAAAGCCCTGTGTAATATATACAGCTGCTTTGATGTACCAGTCCTGTTTCCCTGCTTAAATGAATGTGCAGACACCAGTGACTTGAAGCCAGGAGGCCATGAGGAACACAAGGACGCAGCAAATCAACATGATTCTATTTACAATAAGTGTTCATGGCACTGATGAGATGTTCTTCGAAACAAAGCTACAATTCTTTGCACACACACACCTTTAATATTACCTGTGATCATAGTCACAGGACGAGCTATTCAAAAAGTAATTACAATACGGTGCACAATTTATGAAAGATGGGAGGTTTTTCCTACTGCAGAGTATTTCAGCATTTTGACGAAACTACAGGTTTCGGTTTAGCCAAATGGTTCAAGTAAACCCCGATAAAGATTTCAAAGCAATTTTTAAAAAAATAATCATTGGTTCCACTTTCTACTAGTTTTTCCCCCCTTAGGATTTGCTATTCTGATTCTTGGATTCCCTCTCCCCCCCCCCCCGCCCCCTGTGCAATCTTTAGTATGTGGAAATGTGTATTTTTGGTATTAGCTTCATATGAATACTGTATCAGCATCCAAAGGGAACCACCACAATAATTTCAACCATCTGTTATGCCTATGAACATAGCCAAAATGTAGCTAAGCAACCAAAATAAGAAAATTGGACATTTTATAAAGTGTGACATGAGGGTCTTTAAGTAATTGGCAATATTCATAAGATTTAAAGAGCTTCCAACATGCTTCCTTCCCCACCCCAAGACTTTGCAAACATAGCTTGTGCCAAAACAAAATATAATAGTATCACCACCCAAATGTAAAGTTTTGGTGTGTGTGTTTTTAACCAGAAGCAAAATCTGAAATACATCAAAATTGCATGCAGAATTCATTTGGGGGCAAGAATAATGCACCTAGTAAACGCTGCAAAATACTGAAACCTTTAATGACAAACATATTAAGCTAAAACCAGTCTGTCTTAAAAAGTGAGTCCTCAGCTGTTGACAGATTGATAAAAGGAAGGAGGTCCACCATCTAGGAGCTGCCACAGTAAGGCCATCTTTCGTGTCTCCATCAGTGTACCTGTATTTGTAGTGATAACAAAGGGGGGGGGCTCCCCTTAGGATCTTAAGAGCCAAGAAGGCTCACATGGGGAGATATGGTCCTTCAGATAGCTGGACTTAAGCTGTCTAGGAATTTATAGGTAATAACTTGCCGTTTGAATTGAGCCTAGAACTGCTCCCTATAACTGGGCATAGTCAGAAGTCTGGTTGCTGAATTGTGAACCAGCTGAAGTTTCTTGAAGCATCTTCAAAGGCAGTCCCACACAGAGCCTTTTATAGTACTTCAAGCAGGGTGTAACAGCCTGTGTCACTGTAGTCAAATCAGGCAGCTCAAGGAATGGGCACAGCAGGTGCACTAGTTTTAACTGTGCGAACTGATGGGCGGTTTTATATTTGTAAACAACGATTTTATCAGACAACTCCAACAAACAACGACTTATCAGACAACTAAAAACATAATAATAATAGTAATAAACTAGAAAGGAAAAGGGAAAAACAACCTATATGATACAACATGATTCACCAAAGCTGTAGACCTGAGTTTGTTAGAGGAGTGTAATACCATCCACCACAGGTTTCAGCCCTATTCCCTCATCTGCTTTTCATCTAACTAGGAGTTCCTCTGTCTTCTCTAGATTAAATTTCAGTTTCTTTGCCCTCATCTAGCCCATTACTGATATGTCTGGCACTGGTTTAAGACTGAGACAGCTTCCTTGGAATCGGATGGAAAGAAGATACAAAGTCGGGTGTTATTTGAATACGGGTGACATGACAATTGAAAACTCTGGACAGCCTGCCACAGTAGTTTCATATAGAAGTTAAAAAGCACAGGGGACAGAACAGAGCCTTTGGGGACACCAGAGGTCAACAGCCAAGGCACTGAATGGGAGTCTTTCAGCACCACCTCCTGAGTCCCTTCTTCCAGGAAAGGCCAGTGTCATTTTATTTTACTTTTTATTTTATTACAGTTTTAAAACAAAACATGAAACGTTTATTCGTTTACAATCAGATGCTCAGTATTATGATAGCTTTAGCCGATGTCATTGTATTGCAAGTGTCATTTTGAAACAGAACCTCCAGGTCCCAACCCAAAGAGATGGTCCAGAAGGATGCCATGATTGACACGGTATATAAAACCAATCAGAGGTCTAGCAAAACCACCCAGGACACACTCCTCCTGTCCAGTTCCTTGCCTAGGTGATCCACAAAGGTGACCAAGGCCATCTCCATCCCATAGCCAGGCCTGAAGCAAGACTGAAATGCGCCTACACCAGTCATTCTCAACTGGGGGCCAACTCCTTTCAATGAGCCCAGGCACATTGGAAGGAGGCCACAGACCAAGAAACATTTCTTCACACACCACCTTATAAAGTTTGTTATGTGATTTCTATAATTATGATTTAGACTACAGTGGTACCTTGTATAAAGGAATTAATTCGTTCCAAATGAAATTATGTTAAGCAAATTTTCCTTTATACAAATTTTCCATAGGAATGCATTGAAAATGGAGTAATCCCATTTTTATGTTGGACAGATTCGCCCCATAGGCAATTATGTTAAGCAAATTTCCCCTATCTCCGGAATTTTTTATGTTGTACAGATTTTATGTTATACCAAACTGATTGTTATACAAGGGTCCACTGTATATTTCTTTCATATTGAGTTTATTATGTTTGTGTCCCAAAAAAAAGTTGAGAACAACTGGGCTAGATGGAGTGCTTCCTCCCGGAATCACTGGAGCTAAGAAGCCGCCACGTGCTCCAGTCCCTTGCCCAGAAACGGAATATTTAAGACTGGCATTAACAAGACTACAAACCATGATGGAATTGCTCCTTTTTATTTTTAGATTCCTGGAAACATTTTAAAACCAAATTCTCTAAACCCATTATTACCCAAGTTAAAAGAAGAAGAATGATTTGGGGGGAAGATTTGATCTTTTCAAAAGGTTTCAGTGTTCTCCTTCAGCATTTTAATTTGCTCTAGCTTTAATTCTCTAGCAAATTAACTTTGCATATCTGAATGCTTAAAGCCTCCTCTCTCATGTTTGTACTTACTGTGAACGGAATCCATACATCTTTTTTTTTGCCAGGAGAAGAAGGAACCAGATGTCCCCTTTTATATTTCTCTCTGGGAAGATCAAGTTACATGCTGTTTTATCCTAAGGAGCAAGCCATCAGACTAGGTAGCTGTTTCCCCGAAAATAAGACACTGTTTTATATTTATTTTTTTCTCAAGAAGACACACTAGGGCTTATTTTCAGGAGATGTCTTATTTTATTAAGTATAATATGCTTGAATGTCAGCCCTGCACACAACCATAGCCACGCCCATCACTAGGTCTTATTATCAGGGTAGGGCTTATATTTAACAAATGCATAGAAATCCTGCTAGGGCTTATTTTTGGGGGAGGTCTTATTTTCAGGGAAACAGGGTAGCTGCTTTCTGAGGTAGTCTCCTATGGCTACAAAGGGCAGTTCTGTCCTGTCTAAGCACTGCAATGGGAAAACTACTTGGGGGCCAACAGATTCCCTCCCAGACATCCTATCCATAGCTCTGCAAAGCTTGGAAAAATGCAAGGAGAATGGCCAAAAAGTAAGCAGAGGAGGATTTCAATGATTCTGACCCAACACTGGTCGGATGCATGGGAAATGCATGGCTCCATTGATGTTGCTGACCCTCTGTTCGCAACAGCAAAGCCACTAGGGAGGGATAATGGAAGTCACACTAATGTTGATGGTGGAAAGTGTTGGCTTTTTCAACTTACAAAGGAATGAAAAGTCTCCTAACAGTTGACAAATTTTTGATAATGACATGAAAATCTGCAAGAATTCATCAGATGCTTGGCTTTCATGCCTACGCTATGCACAATTTCTGTAACCGCAAACATAAAATCTATGAAAGATGGACCTAATGAGATTTTAACTGCAGTACAAAAGTTCAGCAAATTATACATATATACATGTGGTGAAAAGGCAAGCATTTGTGTATCCTAGTAACAAACATTTCAATGTGGATTGCCCAGATGTAATTGTTAATGAAATCGCCGATTCATAACTCTCATGCTTATTTTGGTCTACCAATTTTGATAGCATTCTGACACAAGCTTAATGCCAGTTTTGCAATAAGATTACTAGAGATGACTAAGTTTTTAGTACTCACAGGCTTACCGTCTTGACCAGGTTCCCCAGGGTAGCCGTGATTCCCAGGCTGTCCAGGATCTCCCTAAAGAGAAGGCATAGATAGACATTACAACATAAAATAATATAAGGGCCAGCAACAAATGTACTGTCACATTCCTGTTCTAACTCCCTTCTTCAGGAAGACCATTGTCCTAATCTTCAGGGCTCATGTGGCAACAGAAATTTCTACATAAAACAGCCTGGAGTAAAAAGCAAAGCAAAGTGTTCTGCTTATATACTGCCCCATACCACTACAAGTCATCTCTGGGCGGTTTACAATTTTAATTAGAGTGTGCAGGCTACACATTCCCCCCCCCCCCGAGCAAGCTGGGTACTCATTTTACCGACCTCGGAAGGATGGAAGCCTGAGTGAACCTTGAGCCTGCTACCTGGGATTGAACCCCAGGTCGTGAGCACAGGTTTACCTGCAGTACAGGCATTTAACCACTGCGCCATGAGTTATTGGCATCCAGAATATGGAAAGGTAAACATTTAGCTTCCCCCAGTACACTCTAGGGGCCCACAGCACCTCAGCCCATATTGTTCCGTTGGGTTCAAGACTGCTTTCCCCACATGAGCATGTCTGATGTGGTTCCTAGGTCCTCCTCCAAATGCCATTTTTTCTTCATTTTTCTTCCATGCACAAGCATGACAGCTGGGTTGGTCCTACCGCTTTGGAAGAAGAGGCCACCATCTCAAGCGGCAGAATTTGCCACTAAGCTGTGACAAGAAAGCGAGCTTTTTCCTGACAGTATAAAACACTGTGATGTTGAAGGAAGATTCAACCACCAGTTCTGTCAGATTCTGTAACTGGAATACCAGGGTGGGGTGGGGGAAGAGAACTCTGGAGACTCAAGCCACTAACTAAATGGTCAAATCAGACTTGTACTTCAGGAAACCACACTTGCAAAGTCTAAAGCCCCAGAGAGAAGCCCAGGAACATTTTAAGTGAGAGTGGGCCTTTATCATAAATTCCTAATTTTCCCACTGGGATACGCCCTTTTTGGCTATAAATAGTGTTTCCCCCGAAACAGATTCTGAAGATGACTTTTACAGTATGTGTGAGTAAATAATGTGAATAAATGGCATTATTGTATCCTTGGCTGAGTGGGGATTCCATGGGTGGATCAAGTTAGGATCTTAGTCTTCAAGAGGAGAGCCACATGATCCATCTTAACTACAGGACATGTGGGGCCAAATCAAAGATGAAGAAGCCAGTCTGTTGCCATGTCTTAAGTGAAGGATGGGTGGGTGGGCAGCCTAGGGCCCTCCATATATTACTGGAACGTAACTCCCAGGAGCCCTAGTCAGCATCACTCAGTGTCAAGGGTTCTTGGAAGATGTAGTCCCACAACTTGTGGAGGACCACACATTGCCGCTCTATTAAATCATAATTGTATGGCAAAGTTGCTTGGTTTTAATTTTCTTAATGCATTAATATACAAAATAGGTTCCGTTTTCATGTTTATGTTCTTTTCTTCATTTCTCAAAAATAGACTTTTATGCGTGGATGCATTGTTTAAATGAAAGAGGGGTGTATAAAGGTTTCAATTTTTTGTGTGTTTTACTCTTTCTTTTAACTCTGCTTGTTCAATAGTGGTGTAAGAAAACAAGCCATCCAATAGCAACACAAGGGCTGCTATGAACAGCCAAGCAGAGCATCTAGGAGCGGCAGAGCAGGAATTGGGAAGCTTCTCTCACTGAGGGCGCTTTTACATGACCTCTAAAATCCGCCTGCAACTTAAATTCGGAACAGAGATCGTGGGGGCTTGTCGCTTTTCCTGTGTTCCCACCCCTCCACACTCCATTGTTCCTGTCTGCGTGAGGGGAGGGAGAAAAAAAGGGAGAGAAAAAATGCAGGCTCACCTCCGTATGCTGGTGGAAGCAGCCCCCAGCCGCCCCGTAGCGATTCCTGTCTCTTAAAGGGACGGCGGGACAAAAAAACAAACAGAAGGCGAGGGAGCCCGGCATTCACAACTTTTACAATGTGCATCAGAAGGTTTTTTACCTCCTGGAGGCCAGGTACCTGAAAAGTGCGCTGGGACGTGCTTAGGTGGGCGTGGTCGTACTTAATTTTTTTTAAAGTCCGGAGCTGGTGGGAAAACATTTTTAAGCTCTGGATCTGGGAGCCCTTTGTCTCGGATTTTAAGGGTTGTGTAAAAGCACCCTGAGATCCATTGGCTGGATCCCAATGAGAGAAGTGGTTTGATTATTTTTGTGGGGATCTGTGTACTAGCTAGCTCAGATGGGTCATCTGTCTTGCACAATGATGCCTGTGCTTGCCTGGCTGATGGAATTTGGAAGAGAAGACACCAATGATAGAAAGAAGAGAAATCAGCTCTTACTGTATTCTAGTCATCTTGGTTAGGCAGAGGTAGGGCTGGTTGCACTTTTAACTTTGTTTTTTGGTTCTTGGTTTTTGGGGGGGGGAGTCTGTGTATGTATGTGGGTGTGGGTGTTTTAATTTGCTATATTTTCCCTAAAAGGGTGCTTTCCCTATTTGATTAATTTCTTAAACTTATTGCAAACTCACAGTGCATTTCTTTCATTGAAGGTGTATTTTTTGTTTTTGCTGTTGTTGTTAAAAGTGCCAAAACAAAAGAAGAATTAAGAGTTTTCACTGAGCACATTGCTACTAAGTACTACTTCAGAGAACGTCCATTCCAGCCTTCGTTGCTTCCCACATAAGTCACAACTCCAGCGTTCACTGCTATTTCAAGGACGCTTGAATGGACTAAAACTCTATAGACACCATATTTTTCTGTGTACACCATGCTACTTATCCCTAAAATTAAGAGACGTGGTATAAACGGAAGTAAGCTTTTCTCCACCCCCACCACCCCCGCTGTTTTCTTTCATTTCCCCATTCCAAACACTCCTCTTGTCTTTCCATAAAAACTGTTAAAACCACAGACAACACAAGAGCAATTTTAAAAAAAGGAACAAGAGGCATTGGAAGAATGAAATCAAGGAGGGAAGCCCTCATTGGTGGGCGGCAGAGCCAGAGGGGGAGGGGGGAAAGGAAATTAAAGAGGAATGAGGTCACCATACGCCTCCGTGAAAAGCAAGGTTTTTAATGCCTTTCTGAAGGCGGGCAGGGACTCTATGAGGCGCAACTCACTCGGGAGTTGGTTCCAAAGAGAAGGGCCAACCACAGAGAAGGCGTGGATACGGGTTACCGATTTCCGTGCCTCTCTTGGTGTGACCACCCTGAGTGAGTGCGCCTGCGATGATTGGGTGGGTCTGGCCACAGATGATCTCTGGGAGATCCGCTCCACCAGGTATTCAGGTCCCAAGCCATAGAGGTTTTTGAAAACCAAAACCAAGACCTTAAACCTTATCCAGAGAGCAACAGGCAGTCAGTGCAGGCGCGCCATAACTGGGGTGATATGATCGTATTTACGAGCACCCACCACTAGTCTGACCGCCGCAGTTTGCACCCGCTGGAGTCTCCGGACAAGGGTCAAGGGCAGCCCCACGTAGAGTGTGTTGCAGTAGTCAATCCTCAAAATCACAATGGCCTGCACGACTGTTCTCAAGGAGGACTCATAAATATATGGATGGATCTGGGCGATCCTGCGGAGTTGGAGAAAAGCGGCCCTGGAGACCGCCATCACCTGGGCTTCCAGGGAGAGGGCTGAATCCAGGACCATGCCCGGATTCCTGGCCCTGTCCGTAGGCTGGAGGGAAACACCAACCAGGCTAGGGAGGGGGCCATTGTACCTAGACGAGGGCGCCCTGAAGAACAGAACCTCAGTCTTCTCCGGGTTAAGTTTGAGCCTCTTTGTCCTTGTCCATTCCAAGACCGCCTCCAGGCACAGATAGAGGGAGCGAACTGCCTCCACTGCAGAAGAAGAAAAGGAGAGATAGAGCTGCGTATCATCAGCATACTGATGACAGCGAACTCTAAATCTCCTGATGACATCCGCCAGCGGCCTCATGTAAACATTGAACAGCAAAGGGGAGATTGCCGACCCCTGGGGTACCCCACAAGGGAGTATCCAAGGAGCCGACAAGTCCTCCCCCAGCTGAACCCACTGGGTCCAGCCACCAAGGAAGGAGCGGAGCCAGCAGATCGTTGAGCCCCCAACTCCCGCCTCGGCCAGCCGGGCCAGCAGGTTACCGTGGTCGACGGTATCAAAGGCAGCTGACAGATCAAGGAGGACCAACCGGGAGGAACACCCCCTGTCAGCCTCCCTGAGGAGGTCATCCCGCAGAGCGTAACTGTGGTGGTGGTAGGGGTGGAGAACTCAAAGAAATACAGAGCCTGATCCTGCAAAGAACAAACCCACCAAAGCAGAGAGGAGTGTTTAGAACAGAGAAATTAAAGGTAACAGTGGGGGTGGTGGGGGTGGAGGAAACCTCAAGGAGGATTTATTAATTGTATTTATTTGGGGGTCCAAAAATTGGGGGGGGCGGCATCTAATAAAAGGTATATAGATGGGAAAACACGGTTAATGTTTCTAAGTTCAGCTTCCTGTGTAATATAGCCATAGAATATAACTCAACAAAAGTCTTAATCCATCATATAAGGATGCTACTCACTTTTGGACCTGGTGGACCTTCCTTTCCGGGAGGGCAGATACAAGGAGGCGGTGTCGATCCCACATCACTTGGACCATTCATGCACTACCAAAAATATATGTGTGATTTTCAAACATATAAACAGAGAACCAATGTTGTATAGATTAACAATCTCCCAAATAAGCTTTTCTGCTTCTAAAATCACCTAGATTGCTGGCCTTGCAATCATTTCATAAAGCCAATACAAGCATGTTGATGGAATCCATGGATAACTTCATTTTCCATGTAAACTTACAAATCTTAAGCAGAAATATCTATAGAAGAATGATCAACAGAAGAATTAAAGTTCTTAGAACCCTGTAAGTCCAAATACCCATCCAGAGAGGAGACAACCAACAACACCTGTTCATGCTTCCCTACTGAAGCCTGACTTCATTCCAAAAGGTGTCCTCATGAAGGATCCTCCTGATCTGTCTCCAAGTAATTACTTCATCTATGAGCCTTTGTACACGACCCCTAAACGCCGCAGCAAATGGCTGCAAGCTCCGGAGCTTACAATGGTTTCCCCACCAGCTCCGGAGTTTGGAGGAAATTAAGTGCGACCACGCCCACCTAAGCGCGACCCAGCGCACTTTTCTTGTACCTGCTCGAGGAGGGTGAAAATCGCCAGGTCCGGATTTAATCTGGTCAGTGCGGGGCTCTCCTGGCTTCTGTTTGTTTGTTTTTGCCTCCCGCCCCTTTAAGAGAAGGGGCGGGAGGGAAAAAAAGCAAACAAAAGAGAAGGAATCAGCAGCTTCTCCGGCAGCTTCTCCAAGGTGAGTCTGCATTTCCCCCCCCACTTTCTTCCTCCCTCCCCTCAGCAGACAGGTGCGGAGTGGTGGGGAGGAAGGAAGAGCAAGGAACCCCTAAGATCTCTGGTCTGAATTTAAGTGGCCAGCGGATCTTAGGGGTCGTGTGAAAAGGCCCTATAAGGAGTGTACTAAGAAGGTCTTATGTTAAATTCCCAATACTCATGTAGCAGATCATGAGAAAGAGTGCTGGAGAGATGCTGCCAGTCAAAGCAAAGCAAAGATGGGCAAAGCACAGCCCATAAATATTGTGAGCTTCAGTTCTCATCATCGTTCAACATCAGCTGGCTAGGGCTGATGGCAGCTGAAGTCCAATGAGATGTATATGACCACACATTGTCCACCACTGGTGGCAGTACTTGGCCGGAGGAACAATAATCTGATCTGATATGCATCCATTTCCTAACTGGGAGAGGTTATTGACTGAGCAGGGGATTCACATAACCCATGCACAATGACAGAAGATGAGCATCTCTGAAAATGAGCAACTCGTACTCTGATGTATTCCAAAAACAAACTCTCTATGCTTAACAGCATGATGTTCCTTTGAAAGACAGAGAAATTTTCCACACAAAAAATGCTTTTAGCAATATTGATTTATTCCAGGCCATTAAATTGTCTGCATCCATATTTGACCCAAGGCAAAAATAAAATCTTCATGAAAAACATGTTTCTAAGACATTTTTTCCAGCTATTACTTGCAAAAATAACGACAACAAAATCCCTCAATCTCTGAAGCACAAGGAATGATCTGCCAATTTTTTTTCCTCTGGAGTTGTCTCAATAGGGTTTCCACTAGGGAAACTTCCAGTGAACTGTCTTGTATTTTTCCTTCCAAATTATATAATTTATATCCCAGTCTGAACACTAAGCATCACTAGCCATACTCAAATAATTTAATTCTCAATGATGGAGCATAATGAAGTTCAACCACGGAGGCTGTTACCCCACCCCACCCCCAAAATGCAAAAGTGATGGGCAAAAACCAGAACAAAAAACACAACCCCTCTCCCCATATTCTCACCTGATGAATAAAAGTAAAGTTATAGGGGAAAGTAATAAATGCTACCTTAACGTCAGTAGGAACAGGCATGATTTCTTACCTCTCCATTCTGAAATGAAAAGAGCAAACTTTTTTAGAATCTGTAGCACGATTGCAGATGTAGATATTTGTATACACATTAACAGAGATTCTTCCTGAACTAGTCAATGCAGCTAAACTATGTTTCAGTGGACCTGTACGTCTATGCAAAGAACCCTCTAAAGAACTGTAGAACTGGAAGGAAACCAAAGGATCAATACGGAAGTAGGAAATTCACCTCTAAAGCAACCTTGACAAGTGGCCATCCAAGCACTGCTTAAAAACCTCCAATGAAGGAGAACCCACCAGCTCCTGGGGCAGTCTGTTCCACTGTCAAGCATCTCTTACTGTCAGGATGTTTATTTAAAAAAATATTTTACTGAAAGTATTTTAACCCATCTTTCCCCTTAAAAAAGACCCAAGGCAGATGACAACAATCAAAAGAAAGTATTTAAATTAGTAACAATGATTATATAATACCAAAAGGATCAACAAATACAATACCCCCATTCCCCCCAAAAGCACCAAAACACATACAACAACCCATTTTAAAAATTCCACTCAGCAGCCATTCGCTCAAGGAAAGCTTCCCTGGAGAGAAAGGTCTTTTCCCTCCTTGCACAGAAGGACAGCAAAGATGGTGCCAGGCTAGCCTCCTGTGGGAGGGAGGCCCGGAGTCTGGGAGCAATAAAAGAGAAGACCTTCTCCTACATCACCACCGAATGCACCTGGGAAAGTGGTGGTGGGACCAAAGAGCAAGGCGCCTCCTGATGATCTCAGCACTTGGGCTGGAGCAATTTAGGGTTTAATAGGTTGTATTCTACGGGGGGGGGGTGTCTTTAATTCTAAGATGCACTATTTAGATTAACACGACAATAGCAAAAATGTTTTAAGAAAAAAAAAGTTTTATCTCCTCCAAAGTCCTTATAAATCCATGCCTTCATACTCACAAAGCCAGGTATTTCGCAAGCCGTTTCTCGGTTGTTTTGTTCAGGACTGCAGTAAATCCTCAGCTTCTGGATATCAAACTGTGAACAGAATGATTACATGCTCATTGTACCCATTGATCTTGGTGCTCTTTAATTCAAAATGATGAAGCTGTTTGGATGATCACCGAGACATTTCAATCTCTCAAGGAAAAAGAAATCCAGTTGCCGTGACTCAGCTTCCAGATTAATTCAAAATGCCTCTCTATGAGGAGGGACAGCAAATTATTGTGTAAAAGTTCCTCATTGCTATCAGATGTTAACATTGCAGAATGTGCTGGCTAGATTCCAAAGAGCATCAATGAGGTTGGTATCCTAAGACTCATTCCCCAACGCAGGGCTGTCCAGAAAACCACTCTTGGACACTTAGGAGTGGTCAGTGTTGCTGCACAGAGAGAATTCTCTCAAATGAACAAACAGAAAAGTATCTCATGATTCATATATACCTATGTGCCAACGGTTCCTAGAAATTATGTGAATGACTTCTTAAAGACTTCTCACAAAAACTAGGAAATAGCGGACAAGCTTTCTCCCCAATCACCATCTCCGCTACTAACAATTTTCTGCTGCACTGTACTGTTTGTAGGTTCTGTTTGAGATTGCGGGCTTTTGATACTGTTTCCTGGAGAAACAGCATGGCCCAAGAAGCCCAACCAGTCTCAGTCACAATTTTCCAGACAACACTGTTGTTATAGATAAGGAGCTAGTTAAAATTTATAAGTTGTGTTGGGGTTGTGTAATGACCAGAAAATGGAGGCTAATGTTTAATTTCAGGATGGTTTTAATTCAAAGTGTATAAAGAAGCAATTAATGGGGGCATGACCATGTTACATAATGCATGTACATATTTAGGGAGATGTTGTGTTGTTGCATTGTGATAGGTAGATTGTGAGCCTTCCGTGGCCCAGGATTGGACCAGAAGGAGAGAGAGGGACCCCTGCGTCGGGAATAAAGACAGTGTTTCAAAATTCAATGGCAGAGACCACACTTTGGTTGGCGTTTCTCTCCATTGCTGCAGCTTCGAAAAATAAACTTTTGAGTTTCTCTACAAAGTGCCGTCTGTTATTTGGGGGTAAACAAATTGCCCATAACACTGTCACTTGTAGCATGTTCTAGCTCCTTGAAGGTTGTGCCGAAAGCGATCCTCTATTATGCAGGAACAATTTCACACAGAGGGAACATTTAAAGATCTATGGCCTACGTGAGCTGAGCTACAGTTTACAGAAGAAAGGGTCTACTAAAGGTGACTTCTGAGCACAGTTCTGAGTTTCTGATAACAACAGGCAACTAGTATGACCGGTGGCCATATTGGCTGGAGGATTTGGGGAACTGTTGCCCCAAAATGTCACTTCCCACTGCATATGGTAGTCGATAGGTTTTGGGAATTGTGGTTCTAGGAAAGTAACTCTTCCCATATCTGTACCTGAATGCTTATTCTATAAGGCAGGAAAGGAGGGGGGAGGCACGAGATTCTTTTGCTTCCATTAAGCCAGATGATGTGATCTGAAATATGTCTCCCTTGGCAACAGGAACAGGAAGCTGGCTATGCCTTCCATGTGTTCCATTCAGCTCCACTTTCAAAAAGACGCCAAGATTAATAACATTACAGGATGCATCTCAACACTTTGTCACCCTTCCCTCAGCTGAGAGAGTCAAAATAAGACCACCAGTAAAGGAAAAATCAGCTTGGCTCTCGAGAAGGATGCAGGTCTGTTTAATACTATAATAACCATGTGCTGTCAGGTTGGTTCTGCCTCATGGCAACCCTTTTCAATATTTCCTAGACCAGGGGTGTCCAAACTTTTTGCAAGGAGGGTCAGATTTGGTGAGGTGAAAATGTGTAGGGGCCGACTATTCAATCTGAAGGGGAGAAAGGGTGTGGTCCACGCGCATCTGCAACAGCCACAAATGCTCCGGTTTCAAGATGCCCAAGGGTCCAGTTACATGTCCTGGGAATCAGCCCACACGCACCCAAGATGCACTGCTGCTCGCATAAACTGCCCTCTCTCGCAAGGAGGTGAGGAGGACACTGCAGCAATGGAGGCAGGGGTGGGTAGGCAGGGCAGGTGGTTGAGGGGATGGCTGGAGGCAGGGAGGGCAGGCAAACCATAACACTGCAAGCTGACATATCCAGCCAACACAGGGAGAGGCCAGCTGGCGGGGATGAGTGACAGGCTGAGCTGCCAGGGAGAAGAGGCTGAAGGCCGCTTGAAATTTTAATATGGGCCGCATTTGGCACCTGGGCCGGACTTTGGACATGCCTGTCCTGGACAGAGAATACTCAGAAGCAGTTTCCCATTCCTTTCTTCTACTAGGGTAGTGGTTCTCAACCAGTGGGTCCCCAGATGTTCCTGGACTGCAACTCCCAGAAATCCTGGCCAGCTCAGCTAGTGATGAAGACTTCTGGGAGTTGCAGTCCAGGAACATCTGAGAACCACTATTCTAGGGGCCCCCTGGGACCGTGTAGCTTTGCCCAAGGCCAAACAGGCTGGCTCTGCTCATAGGAGGCCAATTGGGGGGATCAAACACCCAAACTCTGGCTCCGAAGCCAGATCCCTTAAACCTCTGAGCTCTGCAGCCAACTTACATGTCTGTTCAAAAAGCAGCAATTCATTCTGGCACTGTGAAAGCCATCCCTCTGTTCTATATTTTCCCTCCTCTCTCCTTTCCCTCTCTTGATTTTTTTCTTTGGAAGTTTAAAGAAAAAGATACTTAGAACTTTTATTGGGTTGTTGTTTTTTGAAGACACAACAGAAGCATGCTTGTCATTGACCTTCCTATCTAAGTGGGGCTCTGGCAGCATCAGAGTCTCCAGAACACTCTGATTTGTACAGACAAGGGAAGTGTTCCCACAAGCACGCAAACTGTGATGTCCTGATGCCAAAACTCAGCTGGACAAGCTCCAGACTAGATGGGCTGCTCAATGAGAGAGGCCTTTAGAAACTTTTCAGTGGAATAGTGTTCGCACAAACTCGACCATCTCTCAAATTTAATTCATGTGAACTATTCTGCAACTCAGTGTCAGAATGGTTTTACTGGGGGCAAAGCTTGTGTACTCTTATAATGCATCCAACCATTAGCTAAACTGACCAAAGGCATTCACAGGGTACCCCTGGATAGCACAAAAGCAGCCTTCTGAACATGAGTGTCAAACAGGAGCCTACCTGTACAGTTTCTTCTTTCCCAGAATATTTCCCTATTTGAGTTACTCCGCTAATATAGATCCCTAAAACAGGACGCAATGGCTTCACTTCCGTTTCTTGATCGTCTATATATAACGTTACATCTGATTCTGTTACTAAAAGACGTATTTGATGCCAGCCTTCATCAAACAATGTCTGAGGGCAAAGAAATGAAAGAACAGAGCAAACCCATCAATCTATATTCAATATATATATATTTCCTGCTCAGAAAGACATTAACAAGATTTCAAGCATTACCAATTACCTGCTGTCATTAATCTCAACTGACATTTTGCATTTAAACGTAGTATGTACTATTTGGTCTGAACCATTTCAATCCGCAAGTAAAGAGGAACCAGTTTGCAGCACGAGATAGAGGGACGGACTAGGATATAGCAGATCCAGAGCCCTGTCCACACTGAGCCATGATATTCAGTAAATATGTGAAGTCCTGTTCTTTTCTCCCATTCTAACCTATCTCCCTAGGTTTTGGTCAGGATACAGTAAGTCGGCGTGGAACTTGGGTTCACAGGGGTTGCGGATGTCACCGCATCTCAAAAAAGACATAGTGGAACTGGAAAAGGTGCAGAAGAGAGCAACTAAAATGATTACTGGGCTGGGGCACCTCCCTTATGAGGAAAGGCTAAAACATTTGGGGCTCTTTAGTCTGGAAAAAAGGTGCCTGAGGGGGGATATGATTGAGACGTACAAAATAATGCAGGGCATGAGTAAAGTGGATAGAGGGAAGCTCTTCTCCCTCTCACAAAATACCAAAACTGGGGGACATCCACGCAAACTGAGGGCTGGGAAAGTAAGAACAGACAAAAGAATTTTTTTTCACCTAGCACGTTGTTAGTCTGTGGAACTCCCTGCCACAGGATGTTGTGATGGCATCTGGCCTGGATGCCTTCAAAAGGGGATTGGACAGATTCCTGGAAGAAAAGTCCATCATAGGTTAAAGATCATGATGGAGATGTGTAATCTCCAGGCTTAAAACCGGGGTACTTCAAGGGCCAGATGCAGGTGAGTGGTATCAGGAGACAGACATCTAGTCTCATGTGCTCCCAGACACATACAGTGGGGCCACTGTGAGATACAGGAAGCTGGACTGGATGGGCCTTTGGCCTGATCCAGCATGGCTCTTCTTATGTTCTTATGAGGGTAGGATATAAGTTTCCCCCCAACAAATAAGACTAAGATTACTTTCTTTACCTTTACGCGCGGTGCAGTAAATGTAACAGTCTGAGTATCATTTAGTAAACTTGTTGTTGTGAACGATACTGTCCTGTCTTGTCCATTAACAGTAACAGCAATCTGTGGCCTTCCGTCCAGGCTTAGAATCCTCCACAAATCCCATGTTTTTCTGACTTTAAACCTCTGAGTTGATACAAACACATATGATGGAGGCAGGCCTTCTGGAAAAACATTCCTAGGAAGCAAGTATTTTAAAAAGAAGATGATGAAAACATAACTTATCAAGCAAGTTCCAAAATACAGTGGTACACCAACTTAAGAGCAGCTTGACTTAAGAGCAATTCGACTTAAGAGTGGAAAACTGTTGGCGTTTTAACTGCCGCCTTACAAATTTTAGATATGATCTGCTCGACTTGCAAATATTGTTTTCATTTTTTTCATTTTTTAGCTTATTTCTTCAATTTTTTTGATAGGTACCCTGACTTAAGAGTAGTTTGACTTAAGAGCATGCATTCAGAACGGATTGAATTTGTAAGTTGAGGTACCACTGTATTACTCAGTACATTGTAACGATGTAAAGCTGTACCATGAAGAAAGACCCCTTTCTAAAAGGAAATACCTCGTTAATTCTGTCAAATCAACACGTGAAGTTATTTCATATGCCTTTGCATTAGTGGATGGGATCTGAATTCTCTTTTTCACTTTTTTCTTCACATCTAAGCCTAGAAGGATATCAAAACCTTTTTCATCCCGAGATGCCACCGGTATCCTCGTTGGGCAAACTGATTCTGTAAAACACCATAAGGAAAAAAATGACTGTAATTTAGAAAGTAATACTAAAGTAGCGGAACATGTCAAGATCATACAACTCTACATATGCATACACACACACACAGTACACAGGGTGGGAGATGGGAAGTCAGAGAGAAATTAAATGAAGAAAATACTCACACAGATAATTACATTATTAACGCTGACCATTCAAAACAAAGAAATCCTAATAACACAGACATACTGGGTCTCAATAAGCCAGGTTCTTGAGTACCATGCAATTTAGTAGACATGTAACCTGGCAAAGGCTAAAATCCACATCACCTACTTTTTATGACATGGATGATCTTAACAGCTCTGAAAGGGCATTGGAGTCCATTGGTACAATCATGATGTTAAGGTTAAACCATGGTTTAATCTTAGAAGAACTAGCTGCTGAAAGCCTTAGGTTTCCACACTCTAGACCAGTGGTTCCTTGGGTCCCTAGATGTTCTTGGACTAAAATTCCCAGCAGCCTTCACCACTAGCTGCAGGGTTTCTGGGAACTGTGGTCCAATAACAACTGAGGTTGAGAACCACTGGACTAGACTTTCTTCCTACAGAAGGGCAGAAGGACTGGAGAATAAGAACATAAGAAAGGCCTTGCTGGAACAGGCCACAGCCCATCCAGTCCAGCATTCCGTCTCACACAGTGGCTCACCATTTGCTTCAGGGCATTCCCAAGCAGCTGTCTTCACCTGCTTAGGATTCCCCGCAAATGGCATTGACAGATATCCTGCCTATCTCTCCAACCCAGAGGTTGTCCTTAGGCAACCATAATGATAGCCATTGATACCCTTGCTCTCCATGAACTTGTCCAATGCCTTCCTAAAGCTGTCAAGGCTGACAGCTGTTACCATTTCTTCTGGCATGGAGTTCCATAGACCAGTGATCCTTTGGGTGAAAAAGTACTTTCTGTTATTTGTTTGAGATCTAGCACCCAAAAGTTTCATGGAGTGCTCCGAAGTTCTAATGTTGGACAGGGAAAACAGTTGTTCCTTATCTACTTTGTGCTTACAGTTTTCAATAAACTGATATGCCTAAACTGCTGAAACTGTGATTTACCCTTAACAGTTGTTGTTTTCCACACATTACATGATAATTTTGGGTACAACAATAACCTGTGTTCTCTTGAATTGGAAAAAGAAGTTTTCTCTCTCTTCTTCCTTCTCATGTAAAGGGGAAAAATGTCTGGGCGGGAAACAAGCCTGGAATCTATAACATTTATAACATTTTCACTGAACCTGTGAGAAATCTGCAGCGAGGAACAAGCAAACTAATACAGAAGACCTTGGCCCGCTTGCATGGAACCATTGCAAGCCAGTTAAATTGTACTTTCATTTCTCTGTATCTACATAGCTTACTGTAAAACTGAAACCATTTTCATTCTGAAGCCCTATGACTTGCTTTTGAGAATATTCAAACTTGGCTGAAGAGTCCTTTAACATACACTTTTGTGTGTGTGTGTGTGTGTGTGTGTGTGTGTGTGTGTGTGTGTGTGTGTGTGTGTGTGTGTGTGTGTGTGTGTGTGTGTGTGTGTGTCGGGAGGACACATCTGGGCTGAGCGGGCACTGTGCAGCCAAAGGCGCCTTTCCCACCGGCTCACTCAGTCCCCACTTTGAACTCTGCTGCTGCTGCTGCTGCTTCCCTAGCCACCGCCGCCACAACCGCATGCGGCTCAAGCGAGCCACACACCACGCCAAATGGGGCTGGAAGAAGTTCCTCAGTACAGTCACCCCCGCCATTTTGCGGATCAGGTACTGGCTGAAGAGTCCTTTAACATTTGTGTGTGTGTGTGTGTGTGTGTGTGTGTGTGTGTGTGTGTGTGTGTGTGTGTGTGTGTGTGTGTGTCGGGAGGACACATCTGGGCTGAGCGGGCACTGTGCAGCCAAAGGCGCCTTTCCCACCGGCTCACTCAGTCCCCACTTTGAACTCTGCTGCTGCTGCTGCTGCTTCCCTAGCCACCGCCGCCACAACCACATGCGGCTCAAGCGAGCCACACACCACGCCAAATGGGGCTGGAAGAAGTTCCTCAGTACAGTCACCCCCGCCATTTTGCGGATCAGGTACTGGCTGAAGAGTCCTTTAACATTTGTGTGTGTGTGTGTGTGTGTGTGTGTGTGTGTGTGTGTGTGTCGGGAGGACACATCTGGGCTGAGCGGGCACTGTGCAGCCAAAGGCGCCTTTCCCACCGGCTCACTCAGTCCCCACTTTGAACTCTGCTGCTGCTGCTGCTGCTTCCCTAGCCACCGCCACCACAACCACATGCGGCTCAAGCGAGCCACACACCACGCCAAATGGGGCTGGAAGAAGTTCCTCAGTACAGTCACTCCTGCCATTTTGCGGATCAGGTACTGGCTGAAGAGCCCTTTAACATACACTTGTGTGTGTGTGTGTGTGTGTGTGTGTGTGTGTGTGTGTGTGTGTGTGTGTGTGTGTGTGTGTGTGTGTGTGTGTGTGCGTGACGAGAGAGAGAGAGAGAGAGAGAGAGAGAGAGAGAGAGAGAGAGAGAGAGAGAGAGCAATAGATACTCAATGTAGAATGTTAAAAGAAGTATAAAAATGCAAAAGCCAACCATTTCCCCCAAGGGCATAGAATGCACAGCAATATCATTTGTATCCAGACATCTTAGGGGGTAGAACAGTGATGGTGAACCTTTTAGAGACTGAGTGCCCAAACTGCGATTCAAAACCCACTAATTTTTCGCAAAGTGCCAATACAGCCATTTAACCTAAATACAGGTGGCTGTGAAGGGGCGATGCCGAGTGCCCACAGAAAGAGCTCCGAGTGCCACCTTTGGCATCCATGACATAGGTCTGCCAACACTGGGGTAGAGGAATGAACTGGCCCCAAAGCAGAGAAGTGTATCAATGAAGGAAGGTGCACACAAAGACAATGATTTAGTAGCCCCAATAACTGAACTCCATGAGACCACCCCAATTTCATCAACCCTCAACAATGCACAGAAACCTTTTTAAGAAACTGGAGTTGTCCACAGGACACAAGCTGATATTGGCTTTTTAAAAAGGGTGGGGATGGATGGTTTGCAAGGGAAATATAAGTCCCAACCACATGATAACCAAAGTGCATAAGAAAATACAAAGACCTGTTGCTCTTCTCTTCTCCAGGTTAAACGTTTCATTATTTCAATGTTCTTCAACAATTTTTTAATAAAAAGCTACCTCTCTTAGGCCCTTATCCTACGTCCACTAAAATCCACTGCAAAGTGTTATCTGATGTGGTGCATTAAATTGTTATCCCATGTCCTGCTAATTTTAAAAAATATAGTGCAACCACGCCCCCTGAAGCGCGACTTGGAGTTGTAAAATCCTTGTCACTGTTCCAATGAAGATTTTAAACCAGAACATGAGCTCGTGGGAACTCAATCCACAGCAAAACCATTTCACTCCCTCTTCAGTGTCTTTTTTGTAGAAAGTATTTTTTTTTGTTGATCGGTACGGCGGTATCTTACAGTCATTTTTACATGAGTAAATCATTCCCTATTGCACTTATTTCCATTTACAAACACTTAAGCCATTATGCACAGGAAAAAGCAAAAAAGGGGGCTGTATTTGGTGATCGATATACGATAGCTGAAAGTCGATATATCGGTGTACCGACATATCAGATGTTTTCTTAAAAAGCATAAAAGAGCTCTGCAAAAATGATGGCAAAAATTAAACTTTGATGCAGACCCCGTACATGGGGTCACATAAGGTACGGAACATTAAAATGCATCCGTGGGGACGCATTCACCGCATTTTCTACCATGTGACCGCAACAAAATAAAATACACATTTTACTTTGATGCGGTACAAAGTTGACGTGAAGTAAAAGCCTTAGTTTGATGTCATCAGGAAATTTGAAGAGCACACCCTCATTTCTACTTATATATAAATGAGTTCAACAACACTGGTCCCACAACTGAACCATCCAGCACAACTAAGCTTCCAGCACTTCTGGCCAGAATGAGGAGGAGTCATTAGTGAACATTATTTAGATTTGGCCTACAGACCAGCTACAAAGCCACTGAAAAGCAGCACTCTCTAGATCACCTTCTAACAACTTATCTAGAGGAACGTCACTGGGGATTTTGACATAGACCTTTTGGTCCCATGACTTTTCTCCTGCAGACTCTCTCTACTATTTTGTACACTTCCGTAGGGAACTGCTCTTATTTCTGTCCATTTCCTCTCACTGGACTTGTTTACAATTGTACCTTTAACATCTCATATGGAAGCAACTTCAGGCATCAAGAAATCCCTTCAGTTTGAGTATTCAGGATGATGATGATGTCTCACACAGTAAGTTTATTGAAATCAGTGTGCTTAATGTCTAAAATGCACACAGTACTTGCTTCTAGAGATGGGCAGAAAACAAAATGTGACACACTGTTTCGTCGTTTCATAACAATGTGTAACATTACGAAATGAAATGAAACAACAGACTGTGTGTCACGAAACCCCTCCTGACCGAGTCTCGAAGACTCCCAGCCAACACATCCCTCCCAAATGCCTGTAATATGCATGCCACGTCTTGCCACTCTTATGCCTGAGGAAGTGGACTGGTCCACGAAAGCTCACAATGGTCTTTAAGGTCTTTAAGGTGTCACAATATTTTGACTTTGTTGTTGTTGTTTGGTACGCTAAGCAGAGACGGACACAGCTACCTCTTCTAAAACCACCTCTTGCCAGGAGCCCATCTACATGGAAGTGCCAACCACAGTCCCAGAAAGCCAAACCTTTCCAGGCAACACCATTTGCAGCACAGTTGCCTACCCCTACTGTAACTAAAGGCACAGTACTCTTTGGGAACCTGGGGCTACTGCTGAAACAGGAAAAAGGGTCGACAGGAGCATGTGCTGGCAGCCCTACCCAAAAACACAAACAGATGCTGTGACAGCTGGAAACAGGCACAGGTTTTGGGGGGGCTTCCTGGCAATTGCTCTCTGACGACCCATCTTCATTTCTGAACCCTCCGAATCCAGCATTCTTTGCCTTTACTTGAAATACCTAGCGGCTTTGACACTCATTCAACGGTTGAGTCCCTTTCAGGCCTCCCCCTGACCTCCTTCTGCTGAGGCATATGCTTCAGTTGACTGCTAAGACTATACTGCAAGTAGTACCAGAGCCGGTCAGCCAGCTAAAGTTTCATCCCCTTAGCAGCTAGTCTAGACTTGGGAATTGGCAGATGTCAAGTCTGCTTTGGCAGTAGGATACATTTCCTCACTTCTCATGAAAATGCCTTGGTTCTCTTAATATCAAACTTGTGCTTCCTTCTGCCGGATAAACAATTTTTTTTTTGTTAGATTCATCTTCTTACTTCAGATAGCCAGAACTGCAGATGCCAACTCATGCATGACCAAGACATCATATACAGGTACATCGGTGCTGAGGGTTGAAGACACAGAAGCACATCTTCCACTAAGTGCGGCACATACGTGTGCACATCTTGGGGAGGGGAGGCTCCTCCAGGACTTCAAACCAAATGGTCAGTTGCTAATCCATGACATGACTAAGCTAAATAGAAGAAAGGTCTGACTGAGTCTCTGAATTGCATTTAGCTGTAGGCCACAACAGTAAATACAAAAAAAAACAACATGCTTCAATAGAAAAAGCCTAAAGAGAGAATAAAATGAAGAGGCAGGATTAGGAGTTTAGAATGAGTATCTATAAACTGTTTTTACCAGAAAATAATCAGAATGGGGACTAAAATGAAGATTAAAGTAGACCAGATGGAAATTAAAAGATTAGCAAAAGTAAAAACAAGACCATTACGCTTGGCATTTGATTTTCACAGAAGAGCAATGTCATAAATTCTTGTATGGTTATACAGTGACCCCCCCCCACCTATTGCAGGGGTTAGGGACCTGACCCGACCCGCAATAATTGAAAATCCGTGATATGCGGATGCAGGCCAGGTGAGGCCTGGGAGTCCTAGCTAGGGGCCCTTGTACTTACCCCCAGCCTGGCACTGCCCGAAATGGGCCTGCGAGGGCCCTTCCGACATCTTCTGAAGGCCCCAAAAGGGCCTCCCTACAAAGCGGAAGTGACTTCAGGATCGCCAAAAATCATTTCCGAGACCCTCAGAGGCCTCAGAAATGATTTTCTGCAAATTGGAAGTGACTTCTGGCTCACAGGGATGCCATTTTCAGGCCTCCAGAATGCTCGGGAAGGCCCTTGCAGGCCTGTTCAGGGCAGTCCCAGTCCCAGGGTAAGTGCACAGGAAAAAGGCCTTCCCCCCTTACCCCAGGGGGCCTTTTTTCATATACTGTGATCCTGCAGTATATGAACCGCGAACGGGCGGGGGATGACTGCAAAGGTCTACATTTAGACAGACAGACAGACAGACAGACAGACAGATATAGAATATAATGTACAACGTGCACAGCTTGACTCCAGTCATAATCAGAAGACGCTCTAGTTAGAGATACCCCCAATACATCATTCAGATGTATTTCATCATCTGACATTTTCAAGTCACAGAATGGCCAAAGGACCTTGGATAAGTCAGATTTTGAAAATCAATTGTCCTACAGTGAACCCCATGGATAAATAATGTATTTGGTAGCTACCTTTATATCCCATTAAACATAATGTTGCTGAAATAAAGTTCTGTACATTAGATCACCACTATGGCATGCCATACAATACATTTCCTGGAAAAAAAAGTTCTTCAAAGAAGCCTTAATATTTACCTTCACAGAGTTTCTGCTTTATCACTTCTCTTATTCTGGATATTGCAATATAATCTTCAACGTAGAACACATATGTTGAGGATGGCTTGTTCGCAATTGCTCTCAGTTCATCTTCTTCTGTTTCTGAACCAACTCCAATGGCAAATAGAGTAATTTTGTTTTTTCTTGCCTCAGCTGCCACATCTTTGACGTCATCTTGTGACTTACCGTCTGTGAGAACAACTGCAATTTTTGTAAGGAACCTTGAGGATTTAGCAAATAGGTGGTCGAGTGCAAATTGAATCGCTTTCCCTGTTCTTGTATTTCCACCCAAGTACTGTATATATTCCATTCCTCTGACAAGGTTTTCATTGGAATCATGAGACCCAAGTGGAATTTCAAGTACAGGATAATCACTGTACTGCACGACTCCAACTTGAATAAACTTTGGTCCGATGTCAAAGTTACTTGTAATATTGACAAGCCATCTTTTGACAATTTCAAAGTTTTCTGGGCCAACGCTGTAGGAACCATCCAAGATGAACACTAGGTCTGTTGGGGCGGTTCGGCAACCTTAGAAAAATAAAGAGAGAAGGAACAGAAAGTATTGTGTTGTTGCTATTCTTTAAAAACACTTTAGAAACTAGCATTTAAATTAGTGCATTCAGAGCGCCACCAGTCAGTGCTCTGTTTCAGATTTCTAGACCAGAAAACACAGTTTATTTTGTTTGTACTACGTGGCTCTAATCCCCAAAATACCAGCAGTCTTAAAGCTTCTGTAACCTACAATATAAACCTCAATGAATACATGTGCATTGATATACAAATAAGTAAACATGCATAGGACTACACTATATTTCTCATGAAAGATTCAAGATTATGTCTAACACTGTCTGATTAATTTTAGCAGGTCTTAAGTAAAACTACCTTTCTTTGTGATGTAACTTATATGTTCTGTTGCTGGTTTTATATGCTGCTATTTTAAGCCTTTCAGGAAAATATCCGGGGAGCTAATGTACTTCTATATCCATTGGTTAATTTTATAATGAAGTGCAGGAAAAGTCACTGCTTTACCACAGCCACTAGTGACTTCAACAAGTGTTTAACAGTTCTGGCAGGAATGAAGTGGAAATAGAGGAGCAACGTTTACTTAATTACTCTATGAGTGAAATTTTGTTGTTTAGTGCAGCAAGCTGCATTAGAGTAAGCCCAATGAATCAGTGGGGATTTGGTGAGTTAACTGGTTTCTCAATTCCATTGGTTCAAATAGGGTTCCTCTAGTACTGACTGACTTTAACTTTGTAAGTTGTGACTAGAGTAGGTCCATGGAACCAACAGAACTTACAGAGAAGTTGACTTACCAATGCCCATTGATTCAATCGGCTTTCTCTAGTACAACTTACTATCCCAAGCAATAGGATTTCAGCCAGTGCATACTTCCAGTTTGTCCCCCGCAAAAGTAGAATTAAAACAAAAAACAAAGAAACCACACAAATCCACTATGAATATCATACTTCCAATGATTACACTGAATAAAAAGATGATAATCTTATTTTGATTGATCCTTGGGAAACTGAGCACCTCATCTATGTACTACCATCTAATCAGGCTAGAACGGTGTAAAGGTAAATTCTATAGGGCTGTGGTCACACCTGGGTTTCGATCCTGATCTTCTGAAGGTCCGGCTTTTCCTCTTCATCCCATCATGTGACTGAATAAGTGGGATAGGAGTTCTCACGTCAAAAACTGGTTTTTATTTTATTTTAAAGTGCAGTTCAGCCCCCCTTGGCCAGCAGGTGGTGCTAGCATTTTAAAAAAATGGACCACTTGGCTGGGGGAAATGAAAACTTGTAGGACCGGATAGAGCTTCCTGTTTCTCAGAAGGTGAAAAGCAATTAAAAAAAACATAGCCCATCGGCCCCAGGAACAGCCGGCCGGTGCTATGAAAAAAGAAAGAAAAAGAAACCTGGATCATCTGCGTGGTCCCATGACGTCTGCCTCCTTAAAAGCTGGATTTTCAAAGCAAGGCAAAAATTTCCCTACCTCTTCGGTGAGTCACAGAAACCTCACTTCAAGGGGCATTACCGGGTTTTCTTTTTTCTTTTTTTTTTCAAAAAGCCAGGTGGCCGTGGGGATGGCATTTTTAGACACAGTTTATCTGGTAATTTAAACTGCTTTTAAAGGGACGTGGGACCAGGGCCTTAAGTAGGACAGAGGCTACTCAGACCAAAACTCTGGGGAATTCTCTCCCCTAAGAGACTGGCTCTAATCTCTGCCTTTTTATGAGGAGAGAATTGTCAAGTAATGTAGTTTTGACAAAATGTCTGTAACAGATTCATAAAATGGTTTCTGTGCAAAATGCATCGTCATTTGCTAGACACAGGTGTATGGAATAATCACATGAAAAGGTCAGAATGATTGTGTCCAGGTGTTATGAATAATCACCTAACACTCATGTGATTGGTCTCAACTATGTTGCCAATGTGTATAAAAGGCAGCATTGAAATCAATTTGGTGAGATAGCAGTTTTCCACTACTCTGTATGTATGCTGTGTGTCGTATATTGTGTAAATATGTAATAAAAGCTTTTATGCAAAGGTCCTTTGTCTCCCTGCTCCAATTCTCTATTTTGCAATTATCTTTCCACACCACTGTGCAACTCTGCAATTTGTCTAAACCACATTTAAAGCCTTTATTGTAACAAGAATGACTATTTAAAAAAATTATCCTATCTTTCAGTGACAGCACAATTCAGATATTCCTCTTAACCGTACTCTGCTTACTTTTCAATGTTAAGTTTTGGGTTGGAAGTCTCTTAAATTCTATATTGTACATAATGAAGGCTCGTGTAAAATAAACATGCAAAACAAGACTAAAGACACAACTTTTGCCTACAGGCATATTCCACAGCAGGGACTGGCAAAATGTAAGGTGCAGCCCTCAAGCACTCACTCAGATGGCACACTTTTTTTTCTGAGCCGGGCCAGTGGCTCAGAAAGTCTCCTTGTGTCCTCTGGTAGGCAGAGGCAACTACAATGTTTGAAAAGGAACCTTCACCCCTGTAGCCCCACTATATCAAAATTGAACAAAACAAACAAACCTGGTGCTGGTAAAAAGTGTAAGAAGGTTTTAAATAATTTTTGTGGGGCGGGGGGAAGGGGAATAAATTCAAGTTCTAAGTTTGGGAAATGGATATGCACAAGGCTCAGACGTCTGCCGATTGCCTATTTTTATGGTTTCTTGGCTAAACCCAGTTGTTTTTATTTAATTCATGTATGTATGTATGTATGTATGTATGTATGTATGTATGTATGTATGTATGTATGTATGTATGTATGTATGTACAGTATCTATCTATCTATCTATCTATCTATCTATCTATCTATCTATCTATCTATCATCTAATTTAAAATATTTTGCACTGCCTTTCTCCTTTAAAAAGGACCCAAGGCGGCTTGCATCATTATCATTAAAAGGCAATATTTAGAGTTAAGAGCAGTAAGTACACAGGTTATTTACTTATTATTATTTTTACTGACTGTCATTGTTCATATTCATGGAATCAGGTTCCTGTTTGGAGTAACAGGGACTTTCAAACAGATGTATTCCTCATCTGTATGGGTGGGAAGCCAAGGCAGCAATACACAGAGCTTTCCACCGAACACAGAGTATAGTGTGACCCATTTAAGACACCGCAGAACATTTTGTGGTTTCATAAGTAACTGAACAGAAACCACAAGCTCTGGAAAACCCACAGAAAATGGTCAGGTCTAACCACGTTGAGTTACTTCTAACCACAGTGCTCTAATCATGTACCAAAGTGTATCAGATCATCATCATCATCATCAGGTCAGGTCAATTTTGACTTATATAGTTTTTTTCAGGGTTTTTGTTTCCCCAGGTAACTATATTACACAATAGCTTAGAATGGTCAATGTCTAGTTTCTCCACTAAATCAAATAAGGAAAACTAATCTCTTTCTTTACCTTCTTAGCAACCTTTTTATTACAGTGATTATTCCCTGACACTACAGTTCTGTCTCAGTCCTGAAACCTTCTAGAAGGGTAAGGCCTGTGCATGTGTCAGTTATGGGCTAAAAATAGCTTCTATCTCAGCCCTTGAGTAAGACAGTTCCTGGGTTAGATCTGGGGTTTGAGCAGCCCAGCAATATCCTGTAGAAGCCAGATAAGCGAGTATCACCAGCATCTGCCTTTTTAACACTTAAAAAGCCACACCCTTGCCTTTGTACGTGTAGCTCCCTTACAGAGCCCACCAAAAGTTAGAACTATTCAAGGGAAATGGTTTGCAGTTTGTGCCTTTTTTTTCCCCGGCACAACAATGAAATTTTTGCTTATGGTATTATCTCAGGAGGAAGAAAAGCGTTAAGCACGGGGGGGGAGCAGTGAGATAGGAATCTTTTTCAAGAAAAACTCCACGTTAAACAAACTGTGTTGAGCGAATAATGTTGGTTCTTACTTGCTCTTACATCGCCGTCTTCAGCTGACACGTAATCGTGTAGCAGCCACATTAAAATGGCCTGAAGAAACTTTATGTTCGTTGCCATGTATCCAGTATTTCCAGCACTTCAGATCCTAAAACAAACTGGGGAAAGACAGCCATTTTAGTACAACAGCATTAAACGACCCTATTGCGCAGAAGAGGGAGCACAGCTCTTGTGGCCACAGTGCATTATTTCTTTGTGCCATCCAAAGTGGGTTGCACAACATCTGTGCTATACAGGGGCTTCCAGGTGAAGCTTTTATTATGCAACTGCTTTGCCTCAACCACAAGATTCTGTAAAAGATCCAGGTGACAACATACAGCAGGCCTGCCCAACAGGTAGACCGCGGTCTACCGGTAGCCCACGAAGGGTTCAAAAGTAGCCCGCCAGTCATCAATTAAAAAAAGTTAGGAGATAAGTTCTCCACCCCTCTCTCCCCCATCCCAAGGACCACCAATGTCCCAGCAAAGTTCTGGGTCTGCCAGCCCACTGTCTCAGCTGAGTGGGACAGTTTCAAGGACCATGGTGCACTGAAATCTGTTCCCCCAGAACAGATTAATTGGTTTTCAATGCATTCCTATGGGAAACCGCTGCTCTACTTACCAAAGTTTTTACTTAGCATGTGCTCGGAACGGATAACATTTGTAAGTAGAGGTTTTAGTGTAGGAGCCCTCAGACACTTTGGGCCAGAAAAAGTAGACCTCGGCCTGTTCAAAGTTGAACAACCCTGACATACAGTATATGACTATCTATGTACTCACACTTTTTCTCCAGTGCTTTTTTCCTTAATGGGGGACAAGACCATCCTGGGGTATTCAAAGCAGAAGAGCATCCTAATGCCTTCTGGATGATGGTGATAGGAGCAATCCAACTGAACACATGCCCAGAATTTCCAAACTGTGGCCATGAACTTTCATCAGACTGATGAAGCTGCTTGAATGAGTAGTGAAACGCTTCAGTCTTCCAAGAAAAGAAGTCCAGTTGCCATGGCTCAACTTTCAGACAAATGGTGGTGTGTATGAAGACTGCTGGAGCTTCTCTCCCACAGATGAAGGGAAGACAGCTAGAGTGCCATAGGATTTCACTAGTCTATATACCCGTGGTTCCCAACCTTGTTTCCCCCAAGATGTTCTGGAACCAAAATTCCCAGAAGCCTTTGCCACTAGCTGTGCTGGCCAGGATTTCTAGGAGTTGTCATCTGTAGGTTGGAAACCACTGCTATATACATGTCCCTGCCCCTGCTCTCCCCACCCTCCACCCCAAGACGTAACTCCATTGATGGCCAAGTAGTAATGCTAAAATTACCAGTAAAAGGAAAATTTATTTATTTATTTATTTATTTATTTATTTATTTATTTATTTATTTATTAGCCACCTAACTTCCCTCAGGAACTCTGGGCAGTGTACAGCAAATTATAAAATAAAACAAATATTCCCCCCAAAACAACCCACAAACAAAATAAATCAAAAATGATAAAATACAACAATAGCATACATACAAACAAAACTCCAGCAAGAAAAAGGCTGGGATAGACAAAGCCAACTAAACAAAATCATCATGCACCAAAGCTCTCCTTAAAGAGCCAGGTCTTTAGAGCACCCTGAAGGCCGCAAAGACCCTGCCAGTCTTATCTCCGGTGGCAGAGTGTTCCAAAGTGCCAGGGCAGCCACTGAGAAGGCCCGATTTTGGGTAGAAACCCTTCGGGCCTCTCTCGGAGTGGCCACCTGGAGTGAAAGGGAGAGCAAGGCTCTGGTCGGTCGGGACAACGTTGGCCTCTGAGAGATCTGCTCTGCCATGGAGGGTTTTGTAAACCAAAACCACTACCTTGAACCTTATTCGGGAGGCAACGGGTAGCCAATGCAAATGAGCCAGGATAGAGGTGATGCGGTCAAGCCTGCCTGCATCAACCACCAGCCTGGCTGCCGCATTCTGCACTCACAGCAGTTGCCGAACAAGGGTCAAGGGAAGCCCCATATAAAGAGTGTTGCAGTATTCTATCCTCAAGATCACCAGCGCCTGCACAACCATCCTGAGGGAATCTACGTCCAGGTGTGGGTGAATCTGGGCAATAAAATGTTAGCATGCGGCCTACATGAACTGTGTGCAGACATCCTCTTACATTATCAATGGTATGATATGAACTCTTTCAAACTTTGCAATATTGCAAAAGGGATTCTCCCCCACCCCTTTCTTTACCACAATTAGAAGGTAAGCTTCTCAGAACTTGTGCCCGTCTTCTCTATTCATGTAAGTTGGGTAATTTGCAATTTGCAATTATTTTCCATTGATGAGGCATCCAAGTTTTCATTATCAGGTATAACACCTGACATTATTAGAAAAATGATTGTTTTGCCCATATCAATAAACATTCAATATCATAGAATCATAGATTCATAGAGTTGGAAGAGACCTCAAGGGGCATCTAGTCCAACCCCTGCCATGCAGGAACCCCCATCACAGGACTCCCGACAGATGGCCATCCAGCCTCTGCTTAAAAACCTCCAATGAGAATGAAATGGAACCACTTTTATACATTTAAAATTCCAGTTCTGTCGAAGCTCTATGGCCAATTGTTATTGAGTTTGCTATAAAAGGGTAATTGTTTACACAGAGCCCAGCAAAATCAGTAGCATTGCCAATAACCTCTTATGAAACGCCTCAAGCGCTAGAAATATCTGAGAACCTGCTTCAAACTATGCCAAGTTTTCATCTGGCATGTGCAAATTTCCTCACTGTGCAGGTATATGGAAATAAATAATATTTTTCCCTCTTCTTTCCTTTACAAAGAGTTGCCAAGGGAGTACAATGAGAAGAATGCCACAGATCTGCCAATAGGTGTAATGTAGCCATCCGGGCAAATTACAGTGCCTGCTAACATTACCAGATCTTAGGGCAAGAGGATGATGGTAGGGGGAACAAACAACTTTCCTAATGTTGCCAGGCCTTTCGTTTCAAAGGAACCAGTACAACAGGTGCTAAAGTTTTAACAGGGTTCTATGCAAAATCTGTATGGTGCAAACATATTTAACTGTTATACAGTATGTCAACAGTGTAATTTCCATCCATATTTGTGGGTGATTCTGACATAATAACCACACTAAATGATGAGCAAAAATTCACAAAGCCACTGTGATCACATCCCCCCTCCTCCTTCTCCTTTTTCCTATGAACCAGCTTTGGCACTTGACCATGGTTAATCTTGAAGCTTCCTGTAACCGGGAAAATCGAGTTTAGTCTCAGATTCTGGTTTGACATCCTGGCTAGGAAACTAAGGGACAGCCAATCTCCTGGTATAGAACCCATGGAAACGGTGACTTTAAACAAATGGTAGAAGATGCACCAAATGTATCCATCGGGAGAAGGTGAAAGTGAGCCCCATAAACAGGCCACTCCTAATATCTGCACCAGCTTCAGACTACAATTCTATAAAGGGAATTGTAGTCTACAGCAGGCATGTCCAAACTTCGGTCCTCCTGATGTTTTGGACCACAACTCCCAGAATTCTAAGCTTAGACTGTCAGTGACAAAGGACTGTGGGAGTTGTGGTCCACAACATCTGGAGGGCCGAAGTTTGGACATGCCTGGTCTACAGTATTACACTGCCTTCATCCCATAGACATCACTGGGATTCAGCATCCTAGGTCGAATTGCAGCCTTAGTGTTTCCTAGTCTGAATGTGTAACAATGCTGCCTTTATTTGTTTTTTTTGTTTTTGCTTAATTTGTACATTTAATCAACAATAGATGACAGCAAGCCAGATTACTGGTTTATCTTGGATTCCTACCAGTAGTGCTGCATTTTTATACAGTTCACCACTGCCCAGCCTTTTTTTTCCTCTCTATAAACAAATCTTTGAATAGTTTTACTGCTGACTTGGGATACAGTTGTATAAAAGGTGATATTAAAACAAATACAACATTTATTTCTATCCAAAACCCAGTCCCTGTTTAGTTACATAAAAAGAAATAATTCCAAAGAATACCTTTAACTGGGGATACAAAGAGTACTTGGTGAACTTTCTCATTCTTTCAGAGAGGGTCGCCGTGTTAGTCCTTTCAAGAATTTCAGGCAAAAAATCAAAGAAAAACAAAACAAAACAAAAGACACAAAGCATGTGGTACCTTAAACTTTCATATGTTAATGCAATATTAACATATTTAATGTTAGATATTTAACATTTTAATGTTAAATATTTAGCATTTTAATGTTATATTAAAATATCAGAGTTAATCTTTAAGGTCCCACATGTTTTGTGTCTTTTGTTTTGTTTTGCTTTTCTTTGATTTTTACCTAAATTTCTTATTCTTGAAATTTCTCCTCATGACGTATTAATTTCTCTCATTCTCATAATAACAAGAAGACCCTTCTTTATTTCATTTGCTCTTTCACTGTTGTTCTGTAGAGGAAACGGCTAAATTCTGTCAAGTTTAAGGCCCGTTCAGGTGAATCCTACACAGAAACACCTTATTCTGCACAGAACTGTAGCAATCATTTATGGCTTATGCTTATGCTGGCCTTTCCAGATGATCCCTGCCCTGGAAAAATTTATGTTCTGTGCAGGAATCGCAATAATCATGCATAGCTTGGCATTCCTTCAGAAAGAAAAGTGATAACAACCAAGAAATCCCTAGCAAATTGCTCACGAAAAAAATTGCTCAGAAAAATCTCACAGTGAGGAGAAAACAAGGGTTTTTTCTTGCTTTCCTTTCAAAAAGGAGAAGCTGTGAGACTCACAGCCTTTCCTTGAGCATCTGTCAGAGATTTGAGGTGGTAAGAGACATGATGCAGGGATCTACAACCAGATCTTCCAACATTTTGTTCTTGGGTTTTTGCGCTTTTACAAACCTGAAAGCAGTGTGGGAGCCCCAGTTCTGAACAGACAATAGTATGAAGGAAAGGAGTGATTAATCCTTCTTCTCTCTTTGCTCTATTTCTTGGGCTAAAGATTGTTGGAGGTGACTGGTGTCAGCTTACCTCATGAAGGGGTTGGACCTGATCACCCGGTTGGCCCCTTCCAACTTCATGATTCTATGAAGATGTGTACCTTTGCACGATAGAGACTTCCTTAACACTGTCTCTTACCTGCTGTTACCTATGCTATTCTCTAATAAGCAAGCATCCTTCTCCTTTGAGAAAGCAAGGCAGACAACATTCTTTTACAAAGGGGAAAGCTATGCTCAGCTTTGGAGTTCCAAAATGCCTAATTCCAGAAGTTAATATTGATTTGTCTCACTGTTTTCCTTCCCCTGATTCCACTTGCTGTCAGTCCACATCAAGCCACTTCCAACTTATGATGACGCTTTGGCTGCTATCTCACCTGGGGGAAGATCGGGATATTGTGAAAGGCCGGCTTTTCTTTCTTGGTCACATGACTGAAGATGTGGGATCTCCGTTCCCGCATACAAAGATTTTTTTTTTAAAAAAGTGCCGACCAGCCCCAGGGCCGGCAGGTGGTGCTAGAAAAAAATAAAATAAAATAAAAACAGTGCTGACAGCCCAAAGGCCAGCTGATCAGCGCTGGGGGGAAGGGGAAATTTAATTTTTTTAAAGCACCCATAAGCCCCAGGCCGAGCTGGTCGGGGCTGGGAGGGAGCAGAAAAACGGATCATATGCAAGCTCTCGCGGACGTCTGGCTCACATTTTTTACCAGAGCAAAAAATTCCCAACTTGTCCTGTAGGTCTTGGAAAACTCACTAAAGGGGACATAACCATTTGGGTTTTTTTTTAAAAGCCCAGTGGCCGTGGGGACAAGATTTTTGGAAACACTTTATCTTGAAATTTAATCAGCATTTTAGAGGATGTGTGATAGAACCCTTTCTGTGATTTTTCTAGGAAGAGAGTACTGTATTCAGAAGTAGTTTACCATTCTGTTCTTCAAGGGGGGAGGCTGCAGAGGTTGGCTCTTCTGGGATTCCTAGTAGGGAATTAAACTCCCAACCTCTGATTCTACATCCAGGTATTCGACTCACAGAGATATCCAGCCAACTTATCTCCACTGCACCACTAGTAATATTAACATGAGTGTATCAGTGATGGGAGCATGAGACAAATAGGCTATTTATACTTTTAAACTTAATTCCAGAAGGAGGATAACCTTAAATGCAGTGACCCCCTGCCTATTGTGGGGGTTAGGGACCCAACCCAACCCGCAATAATTGAAAATCTGCAATATGCAGATGCAGGTCAGGTCGGCCCTGGGACGCCTAGCTGGGGGCTCTTTTACTTACCAGAGGCCTCAGAAATTATTTTTGGCGATCCAGAAGTCACTTCTGGTTTACTGGAAGTCATTTCTGGTTCACAGGGAGAGCCTTTTGGGGCCTCCGGAAGACCTGGGAAGGCCCTCACAGGCCCATTCAGGACAGAGCTAGGTTGGGGTAAGTATGGGAGGCCTGAAACAGGCCTTTTCCCCCTTACCCCAGGGGGCATTTTTTCATATAATGTGATTCTGCATATAGCGGGACCACAGTATATGAACCACGAAAGGGCAGGGGACCACTGTGCAAGTTAAATTATTATTCTCAAACACATTCCATATGCTTGTGTGTTATACCATCTACTGAAAAAATCAGGGTTTCATTTCAGTTAGATTATAAGCACCATTTGCCCTCATGGCTGGAAAGCCATCTGGAGATTCAACCCCTCTGATCCCAGCCAACACGCCTAGAACAAGAAAGTGCTTTCAGTTTGGACAGGCAAGGACAATAAGTAATGTCTCTGCCAAGAAATGAGCATGAGACTCTATAGGCCCCCACAAAAGGCTACTTTGTTGGGGGGGGGTGTCATCCAGTTCGCAGCCATCAACAAGAGATTCATAAAGAAAATCCATTTTATTTTAAAGAACTCCTGGCAAATTGTCCCACATAATGACCAGCTTTGAGCACATGGTCTACTCAACATCAACAGTACATGCACAACATCTCAATTAACGTTTCAGTTAAAACTGTGAGGGCGCCTCAAATCAAAATATACTTCTACACTGCATGCTCAACAAATGTATACATTGAACTGTGTAGTTATAGTCTCAGCAATAGAGATGGGCACAACCACGAAAAATGACCATTTCGAGTTGTCGTGTGTAAGAGCCGGCCCGTTTCGGCTCGTTTCCGTTTGTCGTGAAATTTTTCAAAAATTTGTCATTTCGTTTGTCGTCTGTCGTTAGTACTGGTTTAGGGGGGGTAGGGTAGCGGGCTCCTGGAGGCACCTCTCTGGGGTGGGTGCCTCCTCTGGCCCGCTACGAAGGGAAAGCATTTAGCAGGCTCCTGGAGGCACCTCTCTGGGGTGGTTGCCTCCTCTGGCCCCCTACAAAGGGAAAAGGAAGGGTACATGACCGTGTAGCCATTGCGTACCAAGTGGCACTGGCAGAGGCACCCCTCTTTTGGGTGCCTCTAGCTCACTAAGAAGGACAGCATACTGGCGTACAGAGTTTTTTGGAACTTTGGACTGGTGAGCGAGGTGAGAGAAGAATGCCTCTGCTGGGCGCCCTCTGACTCACTAAGAAGGACAGTGTACTTGCGTGTAGTGCAATGCGAGTACAGATCTGGCTTAGGGTTGGGGTTAGGGCAAGGGCTAGGCTTAGGGTTATTACGGGTAAGGTTAGGGTGAGTTAGTAGGCTGCACCTCTGGGTGCCTCTGACCCACTAAGAAGGACAGTGAACTGGCGTATGGGTTAGGGTTAGGGTTAGGGTTAGGGTTAGGGTTAGGGCTAGGGTTAGGGTTAGGGCTTTTATGCCCGACTGGCACATCCCAGAAGTCTCAGTCAAAACCTGGCCAAGTGGCCATGCGATTGGTGGAATGGCTCCAAAAATTTGCATGGTCCCATCCCATGGCCAGCCCATCATTGCGCAGGTATAAAAAAATAAAAATAAAAATAAAATAAAATAAAATCAATGGGATTGGAGACAGACCTTTATTGCAAGAAAAACCCACTGCTGCTACTGTAAAAATTCAGGCAGTTAAAATACCTAATTTTCGCATGTTTCTGTGTGGTGCTTTGGTGGGTTTTTGGACCACGATTTCAAAAAAATATTGCAGCCGCCATTTTGGATCCCCCCGCACCGCATGGCATGGCGAGACGACGAGGATGCCCCCCACCAGAGCAGCCCAGGACAGGAGAGGGGGGAGGCCGGGGACCCCCCCCCCAGAAACCACCCCTCTGGTAGGTGCCCTCACTCAGGCAGGCATATTTGCGCCTGCTTTTTTGGCCGGGAATCGGGGGTTTTTTTAAAACTTTTTTTCTGTGCCGCTTGGCATCGCGTGATCACCGCGATGCCATGAACGACAACGACAAATCAGACCCAATTTTTCTTTTATCGGTTCGAGTTCGAGTTCTGACGGCTTAATTGTCGTTACCGTTTCCGTTGCATAACGGAAACGAGGAACGGAAACGGAAACAAGAATTTCACCAAATCGTGCCCATGTCTACTCAGCAACATCCCTACATTAGCTTAACCTGTAGATTACTGAGATTGGCATCTCCAAGAATATCTGTGTGAAGAACCTGCAAGGGTTCTCAAAATCCTAATAGAGATCTAAACATCACCGCAGCTCAACTAATGGCAGCTTATAAGAAACACTAAAGGTCACTCTGACTAGCACTCCAAAATATAAACAGGCCTGAATTATTTTTTAAAAGTCAGTCAATATATGAGCAGTGGAAATCAAAATAGTCCACATCCGGCAATATTAATAGAGCAAACTATGGGCTCTTGTTGGCTTCCATACTGCGTCTAATTCACTCCTTCCAGCTGAGACCTTTCTATCCGACTCGTTCTTAAGTACTTAAAAGGTCATTGTGCTCCAATTCTTTCTGGCCCTTTTGCTAGCTGATCACCTTGATTTTAAAGCCAAAGCAGGGTAATTCAATTTTCTTTCAATCCAATCTTCCAAAGCCATGTTAAAGGTTATTTAGACTTGAGAGCTAAAACATCCCTTATACTGCACTATGATGTGAATCAGGCCATTACAGTGCTCTGACACACTGGAAACTTATTAAACTATGGCTGTAATTATGAATAAAAAGACATATCATATCTAGAGGAATCAGGTGCCAACTGTACTTCATTCATTTTTTTTTCTTTTTGGAGATTATAAATTTATTTTATTTATGTATTTATTCATGACAGGAGTGCTTTTGCACAATTAGGGGTACTACGCAAGTTACGCCCCTTTTTTGAGAAACCAGCTCTGGCCACAATGACACGTGCCCTAGTGACAGTCAGGCTAGACTACTGCAATATGCTCTATGTGGGACTACCGATTAGAAGTCTCAGGAAACTTCAACGGGTCCAAAATGCAACAGCCAGACTGCTGACTGGGTTGGGTTACAGAGAACACATTACAGCCCTATTAAAACAGCTCCACTGGCTGCCAATCAGCTATTGGGCACAATTCAAGGTGTTGACCTTGACCTACAAAGCACTGTACAACCTGGGTCCTAGCTACCCCAAAGATTGAATCTCACAGTATGAACTGACTCGAGTGTTAAGGTCATCTGGAGAGACCTTTCTCTCCATCCAGCCACCCTCACATGTCTCATGGGAACCCATGAAAGGGCCTTCGTGACTGCTACGCCCAGACTCTGGAACTCCCTCCCACTAGAGACCAGGACTGCCTTGTCTCTGTTATCCTTCCAGAAACAGGCAAAGACCTTTCTCTTCAGGCAAGCTTTCCCTGAATGATGGTCTACCATTATGTGTCTTTTATATGATTCTATAGGTTCACATAAACTTTGTGTTTGTAACTACTTATAACCTTGTAGCTTTAATGTAATGTTGTTTATTAATGCTGTAAGATGTCCCTCAATTCCTTGTTCTCAATACTTGAACATGTCTTAATTGTGTTGGACTGTATATTATTCCTCATTACTGTAAGCAGCCTTGGGTCCTTCTCCAAGGAGAAAGGCAGCATAATAATACTCTAAAATAAATAAAATAAAATAAATATTTATGAGTATTTTTACACCGCCTTTCTCCCTGGAAGAGAACGCAAGGCGGCTTACAGTAAGGAAGGACAATATACAGTCCAATACAATTAAGACATATTCAAGTTTAAGAGCAGGGAACTGAGGGGTATCTTCCAGCATTAGAAGACAACATTAAATCTAAAAGAGAACATGAGCAGTTAAGAAAAGAGTATAAATTCCATGTAATCATGTACGGTAGACCACCTAAAAGTGCTTCCAACTAACTCTATTCCGCTGCCGAGTGGAAAGAGGGGGCTGGATGCATTAGTAGGGGTTTAATGGACTGAAAATTAGTGAAAACTGCTAAGCTGTCAAAAAGCATGTTATCAAGAGCAGAACCAAAAACAAACAAGTTCATTTTTAAAGGAACAGGAGAGATGAAACATTTATTTTTGATATGACTCAAGAGAGGCCACAGAACCCACAGACTCCTGGTCTGCAACACAGGAAGTTTTTGTTGAACGCCGGTGCTTGAAGCAACACAGAAGGTCTGTACTGCTAAAAGCCATTTGTTCTGGCCAACACTGCCAACGTTTGAATGCTACCCACTTCAAGATTGCACTGTGCCAGACAAAATGGGCAATTTCAGCTGTTCAGAAGGCAAACAGAGAGGAAAGAAAGCCTTAGGCATAACATTGGAGGCCCCTGACTGGGTAAATATGATTTATCATAAAACCATGTACACCGTGGGGTGAATGAATTATGTAACATGCCATAATCTTGCTAGTCCCCAGTTTTGGCAGTGACATCCATTAAGTCAACGGTCCTTGTGGAAACCATGATTTCATACTGCTTATGAAAAAGAAAGAAAGAAACCCATAGAGGTTATTTCTCCCTTTATCAAAGGGCATGAGACTCCACAGGACTTTCCTTGCATAAACAAATCCAAGAAAAACAGAACAAGCAAATTAATGAGGATAGGAATTGGCACAAGGAACAGCCGACAATATGCTGGCTACATACTGCATACATGCTTTTAAAGAAGCATCGTAACTAAAAATGACCATCTTGATGCTAGCATAACCTAAAATGATCAGCCAACATATTCTGGTGGGAGGAGGGAGATAGAGGGAAGCTCAACGGGATGACATGGTTTTTGAATACTGAAGATCCCAGCATGATCTCCAGCATTCCAGGCTGTACAAATCATTAGGACTTATTTCAGCCTGAGATTTTGGAGAGTTGCTTCCAGTTGTCACTAGAAGAGATGCCCCTAAGCTTAATGGACTAGGGGTCCCATTCAGTAAAAGGCAGCTGCAAAATGGACAGGTTTTTATAGTGCTTATTTTGGCACTCAGAAAATGAAGAAATCCATTTGTTTCACTGAGAACTACTGTATGTTGGAAATCAGTTTTGCTCTTAACCATGTCTTCTTCCATTTTGAGCACCAACAAGACTTTCTTTGAAAAAGCATATCCCTGGCACCAATTAAAAGATACGTATGGGCTATACAATATTTCAGCAATGGAATGATCAATTAGGCAAGAAATCATGCATGTCTAAGCAACATTTTCTAATAAGCTTCAAAGCACCTGATGATCATTCAGTTATTATGACCAAAACCACTGGGCGGAAATGACAAGAGAAGAAGGGATCCAAGAGAGGAGATAAAAAAATATATTTATTTTTCTGTTGAGATCAAGGTACAAATAAAACACCAGAAATGAAGGTACCAAGGAACAGAAAGGCAAAAAAGCAGGACTAAAAGTAGATGAGGTACAGAACTAGCACGGAAGGAGCCCTTGACGCTTTAACTTTGCAATGTAATATTAGGTCCACATTTTCACATTCATTCCTCCCTTCTGACAGATGTCTGATGAGCTTAACACTAAAAACCCTAAAACTAGCCCGTGTGTGAGTATGTTTGTAAAATGTGTGTGTGTGTGTGTGTGTGTGACTAAACACAGGAACTCGCTCTGTAGAATGTAAGACTTTAATTTGAACTTAATAACATTACAGCCAGAATCATGACAAAGTAAATAGGATGATCATAATTCATATTGTTAGAAACCACTGTCCTCCAGTGATACTGTAAACTGGGAGCTAGGCCAAATAAAGGGAGTTTCTGCATCAAAGAATCCACTGGCATAGTTTTCACTGACACTGAAAATTATGCTCATCAGTGCAAAATCTACACGAGTGCTTGTTGGGGTTTTGTCACATATGAGGGGGGAAAACAGCACTAATGTCTTCACTGATGGCAACTCACCTCTGAAAGTTACGTCAATTGAGTTATACGGCAGTCTGAGTTAACAGGATTCTGGCCTTTGCTCAAAACAGCCCCTTGTGCCAGCTAAAGAGTGTAGTGGGCAATGCTGCCATGTTTGAGGCCTGCCAGCAGCACCCTAGAACAACATCCCTAGGAATTAGATTAGCTTTTCAGTTCTTAGAAAAACACTGGGGTTTTTACCATTTAAGAACCCCAGTTATTTTAAGATAACTGAGAAGCAGTGTTATGTGAATGCAAGCTGCCCCCAAAAGCCAATGGATGGGGAATGCATGCCTCCAGTCCTCTGAAAGATGTGCAGCCTTGTTACAGAGGATCAAGCGATCAGCAGCTGCTAGCCATAGTGGCAATATAATATATCCAGTATTGGTGGCAGCAAATACTAGGGAATCTGAGATGCTAAGAGCATCCCAGGGAATCTTCTCTATCCCTCTACTTTCTGTTTAAGTTGGAGCTTTTGGGTTTTCATTGTAGTTGTTCTGGCAACTGTTAGATGCTAACTGCTCCTCTACCCTAAATCTCCTCAGATCAATAATCAGTCACGAGAGGGGGGGGGGAGTATATACTTGCCAGTACTGCAGTATAAAGATATTGGCCTTAACTTCAGTGTTTCGAATGCACAGAGTCTCCCAGTTCACTTTGCAGGAATGGAATCAACAACAAAAGATCAAATCTTGCCGTTTTAGACAACTTTTTTAAATCTAAAAAAAGTCACTTGATCACACTGCAGAAACTGCCTTCAGTCATTCTGCTTGTTGGTGACGCCCAGCACAACAGGCTCTTGGATAGGAAAGCATCAAAGGAAGCACAAGACACATGACATAGGCCTATATATACTTGACGGGTTTGTCTCTGCAGCACTCACACAATTCACTTTGTGGGGGTTTCCTTTGATTCATCCAAGCTGATCTCCTGATGGCTGCTGCCCACTGATGACATGAAACCAGCTTATGTGTTGGAACCTAGCTTCTCATCTGCTCACTCAGTGACATCTGCCCGGACCTAGATTCTACTCTCCTCCTCCTTCTTCCATTGTCCACTGAATGGCACTGCGCAGCCTGTACCACTGAGCAGCACTTAATGACTCCTGTCTATAAAATGGCAGTACCGTTCATAATCCATAAAGAGCTTTCCTTTAAGAAAAAAAAACACAAGGAAGATTGATCTTCCATGGAAATGTTTGGATGCACTCCAGTAACTAGCAGATATTTGCAATGTGATCTTCAAGTGTCCCTTCCTTTTCAAAATCTAGCTTGAACATCATGCATACTGTATGGCTAAATTAGAGCAATGTCTTAGAGTTACTGCAGTCTTTGGCAACTATTTTCTTGGGGACTGAAATGCATATTGAGTGTTGCCACTCTGCAGGTCATTGTTTCATTTTTCTATATTTGTTGGCATGTTCTTCTCAGGATTTTGACAAATTTTGCCTATGGGCCTTTTCACATGACCCCTAAAATCCGCAGCAAATGGCTCCCAGATCCAGAGCTTAAAACTGTTTCCCCACCAGCTCCGGAGTTTACAAAAAATTAAGTGCGACCACGCCCATCTAAGCGTGTCCCAGCGCACTTTTCAAGTTGCCCTCATATGTGACTGGACTGCAACTCCCATAAATCTTGGCCAGCTCAGCTAGTGATGAAGCTGAGAGTTGCAATCCAGGAACATTTAGGGACCCACGGGTTGAAAGCCATTGGATTAAAGGAAGATGAAAAGAAAGGAGCCTCCCTACCCACCCACTCACCAGCAAGGCTGCCTTCTTCCTGGTCGAAGAATGAGATCCAGCGAGTCATCTTGCCTGGCCCTGCACACGGCAAGGACAGGGTACAGGGTCCCAACACCCACCAGACAAGCTAAAACCTCAGCCTCTCCTCTTCATGAACGCCGCAAAGGGGGGGGGAGAAGAAGGGGGAAGGAACAGGTACAGAGACACCCTTCCCTCTCCCCCCCCCTCGGGGATACTGAGGTTGGAGCCCAGGACTTCTTGTGTGTTGTGTGTGTATGTGTGTGTGTGTGTGTGTGTGTGTGTGTGTAGATCGATAGATAGATAGATAATAGATAGATAGATAGATAGATAGATAGATAGATAGAGTGGGGAACCTTGACTTTCACGCGTGTCGGGTTCGTGACCACCCCCATCCCAGACACTCAAGCAAGAGGGGTCATGGGGATGGAGGAGCAGGGAGCCCTACAGCAGCCCAAGCCCACACCTACAGGATATGCCCCCCAAAACACACACACACACACACACACACACACACACACACACACAGAGGGGGGGGGGCTTTGCAAGCATTGTATGTTCTGGCAGTCCATATCTCGGCTTTGCTGTGACACACCTTGGCAGTGATGATCCAGCAAACACAACAGCGCCTGAACCAGGAAGTGGGTGGAGGGCGGATTAAAACAACAACAACTAATGTGTGGTATCGCGGTGTGGAGGAGGTGAGGGGGCGGGGGGGGGGGAGAGAAAGAGCCACAATCTAAGTAGAAAGTTCAGCACCTGTAAAGCTACATGCAAGCCGACAAACAAAAGAAGTGGCGCCTTGTCCGTCCCCCTCCATGCCGAAGCTGCCGCCAGAGGAAGAGAGAAAGAAGGCAGGAGCAGTCTGGAGGCGGCATCCAGGATGCTGGATCCTAGCTGCCGCCCAATTCCGGGGCCTTGTGCTGGGGCTCCCATGGGGGCATATGTGCCACTGCCCCCTTCCTCATAAACATTTAAGGGAGGAAAGAGAAGGACACCAAGTTCTGGTCTTCTGGATTTGATCAGAAAGTTCCCTTTGTTTTGTCTATCATTTGTCAAACCTTCCCCAAAGTGTTGGTCTTTATACACCTTGGAACTAGGACAGAAATGTTTGGAATTTCTGTCAGTTACCTGAGAAGGCACTATTTATATTGTGAGATAATAATTATTCTAATATCACAATATAAATCACCCTGATCCACTAACAGCCTAAACATGTGTCCAACAATATTGCCTAGCACAACCTTAGTGTAATAGCCAGTGCGCGAGTCTCTACAGAGATGTATTGATATATATTTTTGGTAAATCTGTAACTGTCCAAAGTCTTAGAAAGACATGTTAGAACTACTAATACACAGTGTTCTAGAAACCTGAGAGGGACATAAAATGTTCTCCATGCCAAAAAGCTGACATTTCTAAAGGTGGCAAATGGATTTTCATGCGTAAACGGGAGTTTCTTTAAATTCAGCAACAGCATTTGCTAGGAAATGTCAGAACACTGCCCAGAGGAGAAAAGTGGGTGGAGGAGCTTATTCAAAGAACATGACACCTTTCATAGCATGTATCCAGATCTAAAGACGATTTCTTTGACCCTATGAATATTGATAGACTAAGGGCCTTTTCACACGACCCCTAAGATCCGCTGGTCCCTTAAATTCGGACCAGAGATCTTGGGGGTTCGTTTCTGTTCCTGCGTCCCCACCCCTCAGCACTTCCTGCTCCTGTCGGCGTGAGGGGGGGGAGGGAAAAAAGGACAAAAGAAGCCTTTACTAACCTGCCAGTGCCGGTCGAACTTGCCACGAGCCCCGTTACTTTCTGGTTCCGTCTCAAGGAGCTCTTAAAGGGGCGGGAGGGAAAAAAACAACAGGAGAGCCAGGCACTCTTATCCGCATCAAAAAAATTTCACCTCCAAAGAGAAGGTACAAGAAAAGTGCGCTAGGTCGCGCTAAAGTGGGCGGGGTTGCACTTAATTGTCTCCAAACTCCGGAGCTGGTGGGAAAACATTTCTAAGCTCCGGAGCTGGGAGCCATTTGCAGCGCAGCTTAGGGGTCGTGTATAAACGCCCTAAGATCCACTGAAGAGAGAAGGATTGCAAAAGCATTCAGCTATAGGACTGTGCTATGAAACTCCTGAGATATAGTTCACTGGAGCATAAAACAGACCTATATAATTATGAATTGCACCCCCTTATAAAAACTTAGTGGAGACACCTCTCAGCAGTCACCAATAACCAGAGCGACTCCCATCACCCTTCACTAACCAGCATCACCAACAGTGAGAAATATTAGGGGGATTGGTGGCCTGGCTTCAATCCTTTCTGGGAGACTATCCTCAGACATTCCAGCTTGGAGAGATGCCATCCACCCCTTGGACTCTTGATTCTGGAGTCCCTCATATATATATATATATATTTGCAGATGATGTCCCATGTCTTGAGCGTTGCCTGGATGTTGTACTGGAATGGATGATGGTAAATAGACCAAGACTAAATCAGGGCAAGAGGAAGATCCTACTTGTGGGGGCTCTGGATGTCTCTGGACTGGAACATCCCTCCCCTTCAGGGAAGAGACTCTCTCCAGATGGGATAAGGTTCGTAGCCTGGGTGTTTCTACTGGATCCAGTGCTATCCATGGAGTCCTATTGGCCTTTTTCCATCTCAGGTGTATAGCCTGGCTGCATCCCTACCTATACACTAAGGACCACATGGTGGTGGCAATCTCAAGGTTTGACTACTGCAGTGGTCTCTATATGAAGCCAACTATGAGGTTGACATGGAAGAGTCAGCGGGTCCAGAATGCTGTGGCCAGGCTATTAACTGGTCTAAGAAGACATGGATCACATCTCCCCTAACCTGATCACCTTGCACTAGTTGCCTTTATGCCTCCACACATTACTGTAACAAATAAAGCCTTTAACGGTTTGGGACCTTGTTACCTAAGAGAACACCTTCTTCCATCAAGTACTGCTGATGATACACACTCACCTCAAACCAGGCACTTAACATTGATAACTCTGAAAGGCACGGAAGGAGAAGAATAGAAGTCGTGCCTTCTCGGTAATTGCTCCAACATACATTATAGAACAAACCCCCGTCTGAGATCACCCTTTCCCCTTCTCTGGAGTCCTTTAAAAGTTCGCTAAAAATGTGGCTCTTTCGGCAGGTTTTTCCTGAACCATTACAGTCATAAATTTCTGATTTGTGTAAAATGCTTACTTAACAGTCTTACATCCAGGGCCAGCGCGTCCATTAAGGCGAACTAGGCAGTTGCCTAGGGCGCCAAAATGGACAGGGGGTGCCAAAATGGACAGGGGGCGCCAACCCCCACCGCCACCGCTGGCTAGCCTGCTTCCCCCCACCGCCCTACCTTGATGTTGTTTTAATATTATTTTTGCCATATGATTTGTATATATTTTGTTTTTGACTTATTTGTTGATGATTAGTGAAAAGTCAATTTATTATTTTGCCTGTGTTTGAATGTTGTAAGCCACCCAGAGTGGTCAGTTGAACAGGTGGGCTGAAGAAGAAGAAGAAGAAGAAGAAGAAGAAGAAGAAGAAGAAGAAGAAGAAGAAGAAGAAGAAGAAGAAGAAGAAGAAGAAGAAGAAGAAAAGTGTGGATCATTGATGTTGCTATACCAGGTGATAGTAGAGTCACTGAGAAACAACTTGAAAAAATTACCCAATATCAGGATCTGAAAATTGAACTTCAGAGACTCTGGCATAAACCGGTACAGGTGGTCCCAGTGGTCATTGGCACGCTGCGTGCGGTGCCTAAAGAGCTAAGCAAATATTTAGAAGAAATTGGAGTTGACAATTTCACTATCAGTCAGCTGCAGAAAGCCCCCTTACTGGGATTTGCTCACATAATTCACCAGTACATCACATAGTCCTAAACGCTTGGGAAGCATTTGACTAGTAATTTGTAATACAAAATCCGGCATAGTTATCTTGTCTGCTGGATGATGATGATGATGATGATGATGATGATGATGATGATGATGATAAACAGTAGATTTCTGAATGAAATTTTAAAAATCTAATTTTTGATTATTTAAATAAAAATATTTTTACAAATTTAAATGGTGATTTCAATTGATGTTTTTAAATACTGATTTTTATCCATTCTGCAAAGTTTGCATGGGGTTCCATGATTGTGTTAAACCTTTCTTCTTTTTTCTCAGACCCTGTCACATCCAGTTATTTTCCCTTTTGCTCTTTTTTCTACCATCTACTAGTTGGATAGCCACATGGACGGGATAGGGCTGTTGAATTGGATTCCCTGTTGTGTTTCCCATGAGCAGAACCCGTCTGTGTAGCCCTGGAGAAGCTGCCACCAAAAGAATCCACTTGTGAGCCACATTTGAGTACGTCATACCTAGAGGTTCTGAGTTGGAATCAACGTGATACAGAAGGACAATCATTTATGCACTGTGTTCTTTGGTACACATCTGGCTGTGCAGTCTGAATTTGATTCCACACTGTGTCTCCTGAACAGGGACTGGACGTGATGATCCACAGGGTGCCTTCCAGCTCCACAGCTCCCAGATGATGATGATGATGATGATGATGATGATGATGATGATGATGATGATGATGATGATGATTTGATAGATAGATAGATTGATTGATAGATAGATAGATTGATTGATTGATTGATTTTTTTTACCCAGCATGTTGTTAGTCTGTGGAACTCCCTGCCACAGGATGTGGTGATGGCATCTGGCCTGGATGCCTTCAAAAGGGGATTGGACAGATTCCTGGAGGAAAAGTCCATCACAGGTTACAAACCATGGTGGAGATGTGTAATCTTCAAGCTTAAAACCGGGGTATTTCCAGAGCCAAATGCAGGGGAGTGGTATCAAGAGACAGATATCTAGTCTTGTGTGCTCCCAGATGCATTTGGTGGGGACACTGTGAGATACAGGAAGCTGGACTAGATGGGCCTTTGGCCTGATCCAGCATGGCTCTTCTTATGTTCTTATGTTCTTATGACCAAGTTAGATGATAGATAGATAGATAGATAGATATAGATAGATAGAGAGAGAGAGAGAGAGATAGAGAGATAGAGAGATAGATAGATAGATAGATAGATAGCTCAGAATTTTTGCAAGTTCCTTTTTCTTGTTTTTAAACATTGAGCAAGCCAAGATTCTCAGGGCACAACATTAAAAGAAGCCCTATTAGGTCATCTGGTCATGATCTT